>CM061920.1:199488982-199981481 GCA_031002005.1 Vandiemenella viatica
GCGTCGAGTACAGACGTATTGTTCGGGTGTGGCCCGACACACACGACTGGCTGTTCGTCCGAACTCCAAGATAGACGTGTTCTGGCTGGATGTAGCCGGAGGCTTAGCGTACTATCTCGCAGAGGCGATCACCATTGACACGCTCGCACGGATTGTCTATCCGTGGGTCTGCCATCTGACCGCGGCACAGAGTGTCGCAATCTCCAAGCAGTTGCAATAACGGTAATGTACCGACGCCAGGTCATGATGCCATAGGTTTTGAAGGAGGTTTTACAGACCCGTAAGCGATCCTGTGAATAGACTCTCTGCTCTGATTATGGAAATATCCCTGAGCTAGCTAACATTCCATTTGCACCAATAATGAACTTTAAAGCATCTTATAACATAGTTCAAATGATGTTGTGTTCACTTTAATTGGCGCCCCTGGGAATTTTGTTAAATGTTTAACTTTATCTGTTGGCCTGCGATGCCACACTATTTTACATTCATTTCTGAAATACTTAAATCTATTATTGTTTGCATTTATCCAGCAAATTATAAGGTCTGGGTATTGCTTGCTTTTTTTTATTTGAATATCCTTGTGCTCAATATTAAACTTAAATATACCCAGCAGTGTATGAGCCATAAGACCCAATAAACTCAATATTTTATTTATCTGTAATTCTTGCTGCATTCAAGATTCTGGTTCACCAGATTAATCTGTTTAACAACTTAATATTAATCTTCTCTACAAACTTTCAAGGTAATGGTTCCCCCCCCCCCCCCCCCCCTCCAGTTTCACTGCCGGCTGAAGATCGAAAATTCCCTGTGTTTAACGCTTTTTACTACAGCTAGCACCCAATACGTCACATTGGTCTCACATTGCTTCGCCTCCGAAATTCAGCATAAGCTTTCAAAATTTGTAAATTATAATATTTATTGCTAGTAGTACAGGCCATGATTCATCTGCGAACGCAATGCTAGCCAGTCATCAGCAGCACCACTACAAACGCAACCATATTTGCAACAAACGCAGCAGTTTGGGTTGTCGTGTTAACAGCAGCCTATGAATGTGACGGTGTCTCCCTAGTCCAGCTGCTGCTAGTCTGCCCACAATGATACGGGATGACGCAGAATGTGCGGGGAGTTTGCTTGTTCTCGGATGGCAGGCGCAAAGCTGAGTGTTTATGATGTGCTTTGTGCTCAATATGGCGATCCTCCCTTGTGGCGGTTGGCGGTTAGACGTGATCAACCGGAACCTTGACGACGAGTATGCCTGCCAACACGTTCCTATTCAGTCCAACATCTGTACTCATGTCACATCCGAATGCCCCAAAAACCTTTATATTGCACGATGTTACCAAGTGGAGACCCACAGTGCGGCCCCATACAAAAACTGTCAGATGCTGATAACGCTGTCTCACATGAGTATGCGGCATCGCCGTGTCCATCACAGTGATACTTTAACATACGGCGCTTTTCTCACCCCTTATATGCCCCACCAAGCCTGGAAACAGCACTAAACATGAACAACGCTAATGCACTCTGATTGCGGTTCTACACATACTCTAATCATTTACGTAACTACCGATAGAGCGTAAATGTGTGAAGTTACATTAACATCTGAACATGTTTTCTGGGTGCTACAGTTTTTTGTAGGCAAGTGCAACTTCTTATCTTCCTTGTAATAGATGGATTCATCTCTCAATCCTTTTATGACTATAGCTTCTTGTATTTTTTTCATTATGTGGTTTCGTTTGTGTTATCTTCTTTGATGTATTGTCTTCCTTGATCTTAATCCAGCCCAGTACGATTTTGTTTTGTATGTGATCTAACCTTCACATTCGACTGTAATTTAGGAACAATTTTTTCCATACATCAAAAGCTATTAAATTAATGCAGAGAACAACTATGGACTCTCAATTTCTTCGACCATCACGAGCGGGTGAAACTTGAAGAAAAAACTGTTATTTCGCCATGAAGAAACCTTGACCACTTCGAAGTTAAGTTACGATCAGTCAGTGGAAAATCGAAAGATAATTTGAAGAATAGGGCCTAGCACGACCGTGGGAGACATTCGTGAAAACGGCCAACAGCCGACAACAAAGCACCTGCTAAATTGCTCTTTGCGTCCATTTACCTACACTAAAATTTGCATATGGCAATGGCCAATCACCGCGCTATTAATGGTGTAAAATTTTGGGCATACGTAGTTTAGTAATTGTTCTAATAGTAACCTTATATGTATCTGTTGCCACGTTGTGCAACTGAAACGAATAAAGAAAGAAATATTTCACAATTTCGTATAATTACATCAGTGCCCAAGATCTGTTTTTTTTTTTTTTTTTGCATTTTCTTATTGATTTCCCAAATTTCAGACTTCCACAAAAATTCGGTATATACTTTTCTTAACACTGCTTGTTTTTTCTTACTTGAGCAGACACTCTTTTGCCACTTTAAGTCCTTCAGTCTCTGATTTACAAAATGTAGTTGACTTCGACGAAGAATAGTTCTCCTTTAGTGCCCAAAAATTAGATATTCCATATGTTTTTTTAACTCTTTGTTACGTTTCCTAGTCATGTGGCTCCTGTGATCTGTACTTGTTGCAATTAAAACTTAATCATCAACAAATAATAATAGAAGATATACGAGGGTTCTAATGCGAAACAAAACATTTTTTAGTCTATTTCCGAAAGACATATTAGCACATACATTGAAGTGTCGAAAGTCGTGAAATGTTTGTAAATTACTAGCATATAAATTTTAATGGTGCAATTTCATACGAGTTGTATTCTTGGGCGCAATTATAACATATCTGATGTAAAGGGGTAGGTAATATGCTACAATAATATACAAGTTTATGTAATAACTTGGAATTAAAATGGTTTTTTTTACTGACTATACCGATATAATACTCAAACCTTAATTTAGATTAATAATTTATTTAATTAAGTTGAAATTATGCTATATCAGCAATATCCCTAAATTTTTATGAATTTCTTTGTTACTAAATTATCCTATTAGCACTGTGGAAGGCGTAAAACTTTTTCAGTGGTTGTTAATGGGTGAGGTCATGTGGTATAACGCGAACGTATCTCCGTCAAAACGTTTTCCACTGCGTTTTTACGTATTCCGGGTCTTCACAAACAAAAATAGAAGTGTAATAATAGTTCTGTGTGGTCGTAATGACCTGATGACAGGGTTTCTATTCGTTGTGCATTCTGCCCTTGTCGTAGCCGCCGTAACCTAAGCCGGCAGTCTTACCGCGTACATCGGACCTACAGTTTAACGTGGAATCCGAACCACGGGAGCGTTCTAACGTACTTCACATTACACAGCAAGCCATGACAGGGGTGAAGGTCAGGTTAACGGCTTATGGTGATCTCCGCCGAGACCTTTGGATCCCCAGTCAGACAATTTAACCACTGAACCTCTAGACCGCACGAATAACGGAGGTCAGATTAACTGGACCCTAAGCTGAAGGATTATGGAGTTCTTATTTGTGAAATTTGTAATTTTAGAGGCGGAGTTTACGGGAAGCCTCCTAAAATCTGCAATCAGGATGAGCGGTACGCTGGGTGCGGGCTTTAAATCTGATCCCGTTGTATCTCCCAAATTCACTGTGTGACACTTCAGCGCGAGCACTCACACTGGCAGATTATAATCAAGTGCTGCGTGTCAAGTCACTTCCATTAACTGCCCACCGCGGTCGGAACTTGGCGCGGTTTCGGCCAGTCCACTGTGGATTGATAAGGCGGCACTCGCAATCGACAAGCAGTCGTGGAAGATATGGAGAACTCAGCGGTGATGTCTCCTGAAAAGTCTTTTTCACTATATTTTACTGTTTCCTACTGTAACCGAAAACATAATCTCTTGTTGCCTTACTATCAGTCTCCAGTTAACGGAATTGAACTCTGTTATACTCTAGTCCCTTAAAAACAATAGTTCCTTGCCTCACGGTACAAGGCCAGACAGCTAATATTTAAAAATCATAGCTTTAAAATTTGAACAGATAGCATCTAGATGAAATTCTTAGCCAACTACAACACTATGCCTGCATTTATAAAATAAAGTTTCGAATGATTATTATTATCATTTGCACATGTAGCAACATAGTCAACGTTCCAATAAACTTTAATTTCTCGCATATATCTCGGTTACCTTAAAACTGTACTGTATTAGTCTGTTACTTTTAACTGAAAGTGCTTTTACTCTTTTGTATTCCACGCGATCGGTACCTTTTAAACATTTTAAATGACAGACAAAAAGCGTTTCAGGAATCAGAGTGGAAATAACGGAATGGTTTTCTAGTAATTGTAGCTGTTATATTCAAAACTTAGACAACAGAGTTGCCTAAAGAAAGTAGACAATGTCACAGAGGTTTTTTGTTGCTCAAATTTCCTGATGATTCATCGGGAATGAGGAGTGTTACAAATAAAGAAATACAAAACCGTGAATTTAAATAAAATCATCGCTTAATATAGGGACAAAATATAAAATACGCTGAGGAATGTTTAATAAGCGAAAAACTATTGCACGGTTGAGTTATGTTAGTGATTGTAATAGTTGTTATGAAACACTTATTTCTGTTGTGGCTTAGACATTAATTGATGGTTATTCCAATTGATCAAAAAAACAGGATAAATCGTTATTGCATCGCCAAAAATAAGCTTAGTATATATATATGAATTATGTGCTTACAGCTTCTGAAGTTACATACTGAGATAAAAGTTCTGCATTGTAGTTCTCCGCTGAATAATTTCAGTTCGAATCCCCGTCCGGGCATCCAGATTTGGGTTTTCCATGGTTTCCCAAATCACTCCAGGCAAATGCCGGGATGCTTCCTTAAAAAGGCCATGGCCGAATTCCTTCCCATTCCCTGCCCCCATCCTTTCCCGTCTCTAAAGACCTCGCTGTTGAGAGACGTAAAGCAGATAAAAAATAATAATAATAATAATTTCAGAATGCCTACTTACTAGACAACATTATGGGTCTATGGAATTCTTCATTTACTATCTCGCCTGGATTCTATACAGCGTTATCTTACACCAAACGCGACGCTTCTATGCAGCCCACTGAAATTAAATAGTGTAAATGAGATTATTTTCAAACGGGTTGCATCCTTTTAGAGCTTTCCCGTCTCTAAAGACCTCGCTGTTGAGAGACGTAAAGCAGATAAAAAATAATAATAATAATAATTTCAGAATGCCTACTTACTAGACAACATTATGGGTCTATGGAATTCTTCATTTACTATCTCGTCTGGATTCTATACAGCGTTATCTTACACCAAACGCGACGCTTCTATGCAGCCCACTGAAATTAATTGGTGTAAATGAGATTATTTTCAAACGGGTTGCATCCTTTTAGAGCTTTCCCGTCTCTAAAGACCTCGCTGTTGAGAGACATAAAGCAGATAAAAAATAATAATAATAATAATTTCAGAATGCCTACTTACTAGACAACATTATGGGTCTATGGAATTCTTCATTTACTATCTCGCCTGGATTCTATACAGCGTTATCTTACACCAAACGCGACGCTTCTATGCAGCCCACTGAAATTAAATAGTGTAAATGAGATTATTTTCAAACGGGTTGCATCCTTTTAGAGCTATAACCACACACAAAAGTTTTGTAACTACGCTGTACAGTAATGTTAAAAACGAGCTTCAGCTAAATTAGTAAAACACACTTGACTGAATCTTAATGAATACTTTACTGTCTTACCTCAGAGAATGAGGTTAAAATCTCCACTAATTAAAAGTAAAACTTGTTTAAAGAATAGAGGTATAAACTAATAGAATCTCTGTAATACGTTGTTTTATTCTGTCCAAAATGTTTGGAACCTCCTACCATAGAATATTCATTTGGTCCCTAAGAAAAAGCATATAGTGTATACTAAGCAATAGAAATAAGATTTAAACAGTTATCTAGGTTTGGGGGTTAAATAACATGTGATCATGAAACAGATATGTACCGCATCTGTCACGTGTAAAAAATGTATGCTATAAAAACTAGTGTACACATTTTTATTCCGACTGCAGTCTCTGTGATAACTGACGTAACTATCGTCGTATAAAGTGCTTATAATTGATGATTTTAATCACCAAGAAGTTTTACCTAAAATATCATATGTTTGGCATTAAGAATAGTGATGTGAGAGAACGTGTCCAAACGGTAATGCGTGTCATGAGAAATATCTACTGTATTCATTTATAATCAAAGAGCTGTTGTGGAAAGTTAGTAAAATGTGAATTAATCTATTCAGTACAAGAAAGAAACAAAATTTGTAAAAGTATGTGTATAAAATATTAAGCACAAGTATCAGTCAGCTTGCTTTCTGTTGACATTATTGTTGGACTGATACGAATTTAGTACCCTATCGAATTATTGAAATTTGTGAGATTTCTCGTCAGTCACGAGCAGAAGATGTTGCGAAGGAGAATCTGGCGGAGGTTTCCGGACAAGTAACGTAATTATGGGGAAGGTAATCCTATTTGCAGCTCACTGGCGACAAGGCAGTGACGGATCACGTTGCAGAAATATACTCCACGAAACTGGTTTCTTCGCATTCGCCATTCTTCATGTTCCGTCGTGTCAGGTTTAATTGTGACTGATATAAGTTTTTTTTTTCTAATGAAATTTCCAGTTATAGAGAAACTTAACATGTAATATCAAACTGAAACATTCTATTCACCAGGCCCTGATAATGAAAAGTGGGCAAAAATATTTCATTGATTCTGTTCTGAAGCTGCTTTACATATGTTTTACTTTCATTTAAAATGTTTCTTCATGGTTCTAAGTAAATTTTTATACATTTAAATTGTTTTCGCATTATTTCTTTTATCGGAGTGATTGTCAGCGCTCGAGAAAGTACTGTCGGTCTCTTTAATTTGATCGAGAATATTCCACAACACTTATGTAAGTTCCCGAGATTGCAAACTGTCAAGCTCGCTCGGAAGATGCTAAAATGACGCTATGTTGTTTGAACTATTTACATGCTTTAAATATTGGGAAAGAAGTTTGATGCTGACCATTTCGACGGAATAAAAGTCACAGTAAAAAGTTAATCGACGATGTCATTCACAAAACTACTTGTCCTTGAAAAGTATATGAAGGTTAATAAGTTATAACCACTGGCAAGTTACCTGTAAATCTTCGCAAACCAGTACAGTAAGTGCAAAGTGGTTTAAGACGCCTTCCACGACAGGACTGACTAATTGATTGGAACCTTCTAATCGAAACTTCCGAGTTGGTTCGGGTAGTCCACCAGTCAGTGTATCAGTTACAAATACCGTCATGATAATATTCAGCGGTTGACTGTCAGTGAAAACCCTAAGCCTGTTTGATGGAACGGATTTGCGTATTAGGTATTGAATAATGTAACAGCTGAAGTGGCTGAGTACATTAATATCCCGACAAAAAACCAAACGCTCTCACAGATCACTTAAGAGGCAAGACCTACCAGGAAGTAAGAAGAAAAAAGGTAGCGTCGCATACAATGATAGAGCTGCCAATAGAAGCTTACAATGAAAACCTTCTTGAAACTCTCCTTCCAAGAAAAACTCCGCAGATTACGCTTTGGAAACAAGGCTAAAGACAAATATTTTTTTTTCTTCGTACCTTGTTACTCGTTGCTTGGATTTTATATATACGGAACTGAATGCAGTATGACAACCGTATTGTTATTCCTTTACAACGAGAGATAAGCGTATTGTACTAGGACAAACAGTAGCAAGGAAAATAGTAACAATCGTTCTGACATTTGTACCAAACACTGTGAGTGACTGATTCTCGGGGCATGCAAAGAAGCGTGATAGGTTTCGATTAGCGTGACTGAACATTTCCTATATTTGTTTTCTCAAAATAATTGTAACATTTAAAGACAGACCGTGTGTAAATAAATAACGCCCCTCTGTACCGACTGCACTTAATTCGCTACGGTCTTCATCAAAACTGGACTAAGCCTAAAACAGAGAAAAATGTGTGTGATACAGGATCTTTAACCATTAGCTAAAATCATGTCTCTATTTGGCAAGAACGATGCATCTTGGACTTTACATTGTCAGTACCACGTGAGCAATCGATTACCACCTGAGGTTACAGCCTGGGGAAGAAATTCCTACAAATTTTTGCTAATAAGTGGTGCCACGATCTCCAAGATGATGTGGACAAGTCAAAATTGTTCTATGTTTCTGGCAAACTGTCACTGGTGGAGGAAGAATGGGGTCGGAGAATAATTTTTGGGAGACTTCGGCTACGACAGCAGGAGGTCATTCCAGTGTGGTTGAGCCGCATGTCATGCGGACAGAGTCCAGCAGGAGAGGGTCCTTTACGGAGCGGCCTATACTGAGTCCCTGGCAGTTCGAGTGTTCAGTGCTGTATTTGAAGCTTGCGGAGGCTGAGAAAACAGACAGCTTAACTTTCGAATTGCAAAGATAGCAAATTCTACCGGAGAAACGGTATCTCAGCAGACACTTCGAGTCGACGATTTGCCTCCACACACTATGGTAACAATCGTCAACTAATTTACGCTTAACCTATCCGCAAGATAAACCGATACATAGTAAAAGCTAAGTCATGAAATGTACGGTTGTGATTAATTTATTGAATTGATCCACAGTTAATGTTAACCCTACATACCACTTCATTACAATATATAACCAATGGATGCAGATTAAATTGTAACTTTGGATGAAGTACGAAACGACTAAATTAAACAAAGCCCCCTTCCACAACCCCATATGTCTTTGTAAAACATTATACACAGTGCTGATACCATACGAATGGATTAATTTTTGAAGAAAGAGATGATTGTAAAATAACCTGTTCGGATAGGTTCGTATCACAAGGGAGGTAAAGAACGAGAGATATTAGATTGTTGATAAATATATTCACATAGTACTGCTAACCTTGTTGTTCGAATGGCACTTGTTTGTTACCACAGATCTATTTTATAGCGCTAGTCACACGCAGCTAGAAACTGAAAATGACAATCCCACAATAAAAATAGAAAATCGAACAGCGGACTTTGAGGAAATGAAACTGTTAGTTAAGAGTCCTGTTAAGGGTGAAAAAGGAAATTCTCGATTAGATTTTATGGTGAAAATGGATTCTTCTAAGACAACAGTTTGAAACCGACGTGAGTTGTAACAAAGAAATTTTTTGTAGTATGAGATATATGTTCCACAGAAACCCAAGAGAAAATAATGAGATATATGTTCTGTAGAAACCCAAGAGAAAATATTGAAATAGTTTTCTTAAGACAATTGAAATATTCATAAATGGTTTTGTTTAATATGATTTAGCACACACTAAAAAGAAAAAATAATAGAAGCTTTCAACATAATTACATCACTTAGATGCAGACGTTACATCCATATTGGTATGACTACTATGTGCTACGAGCAATCGGTATTTGCGAGGATGCACGTTAGCGTTCCTAAAGTAATCAAAGAAGATATAGTAAGAGACTATCAGTCATACGTAGCTTCCATAACGTCGACGCTAGCCAGTATGCTCATGTAAATCATTTTAATTAGTGTCGAACCTCTGTAGTAGATATAAGAAAATGAAACCTTGTAGAAAAATTATGAACAAGTCTCCGGCTACGCAGATACACAGTTTTCAAAATGTTAGAGGTTGACGCTTGTGTTTCTGAAACTACAGTGAAGAATCAACTACTATTACTAAACTGTTAGTTACCAGAATGTAGTAAATGCAGAAAATACCAGGAAACACAGTAGCTAATGCAGTTAATAACAAGCGAGTGGAAAATTAAAAACGGGTTTGTTAAATCTGGACAAAATAGTAATCAGATGTCTGAACTGAATGATTAAAGTAAGGTTAAATTGCTGAGTTTCTTATATTATGGTGATCAGTTATTGCTTTCAGTGATGAAAGCGATATAGAACATTCTGGGAAAAAAATGAGTTTAATTGTTGAGTAAGTTGTAAAAAATTTAAAAAATTAGTTACTGTTAAAATTAAATTTTAAAAAGCTTTGTAAAGTAACAAACAGCCTTAAACCATTAATTTTATACCAAAGTTTTTCAGAATTGCGCTAAAACTGATAGAAAGTGACGTTTCTGTCAGGAGCGATACTAAGGAAGGGTAACATCTAATATTCGAATGTGGTAGAAGCCAGAAGTTTTACAAGTCTTCGACCTATCCACTCCTCATGCCAACTTGTTCTTATTCTGAAGGACACAGAACTTATTTGTTTCCATAATAATCCACAGTTTCCCTCTTTTGTATAAATTAGCGGCTATGACTTAAACCAAGGAAAGTGCAATATTTAGCAACTTGTCAAAAGACGCCGGGAAGATCTTAAGTGCCTCACGTTCAAAAGTTCTATTTACATAACCTTATTATATCAATTATTTCAAATCTTCTACTTTGAATCCACGGAAAAAAAAATCTTATGTGTATGCAAAATTATGACTTACCACATTTTTATTAAAATCACAAACTAAACAGGAAAATAATTACATATGTATTTGAGAACTTCTTCTGAAATAAGACAAAATATCTTTCCCAAAAGAATATTCCACGTTATAACATTGTCCATGATTGCGGCGTTGACTCTAAAGTTTCATAGCTACAAGAATCGGTGCCATTAATAGCAGCTGGAAATGAGGTATTTATACACATTTACTTTACGTGCATCTCTAAAATGACTTCACATTCAGTAACGTCTTTAAACAGACCGTTCTGATATGTTTTGTTAGTTACTACGTTTCGAACGATCCTTCATTCTTGTCCAGTACGCTCTTACTGTAACTTCCACAAATGCAGCGTTGTCAAAGGTCACATTTAATACCTCGCTTTGATTAGTGATCAGCGATTGTAAAATTAATTGCGTTTATGCGTTGAAGCTTTCCTGCTGTAGGTTTTATTTAACGAGTTTTTCCTACAGTGTGCTTGCATTCACTAAGTAGTGACAAAAAGATGGCTATCGCCACCAGCGCGTCCTAATATTTCGCGCTGATGGAGCAGATAAAATGCTTGAGTAATTTATGAGACTGCTGAAAGCCGCTGCAACTGTGGAACACGGCTGAGCTCCTACAAAACGTATCGTTTCATCTGTGCCTTCAGAAATGGTGCTACCTCATTTAGATTCAAACAATCGTAATGTTAGGATAACGGGGTCGCCCTGAAATAATGTCTCCGAGTTATATAACCCTGACGCAGGCTTAATGTGTACGTTTATTACGACAGTTTCTGGGGCCGTCTTACGCGCTGTTGATTTTAATTTGTCCGGAGGCAGTAAAACACGCTTAACGCGCAGAAACATTGGCAGTTAACTTGAAAGTGAAAGAAGGGCAACGGAGTGAGAAATGCGTTTCTGAGTACGTCTCAAATGTCCCAATTTTTTAACGTAAGCTCAACTTTGGTAGATAGTAATCGGATTTTTTATGGAACATTCAGTTCCTTTATCACTTTTCCAAAACTTGCGTTCCATTAAACAGAAACACTCTCTTTTATCAAATCAATAGGCTTAACGATTCAATTTTACACCACTGATTCCAACTGTATGGAGAAAGAGCCTTTTCACACTGCCATTTTACAACGCTGTAGAATAACCCGTTTTCTGTATTTTTTATTATTATTATTATTTAAGTATTGCTGTATAGACGTAGCGGCTCAACTTATTTCTGTGTACGTCAGCTGATTGTACGATACGAATTTTTCATCCATATATTGCAAAGGCAACGCCGACATTATCAGACAAACACAAAAATAAATTAAAACTACCGAGGCCCATCGCTGGTCTCAAAACGGCACAATTGCTACTAGACTGGTACACTTCTTCATGACATTGTATTTGGGAAATTTACATTCTCGTCTCTGAAAATACCTGCGCATTCTACAAAACCATATGATGAGTTAAAATAGTCAGATTTCGAAAATAAACGTCGAGCTGAATCATTTGATGAGATAACAGGCAGTTTTTCGTTTCTGAAGTTAGTAAACTCTTGCCCTGAATGAAAAATAAGTTTTATGTGGTAAATTATCTACGGCACTCCAAATAGTAATGGTGAAGTGTCATGCTTGAAGATCCTTCGGGAATGCGGCCGGATCAAATCGTGGTTCATCACATCCAGAAAAAATTAGTGCACCAACGATCAATTGATCCGGCCGCATGTCCGAGAGATCTTCAAGCACAAGATTCGACGGGAAAACCTACGATTACGTGAAGTGCGATATTGCAAGTCGCTGTCTTTGTTATTGACTGGTGGAAGGAGAAACAGGTTCAGGAACAATCTGATTATTTCACCCAATATTTCAACAGATCCTCACAGATGTCGGAAATATCCAGTCCGACGTATGACGTTCATTTGTGATCACTCATTGTATTAAATAATCCGTTTTCGCATAAGTTATGATTGAGTATGTAACATTTAGCGTAGATAAAATAATAATTGTGGTTGTAAAAGGAAAACAGAGTTTACATAAATGAAATTAGTGTCTTAATACGCAACATTTAGTGATGACTGAAGATGTAACAGGAAGGTCGAAACGAATAAGCAGCCAATACACAGGGTGATTAAAAAAGATTTTCCTAAAATGGGAAAACAATATTTTTTAAAAAAATAAAAAAAATTCACATGTTTGCCTGAGCACTCACTGCAGAAGCAGCGCTGTTGGGTTATGACTGTATAAATTCGTAGAGGCACACTGTGACAACCAGGAGAAACCCGAACAACATCTATAAGGCAGTCAAACGCATTACACGCTATCTGCAGAATATTTTGTGATACTGTTTGGATAGCTGCAACTATTATTCTTTTCAGTGTGTCGATATAAGCTGGAAGTGGTGTTAGCAACGCTAAATCTTTCATACATTCCCACAAAAAAAAAAAAAAAAAAAAAAAATATCTCTGGGCGTTCACTTGGGGCATATGTGCCTTTAAAAAGACACCATTTTTCACTAAACTGACAAAACCAACATATACTCCACCTAACGGGAGAACTGCCTACGTTATTGCTACGAAACGCACGTTGCACAATATTAACCAATCAGAGATTGTATCTGTGCGGCCTGAGGTCGTAGTTTGAAGAAGCAAAGAAGTTCTCGGAAGGTTCCACGCTAAATATTTTAAACAGTTTACTTTCATGTTCGAACTTATCAAATATGCATTACTTACTATTAGAAGCGAATATAATTTCACTTTCTATTATTATTTTTTACTGACCCATATCTTATTAGACTTACTGTATTTTATTACTGAATGATCAATTTTTAGTATTCTTCCGTAATTACCCAATATTTTACTCGCGGTAGAGATAAAATATTCATTTTTCTGGCTTTCAAAGTATTGGAAATACTGTTGAAGCTTATGATCATACATACCAAACACAAACTTATTGATAGTATGAGTATTATTTTTACCATTCCCCAAAAACGGCGTGAGTGGTTTATCTATCTCCTACTTCAAGTGAAGGTTTTGTTTAATTTACAACTTGTAGTTACCACCAAATAAAAACTACATGCTCTGCCCGAAGGCTGGCAGTAAATATTAACGTGTTTCAGTCGTTCAACAACCAGCATGCATTGTAAATCTTCTTAACAGGTAAGTTTAAAACAAAAAGATATCTAAGCTTGGAAATGTTCATTAATATCGTAACGGAAAAAAACGTCATGTTTTACGGACTTTCTCCACTTTAGTGGGTCAGTATTCGCAATTCCCCTTTGCAGAAGCCTTGTTTACTCTAAAAGTATGTTTA
Organism: Vandiemenella viatica; assembly: GCA_031002005.1. NCBI lineage: Eukaryota > Metazoa > Arthropoda > Insecta > Orthoptera > Morabidae > Vandiemenella > Vandiemenella viatica. The sequence goes on from CM061920.1 coordinate 199,502,694, forward strand.
CCGACTTGGTAGTCCTGTCACCGTATTGTGGGGAAGCAAAAGTCTTCATATCTGCGAAACGTGTTACAATGTTCTGCGTGTGTTAAATATATTTTTTGTTTGTGTAATGTGTAACTTTTGAGATGGAGACTGGGGACCATCCCAGCCAGCATTGGCCTTTTATTATTTCGTGTCAGAAACATACATATCTACATAGCAGCAAATATCAAATTACATTGGATCAAAACATGGCCACTTCCAGTGCGTTCGCCTTGATGAATTTACAGAGTATGCGGCAGAAATCGGGCCATTTCTGTCTGATATATTCAGTAAATCATTAGAAGAGTGAAAAGTACCTTCAGACTGGAAAATCGCGCAAGTAACTCCGATTTTCAAAAAAGGTGATCGAAGTGATCCTGGGAACTATCGTCCCATATCTATAACATCTGTTTGTAGTAGAGTTATGGAGCATATTATATGCTCGAACATTATGAATTTTCTAGATTATAATAATTTGCTTACAACAAATCAACATGGATTTCGGAAAAAAAGATCATGTGAAACACAGCTGGCCCTATTTACACACGACGTAATGAAAGTTATCGATACAGGTTCACAAGTAGATGCAATTTTTTTAGATTTCCAGAAAGCCTTTGACTCTGTGCCACACAACCGCCTTTTAGCGAAGCTTCGAGCGTACGGTATATCGGATCAGCTTTGTGAATGGATAAAGGATTTTCTAACTGGTCGGTCGCAGTATGTCGTCGTTGAAGGAGAAAGTTCTTCTAATCTAGATGTTACATCGGGTGTACCTCAAGGAAGTGTAATTGGACCACTTCTTTTCTTAATTTTTACAAACGATCTCGGAGACAAAGTGAAAAGCCTTTTTAGATTGTTTGCTGATGATGCGGTTATTTATAGGGAAGTAAGAACTTTGGCCGATTGCTTAGAAATTCAGCGCGATCTGGATGTTATTTTGGCTTGGTGCGCTGGGTGGCAACTTACTCTAAATTGTAAAAAGTGCAAGACAATGAGCATAACTAACAAAAAGAATCCGATTGTTCAGAAATACGAGTTAAACAATACAGTTATTGATATGGTCGATTCTATTAAATATTTGGGAGTAACAGTACAAAGGAACATGAAATGGGACATACACATTAATTCTTTAGTAGGTAGAGCAAATTCTAGGCTGCGATTCATAGGTAGAATCTTGAAAAATTGTAATGAACAAACAAAGGAGATAGCATACAAATCTCTTGTGCGTCCACATTTGGATTATTGTTGTGCCATTTGAGACCCGTTTCGTAAGGGGTTGATCGAAAGTATAGAGAAAGTACAGAGAAGAGCCGCTCGATTCGTGACCGCTTGCTACAGTCCTTATGAAAGCGTCACAGAACTGATTAGTAGATTAGGTTGGGAGTCTCTGGTAGATAGACGACACACGTTTCGTTTAAACTTATTGGAAAACATGCGTACTCCAACTTTCACTCATGAGTGTAGTGAAATAGTTCTTCCACCAACCTATTTGAGTCTGAAGGACAGGAAAGATAAAATTAGAGAAATAAGGTGCCGGACTGATTCTTATATGAATTCTTTTTTCCCTCGTACCATTAGGGATTGGAATGCACAGCAAAGAGATTAACTTTGGTGCTGAGCACCCTCTGCCACCCACAATTTTGTGAACTGCAGAGTATATATGTAGATGTAGATGTAGATGAATGCGGAAAAATTGCCTAAAAGCTACAATCATGACGGACAATAAGCGGGAGCCAGGACCCGATTCAGTGTGTTGGTGCCTTAACGTGCACAGCTTACTGGCGGGTACACACACACACACACACACACAAATGTTAAGACAGTAAAGGATGTAAAATTTGATTTTAAAAGCGAACTTTATTAGACATAATCCTATAGAAGTGAAATAAAACTGTCAGGGATGGATGAGTACAGTAAAAAATGCAATCATAATATCCGAAATCATAACCAGCAGAAATAAAAAAAAAAAACAATCCTGGATACCAAGATATTGAACTAGTGAACTCAAAAAGGTAGAGTTCCTTAGGAAAATAGAGCTTGATGGGTGAGCGACAGCCCTGTGGCCTAGCATTCAGGAGGACGCAGTTTCGAATCCCCGTCCGGCCATCTGGATTTGAGTTTTCAATGGTTTCTTGAAGTCACTCCAGGTGAATGCCAGGATGGTTCTTTCAAAAGGCCATGGCCGATATTCTTCCAGTTCCTTTCCAACACTCCTCTCTTGCCTCTTATGGCATCGACGTAAACGACGCAAAGCGCTGAAAATACTCGGCTTCATTTCAGTTCGCCTTCCAGTTCAATCACGAATTTTCACTTTAGTAATCTACATCTAGAACGCTCCGTGGTTCGGATAACACCTTAAAGTTTAAGGCTTAAACTGTCAAGCCAGTAGTGACAGACTTGAAAGGGAATAGCTAGCAATTCAGTCACTGGATGATAAGACTACTCCAATATGCTTCCTTTTAATGGTCGAACACATATTTACGAAACCAGAAGCTTAATAGAATTAAGAAGCCAGAGATTTTATTATTACAAAAATTATGAAATGTTATATTTCCTTTAAATCATCACATGGAAATAGGTGTTGCTATTTAAATGCGATTGGATTATTTTTTGGAATGTCTATTAGCTACTGGGATAAATTCAGAGATGAATTGTATCTTTTTCGGTTAACGAAAACTGCCGAGTCCTGGCCACGATAGCAGAAGGCTAGGCGTAAACAAAGCCACCGCAAAAATTTAACTTAAATCTACCATTGTGTATTTTTGGCCACCAACAAGATTTCGCAACTATTGAGACATACCCAGAAGGCCACAGGCTGCTACCCTTTAGTTGCGTCCAGCCGAATCCAATGCTAGCAGGTCAACAAAACCCCGTGCATTGAGTGCCTCCGGCGTTCAGGCCACTTCCATTTGAACATCCCAACATTCGGTAAGCCCTCAGCAGTTTCCGAATAAATTCACTCCATTGACTCCTCAAACAGGGAAAATATAATCGTCCTACACCTCTCAAATGTTTTTCTAGAGTGCGGCTCAGTGAATGAAAACGCGTTTCGCATTCCGAAGGACGTCTGTTCGAATCCCCGTCCGTACATCCACATTTTTCCATGGTTTCCCCAAATAACTCCAGGACAATGCCGGGATGCTTCCTCTAAATAAAAAAAATGGGAATATCAAAATGTGTATAGATACTGAGAATTTCAAGAGGCTTATCGAAGAAAAAAGAACATAGTATATTTCACTACTTCCGTTATCACTAATTTTGTTAACTTACTAGCTAAAAGATCCATTACGCCAGGTTTCAGATTTAGTCTCCATTTATATTCTTGTAATGATATATAAGTATTGGTTAACAAAAAAAGTATAGAATAACTAATTTATTTTTCAGTCACAAATGTCAAAAACAACAATGTGTATTTATTACCAGAATACTGTTTAATGGAGTGAATTATCATTGCAGACTGAGGAAATATAATAAGTCAAATCAACGTCTTCTTTCTACGTGTGTCAGAAAGCCGATCATTTATATGGTCGATTATACACGTAAACAATAACGTAGAATTTTCTTTTGTTATCAAATAGCGCAGTAATGCACTGTGGATTTCACACGATTACGTTACTGTTTTCTACCTTATAATGATAATCATCATCGAATATATATATATATATATATATATATAAGAAAACCGAAAATCGTACTGATTATGGATATAACCAATTCCTTAAAATGCGTGTTAGGATTTTCTGTCGCTGCTTAAGTTTCATTATGGTCTACGAACTGGGGTTGACTCTTCTATTATTCCATCTGAGGAGCTTTCGAACAAAATGGAATAATTACACAAATTCAAATTTTACAGGAAAAGCGAGGAACTAAATGACATAATTGCAGTGGGACATTTGGAATGGTTTTTTATTTATTCATATGGCGTTTTTTATATCTATTTGATGTAACTTAAAACCCAGATTCCTATCTCTAATGAAACGGAAAACATTCAAATATGAAAAACTCAATTATGCTGTTTTGTTTGCCACCGATGAAATAATTTCGTTTTTATTGCCACTAGAAAGCAATTAAACCATTTTGATTGCAAACTCCAAGTTCTCTATGAGTTAGGTTAGGTTAATTAAAACATAAAAAAACTTTTATTTAGTCTAGTCTAATAATATTTTAACTTATTAATCATTAAAGACATTAAGACATCATAGAACGAGAGCAGCGTTGTTTTAAAAACAGTTAAGTTAGAGAGCTACATTTGAACACATTTATAACCCGATTCTGATTCACGACAGTCTAACAGTTCAATATGTTTATTTTACAACACATGGCGTTCCTGTATGGAGAAAAAGAAATTAGAGAAAGGTATAACTTGGCTTTTACTTGCAGTTTAGTTTACTTCTCTTGACATATCATCTTTGATGGGTGATGGATTTAATGTGTAAGTTAAAATTCTGTGATTATTTCATTGTACATTATTTCATTACGTTTCTACAGTTTCTTCAGGATATTAAAAAATATTGTCAAAACGATATTTTTTTGAGAATGTATCCCACTAAGTTCAAAACTAAAAACTGTTTCAAAGGGCTTCACTCTCGAACTTACAAAAGAAACTTACCTTATCAGAAATTCAGTTCGGGATCGGACTTTGCAGGTTAGTAGTACACGTTAATGATGTCCTTCCAGTAAAGTAATAAAGCGCACTAGCCAGAAGATTCTGAAAAAAATGGTTCCAAAGTTTTACGCGCAACTCATATACTGGTTTGTACGCCATTCCAGCACAGCGAAGTGGCTGAGTCTGTAGCGAACACGCCCCTCACACGGGCAATCCCTGTTCCATGCTACCTCGGGTAGCTTGTTTTATAAATTGTTTTAAAAATTATAACAGCTTATGAATGAAGTTAACTATCCTAAAATATTATCAATTAAATCATAATTTTTTGCTTATGAAATGATTGTTAACATCAATTAAAATATGAATTATTTTTAAAAAGTTTGATAATTTCAAATGCAATTTAATGGAGGTAAATTAACATTTTAATTAGTATTATAATTAAAAAAAGGGGTGTAAGGGTTTGGGAGAGACTATACTAGTCTTTTCCAACCAAATTTCAACCTCTCCTTCACGTGGTGCACCCTGTTTGCACGGACGAGGCTCTGGCGACTGAAAGATTCCCGGTATAAGGAGTCACCCACTGCTTGCCAACGGCCTCCGAAAGGAGGGCGGAAGAGCGGGGAGCGGTTCAGGGCACCCTCTTGCCCTTGGGGTTGGAAACGGCCCCTAAAGGCGGATGAATCAGAAATGATCAACGGCATGGGGATGCAGAAGGCAACGGGAAACCACTGCATTAAAGACCCAAAGGGTATCCCGAGGACATGTAATCCTCTCAAATTACATATATCATGATGGCTTCTTCCTGGGTAAAATATTCCGGAGGTAAAATAGTCCCCCAATCGGATCTCCGGGTGGGGACTGCTCAGGGAGGAGTCATCAGAATGGATAGAAACATTCTACGAGTCGGAGCGTGGAATGTTAGAAGTCTGAATAGGGCAGGTAGGTTAGAAAACTTAAAAAGGGAGATGGAACAACTTAAGTTAGATGTTGTTGGGATTAGTGAGATTAAATGGAAGGACGCACAGGATTTCTGGTCTGGGGAACACAGGATAATTAGCACACAAGCTGTCAATGGAGTCACTGGTGTAGGATTTGTAATGAACAAGAAAGTAGGGAAACGGGTGAGTTATTATGAACAGTTTAGTGACAGGATTATTTTGATGAGGTTAGAAACTAAGCCCGTCCCAACCACATTAGTACAAGTATATATGCCAACGTCACAGGAAGATGACGAAGAAATAGAAAAAATATACGCTGAAATTGAAGAATTAATCCAATATGTGAAAGGGGAGGAAAATCTAATAATCATGGGTGATTGGAATGCAATAGTGGGAGAAGGAAAAGAGGGGAATACTGTAGGAAGTTTTGGTCTAGGAGAAAGAAATGAGCGAGGAAGCAGGTTGCTAGAATTTTGTGAAAGATATAAGCTAGTAGTGGCGAACACACTGTTTAAGAACCATGCAAGAAGAATATACACCTGGAAACGTCCTGGGGATACAGGCAGATATCAGCTAGATTATATCATGGTCAAACAGAGATTCAGGAATCAAGTTCTAGACTGTAAAGCGTACCCAGGAGCAGACATAGACTCGGACCATAATTTGATAGTAATGAAGTGCAGGCTGAAATTCAAGCGAATAAGGAAGCAGCATAAGCAGAACAGACTGGAAGTGAATAAACTGAAACAATCTAGCACAAGAGAAAAATTTGCAGAAATGGTAGACTTAGGTCTAAGAAGTAACTGTGAAAGGAGCTCAACCGAGGACGAATGGAATGCATTAAAGACCGAAATAATGAAAGCTGGCAAAGAAACATTAGGCTTTAGGGAACAAGCTGCCCGAAAACCTTGGATCACCGAAGAAATTTTGGAGCTGATGGATCAGAGGAGAAGGTACAAAAATGCTCAGGATAAAGCAGGAAGAGAGCAGTACAGGCAATTTAGAAATTCAAATAAATAGGAAATGCAAAATAGCAAAACAAAAATGGCTACAAGAAAAATGTGAAGAAGTAGAAAAGGAAATGATTGCAGGAAAAGTAGATGTTGCCTACAGAAAGATCAAACAGAATTTTGGAGAAATGAAGAAAAGAGGTATGAACATTAAAGCTGCCGATGGAAAACCTCTTTTAAGGTCAGAAGATAGAGCTAACAGATGGAAGGAATACATTGAGAAACTGTATGCTGGGGACGACTTGAACAATAGTGTATTGGAAAAGGAAGGCGATGTCGACATGGATGACTTAGGAGATCCTGTTTTGAGGACAGAATTTAATAAAGCTCTGAATGACTTGAAAGCACATGGATGACTTAGGAGATCCTGTTTTGAGGACAGAATTTAATAAAGCTCTGAATGACTTGAAAGCAAATAAGGCAGTTGGAATTGATGAGATCCCTGCAGAACTTCTTAAATCCTCTAGGAGAGGAAGGAATCGAAAGATTATTCAAGCTGATATCAAAAAGTTATGAAACAGGAGAAATTCCAACTGATTTTAATAAAAATATCATCTTCACACTTCCAAAGAAAGCACAAGCCGACAAATGTGAGAATTATCGCACCATTAGTCTAACATCACATGCTTCAAAATTACTGACCAGAATAATATACAGAAGGATGGAAAGGGTAGTAGAAGAGATAGTAGGTGAAGATCAGTTTGGGTTTAGGAAAAATCGCGGTACAAGGGAAGCAATTCTGTCTTTAAGATTAATACTTGAAGGGTGGATCAAGAAAAACAAAGATACTTTTATGGCATTTGTTGATTTAGGAAAAGCATTTGATAATGTTAGGTGGGACAAGATGTTCAAAATTTTAAAGAAGTCAGGTCTAAAGTATCGAGATAGAAGAATACTCTATAAACTATATAAGAATCAAGTGGCTGTAATAAAAGTAGAGAATCACGAGAGACATGCATCAGTCAAATAGGGTGTGAGACAAGGTTGTAGTCTATCCCCGTTAATATTCAACTTAGTATGTAGAAGAAGCAATGAAGAAAGTCAAAGAAAAATTTCCATGTGGCATAAGTTTTCAGGGAGAAAAAATCAGTATGCTACGATTTGCTGATGGACATTGTCTTGTTAGCAGAGAGGGCTGAGGATATTGAGAAGTTATTGAATGGCATGAACAAAATACTGAAGGAAGATTTTGGACTGAATTCAAATCAAAGTAAGACAAAAGTGATGCAATGTAGTAGAAATGATACCAATACTAGCAGATTAAATATAAAAATAGGATCGGATGCAATAGGAGAAGTGAGTGAGTTCTGTTACCTGGGAAGCAAAATTACTAACCGATGGCCGAAGCAGGAATGATGTTCAAAGCAGAATAGTACTAGCAAAAAGAGCCTTCATGAAAAAGAGAAACCTTTTAGTTTCAAATATTGATCTAGGAATTAGAAAGAACTTTTTAAAACTCTATGTGTGGAGCACAGCATTTTACGGTAGCCAAACATGGACTTTAGGAATACCGGAAAGAAAGAAACTTGAAGCATTTGAAATGTGGTGCTACAGAAGAATGCTGAAAATTAAGTGGACAGATAAAGTAAGAAATGAACGAGTTTTGGAAATGATGGGTGAGAAAAGAAGTTTGTGGAAGAAGCTTACAGGAAGAAGAGAGAGGCTGGTAGGTCATATTTTTGAGACATGCTGGGTTGGTTAATGTGTTAGTGGAGGGAACAATCGAAGGTAAGAACTGTAGAGGAAGACAGAGATTAGAATATATGAAGCAGATAATTGAGGACGTGGGTTGTAGGGGGTATGTAGGAATGAAGAGGTTAGCACAGGATAGGAAGGGATGGAGGATTGCATCAAACCAGTCGAATGACTGACGACAACAAACAAAAAATAATAATAATAATTTAAAAAAGATACCGGAGGCAGTATCGAACTCGGATCGCTCGCTTGGTAAACGAGTTCCCTACATACTCAGCCACTTCACTCTGCTGAGATGGTATAAAGACTAGAGGTCCTATATGAGCTGTGCGTAAAACTTTAGAACCCTTTTCTTCAGAATCTTCTGGGTAGTACGCTTTATTTCTTTACAGGGTGGACGCCCTTAAGGTATACTACTGACCTACAAAGTCTCATCCCAAATTGAATTTCCGAGAACGTAAGGACCATTTGTTAGTAAAATACTTCTGGCGTAAAAACGTACTTTAACATTTAAATCGGGAAGCTTTAATACCTGTCTGATTTTATATTTGAGGTACAGTTTGTGATAACAGTCAGAGAGACTTCGTATGGCATAGAATTATATCTATGATAACAGTTGTTGTTAAATTGTATCCCCCGTTAATAATAATAATAATAAAGTTAAAAAACTCTCTCTCTCTATGAAGAAAAGACAGTATCGTTACGAAGTTAAGACAAACCTAGCATTTTGTCAGTGAGTTACCCCTGAACCCAGAATTGAGAAATCCAAGGAATTTCTAGACTAAAACTTGCTGATCAATTTAAGTGAACTTGGTTGGTCCCCCTAGAGTCCCTTTGAGGGTTGGATTTAGTGACTGTAGGGCAACAGAGCTCCACCCGAGTAAACGGGGCCCTTAATTGAGACAAAGGCCCCCTGAGGCCGTTGGTGTTCGTGTCGGTCAGCTTGCAGGGGCCAACTTGTCTGGTCAGCTCGACCCAGAGGGCACCGGGCGGCTTTTATAATGTAACACCTCAGGCAGCAGGTGGGCCGCATCACGTTTACCAGTATCAGATTCCCTTCACGAGGTGTAGTGGTCCGAACTCTACAAGACATTACACATCATTTTCTTTCCGTAGAAATGCTTCAGAATACTATGTAACAACTCAGATGAACGATGTTTGATGGTTTATCACAAAGCATTATTAATATGATTAACACATTACTCAATTCCTCGGTCAACTTATGAACCTAAAAATTAATCTTTGCCATAACCAAAGTTGAGAGCTGGAGGGATACGATAAATATACAAAAGACGAACACAAACAATAATTGGAGTCAATCGTTATTTTTGCAGAGAGGGTCATTTGGCAAAAGAGAGGTGAATTATCCGGTAAGCTGTGGTGTGCACACACCTGCCTTGCCAAATGGCCCAATTCTTTCCGCATGACTACAAGATTAAAATCGAAATAATGTACATTTATGTATCTTTGCATCAAAAATGACGAAACTCTCTGGGGGTAATAAAAAGGAAATTTTCTCATATTTATAGAACGAATGCTTCACACATTTAAATTAAACTAAATTACATTTGGTTCAATACAATTTTACGGATTAATACACGTGTTCAATAAAAAGAGTAAGAAACTACGGTCAAAATAATCTGGATGCTTGTAAATCCTTAGAACAGACAAGAAAGAAGCGTCGGTTCTGCAACGATGAACTCAGCATTACTTTTATCAGCGAAATCTTGAAATCCAATTAAGCGCCGAGACTGATGGGCTATAAACAGAAAGAATCTGTGCTTAATTTAGCAGGATTATTTTCAATGCTGAAACATTCCTATCACTATAGAAAAAGATTAGTGCGACACTTGGTGCGCTTGCTGTAACAAATATGATTTTCGCATCATCTAAACTAGTCAAATGTAGAAATCAGAAAATACAGACTCATCAACCAGCTAATTCTAAAAATTTGTTACCCTTTCCAAGATGGTTAGGAGACGACTACCATGTTAGTTGACACAATATCGAAGTTACCTACAGAAGATTATTGTAATTAGAATAGGGTAAACCAGTTCAAAAAATGAAAACGTCGCAATACTCCAATTTTCATAGTACTATTTTAACTTTAAACAATAGGTACCGATAGTCACACGATAAATAATTATTTCATTGTATCGATTTCAAGTGAGTAAATTTAAATCATGAAGTTCGTCACAAGATATTACTAATCACATGTTTGGCAAATAAATCAATAATTCCGCAAGCCATTTTTCCATATGACTTTTATTAAACCTGTTTAGTGTAGAAGTATAATAAAATCATCTGATAACGTCTAGGATCATAAACTATTTCCAGATAGTTTCGAAGAGCTACATCAACTAAATGGGCGTTAAAATTTACACGTGGAGTTCCTGGATGTGTATGCCAATGTACACGAATTGAAATAAAGTTTTTATATATGTATATATATGAAGGTAATAGATTAAAGACAGAACGTTCAATCAAATGTCATTTTTAGATTCGCAAATGTGTATGTATTACCTCATTTTTCTGATAGCGCTTGGTAGGAATGTTTTGTTCCGCGTGGTTAGGATAATCTCGTAATTTTCTTTCAGCATAGATACATTGTTTATTAATTCATTGCTAGGCTGAAATCAATTAACTGAAACGGTACAATTTGAGACTTCATTCTGAGTTCACATATGAGACTAGGGTTTGCGGGAGCGCCTCTAACGCTATGGCCGTGGCTCGCCCGTGGCTCCTGTACTGCTGACAGATATTGATTGGCGGCGTTATCTGGCCGACGGACAGGCAGGTTGAAGCGGCAGCACGGCCAAACCCGATCCTGCAGTTCCTCATCACTATACGTTTTCCATGTACAGATGACACTTAATTTGGGAATACGGATTCCTAGTGGCTGTCGTATTCTGAGATCTTCTTAAGCCATTTTGGATATTTCATCCAAGCGTTTGCTTAAGCTAACTTATTAGGTTTGACAAACATCTGCAAGCGGTTCATATTTAATGACAAATGAGAATTATCGTGGAATTATACTGCTTTAAGCTAAAACTGCCAGTATCTTATATGATCATCCTTTGTCAGCCTTGGCATTACTGCGAACCCATTTCATTATGTGGTGTGACAGCGTCACCCACAATGAATATAATTAAATTATTATTAATTATATTCATAATTCCTTTTTTTATTATATTCAAATTTATTAATTATTTAGTCTTGCAACGTGTAATTAATTGTAAATAATGAGGGTTGTCTGGATAGGTTAAATGTATGTTTAAAACCAGGGCGGCCAAAGGTATATTTTATTGTAAATCAATTTTTCTGTAAACGCATGGCTCAGAAGGGCTGAATATCGAAGGCTAGAAACTGCCATTTCGGCGGTTGAGAGAGGAACAATGGAGCAGGCGAGGCGACTCGATGGCGCCGGGACAGCCCGGCTTGAGTCCCGTTCGAAATCGGGCGGTGACCTACCCCTACCCCGCTACTACCCCGAAGGCCACGTAGGAAACGCGCGAAGGAGACGGCGAATGCGACGCATGATATTAAACACGTGACGACGGAAATGTGTAGATAGCCAATCCTGAACATTTATTGGGGTCTACAATACTAATTCCGTGGAGTTCTTTTACATGTGGCGAGCAACTAGCCGAGGAAGAAGAAGGAGCCATTTTTAGACATCACTTCTGTCCAAGACGAGCTGATGAACGGACGTGACTTGGGTCCAAGACGAGCTGGTGAATAGACGTGTCAGCCCGGCACGCTCTCTGATGATCATTGTGGTTGATCATTTCTTGCTTTGGGAAAGCGAGATGTCGAGTGGCATGCTTGCCATTATTTGGAAGTTATGCTAATAACGCGGTCGTAGCCGCTTATTTAGCTTCCATTGCTGCAGTGGCATTGTGTTTGTCGCTCACCATCACGGCGATGATTCTATGGTAATGTACCAGAAACGACGGTCACTATTCAGTGGATTTTAACAGACTTATGTGCCCTTAAGCGACGCCTGGGTTAAGACTCTGCTCCCGTCACTTAAATTCTGAGCTAGCTGAATTTATATTTCGATTCAATTTTTTCTTAAGCATCTTGCTGTTTGTTAATTCAATTTTGATGCTTTTCATTCACTTTATACGGCGCCCCCTGGGATTTTCCTTTGTACAGTAAAATGTTAGCTTCAATTTGATGGCCTGTGTTGCCATGTTATTTCAATGTTAACTTTGCTGTTTTTATTACTTGTTTGAGATATTTCATTCAGTTTTGTTTGCTTACTCCGGCGAATTGTAAACGTCGGGTATTGCTTGTTTTTGCTGATCTAATTGTGTTTAACGTAACGTTAATTACTACCCGACCTTGTAAGGCCATAAGACTCAATAAATGAGGTTTTATTTTGTGTCTGAAATTCATGGTTCTAGTTAGTAACCTATTAGATCCCCTTATAGCATCATTATTATATGTATTTTCCATTTTCAGGAATTATTTTAGATTTTAATAATTCCCCCCTCCTCTTTTTTGGCAACTCACGTTTTTCTTAACGGTAGCCAACAAATGGTCTCTTTACAATTGGCACCCAACGTTTCGGGCTTTTGCAAGTCGAAATTATTTTGAGAATTTCACAAGTCTAAAAAAATCCATGGATGTGACCTGTGTTGATTCATTTTATTATTTTAGAATAAATTTTATGTTGAAATTTGTTTGCTTTGTTTGCCATGCTTGATTTAAATCTAAATGTGTGATTTATTTCAATCAGTTGTTCAAGTATATTTTCGTTCACTTGCATCAAGCATGGTTAGTTTAAAATTAAAGATAGAGTCAGTGCTTTTGAAATTTTAATGCATGGTAAAAGTTAAGATTTTTCTTTATGCTGATTTTGCTCATGTGTTGAGGTATTTGTGTCGCATGAAACATCGTTGTTTTTCCTTGTTGTTTAATTTTGGATGGGTTTTATTTCATGCTGAAGGGATTTATGCGCGAAATTTGTTTAATGCTGTACTTTTCGAGTTAAATCGTGCCGGTTGTATTTTGTTTGTTGTCGATTGTTCAAATTGTTCGGAGTTGAAATTTTGTATCTTACGATCAAATCTATGAAGTTGAGGTCACGCACCATTAATAGGGCAGATCGATCAATTGTTCATAACATTTCCGAGCAAACTAACGCGATGGATCAAGCACCGGAAGTACGCGAAATGCCGTTGGCGGACGAAGAGTGTAATGATACTCCTAGTACGCGTAGCATCCATTCAAATGCATCATTAGATGGGGAACAGTTAGGGATTTTTCCAACCCCAGACAATGAAACCGTTCAAAATCCACCCATGCGGGCAGAAGTTGAAACACGTGCGTCGCAAATAACGGTAGAATTGCCACCGGCGACCGCACAACCCCAAGACCAAAACCTAATCCTTAACATGCTGGCGGAATTCAGTAGGCAAATAAATAATAAGCTTGATTCAAGAAATAGATGCACAAAGTCAAAATTCTGTCTCATTGAGGGAGGAGATAACTAAGCAAATGGCTTCGCAAAATCAGAAATTAGATGCACAAAGTCAAAGTTCTGTCTCATTGAGGGAGGAACATAAATCAGCGTTTGGATGCACAAAATCAAAAATTTGAGTCGCAAAATGCTTTGTTGAAGGGCATGGACGGAAAATTGTCCGTTTTTCGCGAGGAAATGACCCGTGAAATGAGTGCATTCAAATCGGAGATGCGAGCGAATGTTTCAGTGTTGGAGAGACGCACAGATACGATTCAGGCAACATGCACTGCATTGCAGGAATCAAGCGCGGAAATCTCGAAGCGTTTGGACGCGACCGAAAAATCTGTCGAGCACGTGCGGCAAGAAAGCCACCAGAGTCTCGGTCAGATCTCGGAATTTGTCCACGAGATTAAGGATAATACTGAACGAAGCTTGCAGGCTGTAAATGCAAAGATGTCGGAGGTTGCAAGTTCGGTTGAACAAGTACAAACGGCACAACAGGATTTGCAAGCGTCACAGCAAACACTCGTGCAGAACACTAACTCAAAGCTGGCGCAGTTGGAATCCAAGATGAAGGAAGTGAGTAATTCCAACGCTAGCGGGAGTATTGTTCACGCGAATTACGCACAGTACGCAGCAGCTAATATCGAGCTTAAGTTGCCACGTTTTGGGTCTCGCAAAGACGTAAATCCTAGGATTTATCTTACCGAAATGGAGCGGTATTTTGAAATCAAAGGAGTGCCTGATTCCATGAAGCTTGTGTTAGTCGAGGAATCATTTTCAGAAACAGACAGACTCTGGCTGAAAATTGCGTCCGAAACTAACTTATCTTACGCCGAGTTCAGAGTCCTGTTTCTTGAGACCTTCTGGTCGAAAAAGATCCAGAACCAGGCGAGGATAAAGCTGTACCAAGGAAGGTACATTCCCAAGTGGCATTATTCGATGGAAAGCTACGTGAAAACTTTGCTGGTGCAGTGTAGGCAATTCGACGACAAAATGACGGACGGAGAGTTCATAGAGATGGTGATCGCGCACTTTGGTCCACAAGTGCAGTCACTCATTAACCCCGTGGTCATTCGTACGATACCAGAACTGCTAGAAACCGTCGGTAACCTAGACAGAATCGGGAAAATGGCCGATAATCTGGCGAGACAAGACGCGGAACGAAACCATGGCGAAGCGCAAAGCGAGTCTAAGCGACCGCATGGCGGCAATAAAGCTTCCTATGCTGATGGACAGAATGGGAAATCTTCCAATCAAAATTCCGGCAATCGTAATGGAGGGAAGAAATGGAAGAACGGAAATGCACAATGGAAGGATGATAAAAATCATCAGCGGTCGGGAAACAACCGATCCGCGTATCCACAAGAATTTCCAGTGAACGCGATCTCGATTGAAAACGCGGAACCGGAAATAGTGTGCAAAGGCGACAGAGAAGAATGTGGGCGGCGTTAGCAACGCGTCTAACTCCCCGCCGTCACAATGAGATTTTTCGGGGGACGCTGCAAACGCCGACAGCATTTGCCTCGGCAGTTTGGAATATTGGCGCGGCGAAGGACCAGAAAATATCGACGAAGAAGAAGATATGGTATCCGGCGACAGCCTCATGGCGCGCGCGAAGTGTCCCCGTGTAGATATTATTGCATATGGCATACGGGCGAATATTTTAATTGACTCGGGATCGTCTGTCTCCGTAATGTCTAAGAAATTTCTGCTACGCTTGAAAGATAAGAATCCGCGGCTAAAAGTAATTCCCACAACGCAAGTAACGGTGGTTCCTGCAATAGGAAAGAGAGAAAAGATCGTTAGCACGCAAGCGCTAATCCCCGTGAAAGTCGCGAATAGCGAGTTAATGTTGCCACTACTTATAGTACCCGGTTTGACGCAAGATGTGATCGTTGGATGCGACCTCTTAGCAAAACGTAAAGTCATTATGGATTGGGGAAATAAGACGGTGACAAATTTGGTTCCGGAGGTGTTGCATTGGAAACATGAGGCCTGTGAGCAGAGCCTTGGAATAAATAGTTCCAAACCAATGCAAGACACCGCGGAACGCGAAGGCAATTTGAATAACGGAGGAAGAGCTATATGCGCATCAGCTGACGAGCAAAATCTCATACCACAGAACCCAACCGACAAAATGCGGGAAAAAGGAAAACTTGACGCCAGCACGGAAGCCAAAGCTATGCCGATACTGACGAGAAACTTGACGACAGCACCACAGTCAAAGCCAAAGCTATGCCGATGCTAATGAGAAACTCGCGATCATTTCGTGCGGGATGAGACTGCGTCTGATTCGTATCAATGTAAAATTTAAGGATCAACCCGAGAAGAATCCCGAGGATGACATCAAGAAAGCACATGAATTCTTGGTAGAGAAAGCTACGAAGCGGCAACGCAAGCACGACGGATTGCGGACGCAAACGTTTAGCGTCGGGCAGCAGGTGCTACTTAGGACTATGACCCCGTCTGACGCACAGCGAAAATTAATTTCCAAATTCTTTCTGCTGTATTCGGGACCGTTCTCAGTAGCGCGGATTATCTCCCCAAACTGCTACATGCTGACCGACGGCAGAACGGAGCTCGGCCCGCATAATGCCCGGAATTTGCGCCCGTTTCACACAGCATAGGCTACAAGTTCCTAGACGGATGTTTGTAAATATAGCTTAAGGATCAATGTACATTTAGTTAGGTAATAACGTAGAGCATATCTTTAGAAAGTAAGAGTGTCAGTCTTGAGACACGTAATTGCCTAACAAGCGTAGCGCTAACGCAGCGAGAACAGGTAAAGGACGCTCAGCTGTTTGGGATAGCAGCTGTGCCGACCGCCAGTTTTCCTGGAAGGATTGCAATCAGGTTAAACGAAAACAGGTAGCCTGAGCCGCAAGCTTAACGGGACAGCGCTTACTGACAACAACAGAGCGGGCAAAGTGGAAACAGCTGATCGCTTAGTTTCACCGCTATAATGTCTTTGCTACGAGTGTAGTTTGGAAAGCATAATATAGTTCATTTTGCGAGAACCGTCTTTCTTTTGTATTGTATGGATAATTATGTAAATTCGCGGAAGGATTAAATTATGTAAATTCGCGGAAGATTTTTCTTTTCCATTTGATTTTCATGTTATGTGGTTTCGGCATACTTGTGTCGGCCTTGATAATGGACATTCGGTGCATTCTTTATTCTTGTTGTTGCTAGTATCTAACTTCAACACATGTGCTAGATTTGCATAGCCCGTTGTAAATAATTAATTGAGTTGTCTAGTTTTAATGTTAATATCTTGTGCTTACATCATTTTTTTGTTTATTGATTGAACAGATCTATTTTGTCGTTCATTTACATCTATGTACCTGTCAATGTTTTATGATGTTTTACTTTGCATATTAGGATAAGACATTTCATTATTTATGTTAACCAGAGTCACGTGTCGTATTTACATATTTAAAGAGGTCACATGTATGCGATAGTTCGAGTGAGCTGGAACCATGAAACTATAGTGTAGGCAATGATTTTGATGCAACTGTAGGGTTAGAATAGTTCAAATAAAATTATTGGCATAATTTTATTTTGATTGGGTAGCAGGTATATTGTGGTGTGACAGCGTCACCCACAATGAATATAATTAAATTATTATTAATTATATTCATAATTCCTTTTTTTATTATATTCAAATTTATTAATTATTTAGTCTTGCAACGTGTAATTAATTGTAAATAATGAGGGTTGTCTGGATAGGTTAAATGTATGTTTAAAACCAGGGCGGCCAAAGGTATATTTTATTGTAAATCAATTTTTCTGTAAACGCATGGCTCAGAAGGGCTGAATATCGAAGGCTAGAAACTGCCATTTCGGCGGTTGAGAGAGGAACAATGGAGCAGGCGAGGCGACTCGATGGCGCCGGGACAGCCCGGCTTGAGTCCCGTTCGAAATCGGGCGGTGACCTACCCCTACCCCGCTACTACCCCGAAGGCCACGTAGGAAACGCGCGAAGGAGGCGGCGAATGCGACGCATGATATTAAACACGTGACGACGGAAATGTGTAGATAGCCAATCCTGAACATTTATTGGGGTCTACAATACTAATTCCGTGGAGTTCTTTTACATGTGGCGAGCAACTAGCCGAGGAAGAAGAAGGAGCCATTTTTAGACATCACTTCTGTCCAAGACGAGCTGATGAACGGACGTGACTTGGGTCCAAGACGAGCTGGTGAATAGACGTGTCAGCCCGGCACGCTCTCTGATGATCATTGTGGTTGATCATTTCTTGCTTTGGGAAAGCGAGATGTCGAGTGGCATGCTTGCCATTATTTGGAAGTTATGCTAATAACGCGGTCGTAGCCGCTTATTTAGCTTCCATTGCTGCAGTGGCATTGTGTTTGTCGCTCACCATCACGGCGATGATTCTATGGTAATGTACCAGAAACGACGGTCACTATTCAGTGGATTTTAACAGACTTATGTGCCCTTAAGCGACGCCTGGGTTAAGACTCTGCTCCCGCCACTTAAATTCTGAGCTAGCTGAATTTATATTTCGATTCAATTTTTTCTTAAGCATCTTGCTGTTTGTTAATTCAATTTTGATGCTTTTCATTCACTTTATACGGCGCCCCCTGGGATTTTCCTTTGTACAGTAAAATGTTAGCTTCAATTTGATGGCCTGTGTTGCCATGTTATTTCAATGTTAACTTTGCTGTTTTTATTACTTGTTTGAGATATTTCATTCAGTTTTGTTTGCTTACTCCGGCGAATTGTAAACGTCGGGTATTGCTTGTTTTTGCTGATCTAATTGTGTTTAACGTAACGTTAATTACTACCCGACCTTGTAAGGCCATAAGACTCAATAAATGAGGTTTTATTTTGTGTCTGAAATTCATGGTTCTAGTTAGTAACCTATTAGATCCCCTTATAGCATCATTATTATATGTATTTTTCATTTTCAGGAATTATTTTCAGATTTTTAATAATTCCCCCCTCCCTTTTTTGGCAACTCACGTTTTTCTTAACGGTAGCCAACAAATGGTCTCTATTACAATTAGCAACATTAACAGGCACTTAACATATCATGGAAATGGTGAAGAAAGTCAACCAAATGGGAAGAAACGGGATACAATAAAAATTAGGATGTGTATAAACTTGCGAAGTACGTAATATATTATTACACAGACACAATAATCGATTAATTACTTTGATAACAAAACATAAAGGAGTTTCAATCCGCATCCCAAGAGCCCACCCAAACTAAAGAGCGTAATAATGGCGAATTTGTCCCAATTTTCCCTCCACGATAATGGTATAAAGGCTACAATGTGTCATGAAACTCTACAATCTTCATGCCTAGATTGGGTTTATTTCATGGCCACAAAAAACACGTGCACAGGTTATATTTTATGACATCCCACCGTTAGAAGATGTAAATTATCTGCATTGCGGATGTACAGGATGATACAGACAAACTAAAGGGCTACTGGAATCTTGTAACGCGAGGTTACGTCCAACCATCAAAAGCGGAACATACGATTTGTTGTACAAATTTTTATGTAAGATATAACTATGTACAGCAAAATATATAGTCTAAAATTGTAAGTTACGTCATTTAAACATTGTAATATGTTGTATTTATGTGTTTCATGTATCGAATTTTTATGTCGCTCTGTTATGTAAGTCAGTAGTTTGTTTCATGGATCCTACCCAAACGTGAAACAAATAAATAGTTACACAGTGTTAGGAGCTGGTTTTATGAATCATATCCAAATTCGAAACAAATAGTTACGCGTCTCGAATCTTGACGTGACTAACAACAATCATTACTGGAGTTCGTTTAATTTATTAGTTTTCTTCAACAATTTCAGTCATATTTTGTCGAAGAACTAACTTACTGAAAATATAATGGGAAGTATCGTTAGAAACAAATATCCTGTTCTTGAATATGAAGTTACTTTGGGTATGAGCGGGAAGATAAGGCATTTCCATAAAAATTCGTGTTTCATATGTTTTCCTTGATTTGATTGTCTTTTGCAATAGAACTAAGAAGCAAAATTGTGAGTGTTAGCAAATAATGTTTTTTCTAGTATGGATATATTTGTGGTCCGGCTTTGATTTCCAACCAGTATTTATTGATCCCTTTGAGCAATCTGCTCTTCCAACAGAGGTTCTCTGGGATCTAGCTTCATATCAGAACCCTATCAGCTGATGATCACTGATGAGCTAAGCTTATTTTAGCATTCTTGTAACCTGTCCTTCTTATCGCCTCTCGTTTGATGAAATTTTATTGCTTAGCCTTGTATTAGTGGATCATTTTGAAAGTGTAGCTCTAAAATAGGAAACGTTTCTTTTTAATTGATAATGTTGATTAAATCTTTTTACAAAACTGTTTCATAATATACTGTGTTCTGTTTAACAGACTGGCCTAAATGCCCACGTTGAATCATAATAAAAATCTGTGATGCATCTAATCTTACGAACTTGATAATTATATTCTAATGTCTTAGCTTGGCTCCAATACACATTTGTCTTCTTTTCATAGATATTTTTCGTCCACTTTTCTGTGTGCTTCCCGTAGTAGTCCATTCTGCTGAACTATCTTCTCAATTTTTATGAATTTCTGGATCCATGCAATATTCCTTAAGTTAACAACTATAGAACTCGTTAAGCCAATTACGTTAGTCATGTTAGTTGATCTTTTCTGAAGAAACGTGCAGTCCTACTCTCTCTGAAAAACTGGTTGAGCTTGTGATGGCCGAAGTCTTGTTGTTGGAAAATAAATGTTTCCGTCTGTAAAGCCCAGGGCGCACCAGCTCTGGTGTAAGAGTGTTCCGAAATATATTCCATCAATTTTGTCTTTGATATTGCGTCAAATAAACTCGCTATCATTTGATTTCTTTTTGGATGTTCATTCCTATCGGAACTCAAGGTCAGTCGAATCACATGCTACATATTCATCAATAAATACAGGCACATAGTGAAAATTTTTACCAGAAAATGGTAACTGGATCGCTTGATGATTTTTCTGGCGCTAAGAATTAATGTTATATGCTGCTTAAACGTCAGCTATAGAAAACTAATGGAATATGGGGAAAATTTCTTTTGTCGGTAAGGGTGTCAGGAATTGGAACAAATTACCAAGTGAAGTGATGAATAATTTATCAAAACCGCTAAAGGAATTTAAAACTAAAATTTTTAAATCGTAAAGTTAATGGGAAGAAATTTAACACTCAAAGTATGTAAGATAATTAAAAAATAAAATAAAAAGGCATAACTGGATAACAAAGAATTGCCAACGGAGTGTGTGCTCCATCGCAATTAAATTAATAATAATAATGAAATATAATCTTCGCCAGTTCGCTACCGGATTGTGCAGATCTAGGCCACCCAACCACAGGCCCGCGTGCATCGGAGTGGTCCGTCGACGCATTTATATTAGCCGCCTATAGCAGCGGTCTCGAATATGCTAGCTCATAAACCTCTGCAAAGGTCTCATTGGCGATTTGTTTGTTGTTTGTTGTTGTTTTTTAGTTTTAGATAATAAGTAAATTGTGTTACGTATATTTATGTTTTATTTAAAAATCTATTGTAAGTAAGTATTAGGTGGCCTTAAGGTTAACATACTCGTAGAATCGAAATTGTGGTCCTTCTCCAAAAGTGGTTGGACAGCCTTGGTGTAGATGTAAGATGAGCTTTCTACGGCGTACTCTGCCATCGTCTTCAGGTCTGATATTTACGCTGTGACAACAACAGCTGCACTGCCGTTCTGACAGACAGACGTATGTTTGGGCTTGGACCCTTGTAATTCTGAAGTTCCGGATCATTTTAGATCTCTAACGTTTGTCGAAATAGGCTGTTTCAGTCCGGTTATTTTATGGAAGTTATGGTATTGTTCTTTTAGGATATGATTTTGTCAGGCCAAATAATTTCTATTTTTGGTTTTCTTGGCTGGATTATTGTATTCATGGTGATTTTCATTTTATCCTAAGTTTTGGATAATTTGTTGGGGCGAATATTGTGCTTGGTGAAAGAGTTTAAGCAATCTGCTTTTGATGTAGACTGTGAGCCTTGGTGTGCCTAAGTCGTAGTGTATTTATATGGTTGGCATGTATTGCGGGGCGTTAGCTATAATTTTTCCTAGGTTGAGTATCTGATGCCTTACTAAAAAGTTCGGAGCCATATAACAGGGCCGACCTAATCATTGCGGTGTAGAACTTGAACTTGGTTTTAACACTAAATGTATTCCTTTTGAGGAGGTGGTATAGATTAAAAAGTTGAGCCTAACACATATTGCATGCGTTTCGTATGTGATTAATCCACATTAGTTTCCTGTCAAATTTTTAACAAAGATATTTAACTGAGTCCCACCAGGCAGGTCTATTCCGTCAAGCTTGATTTGTGGGCTGGGTCCCGCCCTTCTGGTGGTTATCATGATAGCTTGGTTCAATCTATCATGTTCAAGCACGCTCTTCCGTTCTCTGGCGTCACGTCTTATACAGAGTGCTAAAAAAATTGTAAAATATATGCATCAAAATAAGACAAGACTGTCTAATAAACATTGGGTCGCAAACGTATACTTTCGGAGTTGATAACAGGTCTGCAATATGACACCCGTCGACGACAATGCATGCTTCAGCCCTTCGGTGTAGGGAATCAATCACTGTTTGAAACTGTCTAGTTTGGTCCTGTACATCTCCAATGCATGTGGTCGCGTACAGGACAAACCAAAACAGTTTCGAAGAGTGCGTAATTCGTTACGCTGAAGGGCTGAGGCAATGAGGTATGCATAGCCGTCGACGGGTGTCACATTGCGCACCTGTTATTAAATCCGAAAGTATGCGTTTGCGAACCAATGTTTATACGACATTTTTGTCTTGTTTTGATCCATACTATCATGTCCTAAAATATTGTGCACTTTTTTAGCACCCTGTATAGCTTAGTACCCGTACCATTCCCTACCACCCCACTCCGTCGTTTGTGCCAACAAATGGAAGCCCACAAAACGTCTTTCATTATTTTTAGTGATCTGGCTAAAGGGCTTACACATTTCACGAGAAAAAAACATTCTTTTCTGTTTATACAAATCAACTCCAGAAGCAACTGTACTTCATCTGTAGACGATTCATTCAGTAAAAAAGTAAAAAATTTCATTCTCCAAGTTTGAAACATCCGATATAAACAAATCGCTGCTTCACTATCTTCAGTTTTACTAATTGATCCGTAGATTTCTGCGTGAAACTCCAGAAAAAGATGGGTTTCTTGCGTATATTAATAATTGAACATGTTAGAAATTATATAACCTAAAACATCAAGAAGATTTTCTAAAATTTGAAAATTTCAGTCTTCTTCAGTGCCACTTGCCCAATCTATGTGAGGTTGTCAATCACAGTGTAGAGCGTTTTCCTATTTCCATCATAGTAATAAGTTTTTCCAAATTCTCTCATCCCGTCCATTAGTTTCTTCATAGACGAAATTTTTCATTTTCCTAAATAGTGCTGTCATTAAACTAAGAAGAAGTAATGAGAAGTAATGTTTTATATCTTTCTCCATACTCCGAAAGTTCTAGGAACTCAGTTTTTGTGTATTTGATAGAGGTCAGTAACTCTCCTGTACAATACTCGTTCACTTGTTAGATGCTGCTTCCATAAACTCATCATTCCCACACGAACACGTCAGGCTAAAAGCTTATACGCTTTATTTTAGTGAAACCGAGCGCGTTCTATGAGAAGTAACCTTCTGTTCTGGAGGACGACGGTTTGAATCCCCGTCCGACCATCCAGATTTGGATTGTCCATGATTCACTCCAGGCGAATGACGGGATGGTTTCTTAAAAGGCCTTGGACGAATTCCTTCACGTTCCTGGCTCACAGTTCTTTCACGCTTCTAATGACCTCAACGTCGACGAGGTGTAAAGCCATAAGCAAATAAAAATCTTAGTTTTAAATTTTAGGCGTTGTCGCTTCCCAGTAATGTCCTCATTTCCATTAAAGTTTGTAACGAACGCGTCTTTTGACCGTTAGTTACATTAATAAACTATATGTTTATTTATTTTTAATGGAGAATATTTTAGTTAGCTTGTGGGTGCTAAGCGGCTGGTCAGGAATGACAGCTGGCCAGGTTCCAAGAACTGGCGGGCGAGTTTTGATGGGGTGATGCGACGCTGGGAGAGGGGAGTATTGTATTGTGCTAGCCAGGTAGATTTAGAGAGTGACGGACAGGAATTTCTGTTTTCATGTGGCACGGACGGACATTCAGTGCTGGCCGGCATTCACGATCGGTCGATGTGGACTGTCTGTGCGTTAATGAGAATGTGCTGCCTGGAACGGGACATCAGCCACTTTGTTTGAGCGGAGGTGCTCAAGCAAAGGATGTTCTGAAGAACTGTGCCACACTGTTCCGTAGCAGAGCAGAAAACTTCATCCAGTGTGTGTGGTCGACATCAAAATTTGGTAATTATATATCGTCATATAAAGGACATTGTGCCAGCTACAAGTGCAAGTTCATAGCATTGCCCAGCTACGACCCTGCAGATAAGAGCTCTCATAGCCCGGAGCAAATATTTCTTTCAGAAGTGAACAGTCGAAATGTTGAATTTGTTTAGTGTTTAATTTTGTGTATTTTATATAAAATACCCTGGCGCCCGCAAAAGGACAACTGATTAATTTTAACTAATTTTGTTATATATGTCATGTTAGTAATTGAAATAAAACCATTTATGATTTCTCATATAAAGTATTCACGCAAGTTCTACCTTCCATGATAATAAAATTAATTATAATTTTAAATCAGGTAATGAGGTCAGAACGTTGTAAGTTTAAAAATTTTGATCAGAGTTAAATACGTTATTTGAGTTTAAGTTATTATTTTATACACAACTAAGCTGTATAAACTAGATCACCTGTGGAAATTATTGCTCTTTGAGTTTAATCGAAATTATATCTTCCTTTGATAGATAAAAGTATAAAATCATTTATTACTGTTATTGTTTATCGTATAATTATT
This sequence comes from Vandiemenella viatica, assembly GCA_031002005.1. Classification (NCBI taxonomy): domain Eukaryota; kingdom Metazoa; phylum Arthropoda; class Insecta; order Orthoptera; family Morabidae; genus Vandiemenella; species Vandiemenella viatica. Next base: position 199,527,412 of record CM061920.1, read on the forward strand.
ATTATAGATAATTATTAAAAACTGAAATTTTAATTCCATCTGATGGTTTGTTATCAGAGTTTTGGAGTTTTATATTATTAATATCCAACAAATATCTGACATATACTGCAATTTCTTTTATTTACTTTTGTATTAAATTTTTTGAAATTAATTGTAAACGAAGTTTCACTGCAATTTCATTGCGTTATATAATCAATTTAAATGTCAGTGAACAGGGTTGCAAAACTTATTTGCTTTACCGAGGACATATTTAGGAAATTAAATTTTTTGCAGTCCGCAGTATTTCAGTTAAGGCTACAAACACAAGGTCCGTTCGTGGGTGGGCATTATTGTTTATTTCACAAAATGTGAGAGCAGAAAGTGGCTAAATGGAAGTTAATGATTAAAATCTCGCTTCATTTGGTGGCTTAACGGTTAGTGGTTTCAGGGTTGGAGTGAATAAGCAAAAGGATTTAGTGCACCGTCACTGCCTGTGAAATCCCTGAATAAATGTAATGAGCGCCATGGAGCCCGCTAACAAGAGTTTCATCCGATATAATATCTGAAAAAATTAAATTACTCTCTTCATCCATTTACCGCTAGTAAAAAAGCATTATCTTTTACGAAAATTTTAATTACATTGAGGTAAACAAGATCACAGATGTTCTGTGTGTATTTTAAAATAACGATTCTCAATCTGTGGTTGGCGGGCCACCTTCTGGTCAGCGAAGGTGAGACAGTTGGGTCGCAGGCAGAATGTTAAAAATGTAATTCTGATTGAATTTGGGATACTTCAGCAAAATAAATAGCAAAAATTGTTTATGTAATACTGATAACGTACCGTATTCAGTAAAACTATAAACAAGTATAAGCTATAAGTCTACAAGCAAAAGTTTCTAAAAGTCACGAATAGTTCAACGACAAATTTTCCGAATAACTTTCATGAGAAATTTATGTGTGTGTTCAGGCTTACACTAACGACAATGATCTTCCGAATTGAATAAAGAAAGGTTATCCGAACTTTAAAGTGACAGCCAGCTTAAAATGTAAATCCAGTAACCATGGTTCAGTGAGAAGCAGTACATGATATAGGAGGAGGGGCAAACTGGTGTGCTTAACCCAGGCGGCAAGTTCTTGGGGGGGAGGGGGGACAAGTTTTAAGTTTTTCCCTGGCTCGGAAATTCCTGGATTCGCCACTGGCGAGAAGTTTATATTCCAAACGTTCTGAAGATCTATCAAAATTTTCATGCAGTTTTCAACAAACTATCATTGTGAAAAATGTACAGTCATTTATTTTTCCAATAAAAAAAAAAAAATACACAAACCAACTTAATGTATGAGCCACCTTAGACTGAATTTCGCTAATACTAATCCAGACATCCAGGAACACTGTAATATGAGCCATCTCATTATCTGAGAGGAACAACATAGTACTATTAGCCTTTCTTTTCTATAGTTTACTCTCTCGTTTTGGAGTTTGATAACATTATTATTCATTTGATTAACAAATATGAAGAGTCTGTTCTATATATAATTTATTTTTAATAGTTCACTTCCAATTTCATAACTGTGTTTCTGTAGAAATTCAAACCATGCTTTTAGTTTTATTTCGTTATAAAAGTAAAATATATGTTCCAAACGTCTCACACATATAGGAAAAAATTAGTCTGGTATAAGATAGTGGCCATAGAATTATTTTTGACATTTTACCGGACCTCAGACTGAAATAGTTTGAGGAATGGAGTTTGGATATTTCTCCATCATAAATGTCTAAATGTTTTCTGAACTGTTACTGTGAACAGAGGATGTTGATGCTCTCAGGCGTTTTCTTTTTCCTAGACTTTTTTGTGTCATAGTCTGTGAAATGAAATTAATGTCGAACGAAAATAAATGGAAAATGAAATTAATCGACACAGTACTTAAATGGTGCTTGTAGAAGTTGGAAACATTTAATGTCAAATATATACCGGCCGTTCAAATATGGTAAATATTATAATCGCACGATACATAACGACTATTTCACCAAATTAATTCAAAAAATTTTCAAAATTTTTTTTATAGATAATATAGAAAATTTAAGATACGCAGAATTTGAGCATGTGCTGTTAATTCACAAGTAAATATCAAAAGAATATTGGCTGCATAGCAAAAAGCACACCACTATCCACGTCCCCTCCCCCCCCCCCCAAAAAAAACATGTTTTTTGGATGTAGGGCTGTATATAAATATGTAAGTGACATAATGATACCAAACGGTTCGCAAAAATAATGCTTTCACGAGGAACTAAAAGATGCGAAAGAACGAAAGGGAGTATGGCATTATTGGCTTGGAGACCACGAAGGGTAGTTCGCCGCAGGTTTGACAGAGTTTCTGTTTGCCGCGCCTCCTCCTCTGTAGTGGCTACCCTAAACATAAACGCGGAATCCTACCAGGTAAAGGGGACCTACAGTTTAATGTGCAATCTGAACCACGGAATCGTTCATATTACACAGCAATTTGTGGCAGAGGTGAAGATCTGGTTAAGGTCCTTGGAAAGTCCTCGCCCAAACAGGCATTCGAACAGGTGACATTTCGATCTCCAGTCAGACGCCTTGATCAAAGAGTCACCAGAACGGTCAAGGCATTTGGTAAGCATAATATTTTCTTTTCGCTATAACACTATTTCTTTAATAACGCTAATAGGCAGGGAAACACTCCTTTAGATTCAGCACACCATTGCGCTGTTTTCGATTAATCATTCTCGTTCTGACTCATTTTAACTTTTACTTGCTCAAGAACAGTTACTAATCCAAAATAGTTTTACGAGAGACCGACGAATTCGTTGTGGGTGCAATGCGCAGCTATGTAGAGCTGTCTGTTGTCAGTGCGAATGTGGAATTCCTTAAGAGATAAAAAACTGGATTCTGATGAAAAAGATGTGTGGATTTTTTAAAACCTACGCATATTTAACAACTTAGTATTTACTAAAGATTATCTTATAATAATGCTTTTCAAAGGTAACTGAAGCTTTTTCGCCCAATAACGAAAGAGGATTTCTGGATTCCATGGATCATAAAGTACAATCGTTATGTTCTCTAATGACATTCGTCATGAGGGATGAGTTCAGTTGTTAGGAGTATTCGGTACGAAATAGGATTAGTGGAGCAAAGAAAAAGTTGTTTCTAAAACTCTGACAGAACAGTGTAGATTGATACAAATGATAAAAAAATTAATTACTCATAACTTTGTAATTGTCATTTTGATTCATAACACGGTGGCGACATGAAGGACACGGTGCGGCGGCGATATGTAGGTTAATATTTAACACTGGTAATATTTTAATATTTTTGATGAAAAATATTCGCAATAAACAAAGGCAAACGACAGTGAAAGGAATTTTTCGGCGTGTGTCGATAAGCCACTTTAATAATGGACGCAGACGGAGAAGGCGAGCAAAAATGGAATGACTCCGCTTTTGTTACTAGCGTCCAAGTTGAGTTGTTAGACCGCCAAAGAAAAATGTAAAGAAGAACGTGGTTGGAAATAAATTTACGAAATTGAGAAAGCAACGATATGAGGACACTAAACAGACGGCCGAGATTTAAGAATACTTGGTAATACCGGCTGCCGAAAAATATTCTAGGAAATGAATCGATCATCAAAATTGTTCTAATTGGACTAGTGGAAAATATGAAAAAAAAATACCCAAAAATACTATGTTCTCTTTTTTGCTGTATCTGTTATGACGGAGCGAAACTGAGAAGAGTGATCGATTCTTGGACTCATTGCTGTGCCGCCTGTTCTTGAAGTTTCAGCTGATGGCTGCGACACTGAGGCATTCTTGTTTGCCGCTGTGTGACAGAGTGTGTCAATGTTTTTAGTGTTTTTAGTGTTTTTCGTTGTTAGTAATTTTATGGAGAACTCAAGATAGTGAGTTCGGACAGTGTGTCTAGTTCCACACTGCGATCTGTTGTTGTGGTTGTATAGTGAGTTTGGACGTCATGTCATCAACGATGCAGTCAGCATGTTATAAGATAAATCGTAGACCCTACGCTATAAGATAACAATCATTATGATCCATTGTGCCTCACTTGATCTCAACCCAAGACGCTATGCCAGAGAAATCTACAGTATAAGAATTATCTCAATTGCTCTGGACATGTAATTGTATAGTTAGAGCTAGCTGAGAGACAAACACGCACTAAAACGACATTGTTTTGTGTGATGGAAACAATACGATTTAACGGAATACCTGATGCTCGTAAGCATTTCATGTTTAGTTATCTCTGTGTAACTGTGTTGGTATAATAAAGGATAGTACGAGGGTAGGTCCAAAAGTTCCCGACTTGACCTACTTTGTGGATGGGTACAAAACTTTGAATTGCCACGCTTTGAAGGTGAAATTTTGAGACACTAGCGTCCATTTTTGCGTTCTTCTCCGCAAGTTCCCTCGTGCCAGAGAGAGGACCAAACATAACCTGTACGCATCATGTCAAGTGTGGAGTATCGCGAGGTGATAAAGTTTTTAACTAAAGAAGGCAGTTTACTGTTTGATTTCCATGTACGCTTACAAAATTTGTACAGAGATGCTTCTCCTTCGTATTCTACAGTGAAACACTGAGCCACACTTTTTAAATTCGCAGAGAATCCCTGGAAGATGACCCACACTCTGGACGCCTGGCTACAGCGATCACTGATGAAACCATCGCAAGTGTGCAGGAAAAAGTACTGGAAGACAGAAAGCTGAAGACAAAAGAAATTGCAGGGAGACTGCACTTGTCGATAACCACTGTCCTTTGAATTCTCCATGAACATTTGTGAACATTTTGGTGTGAAAATGGTAAGTGCACGTTGGATTCCCAAAATTCTGTCTGCAGTGCAGAAAGCAGAACGAGTGAACTGTGCTTGAGAGATTTTGAAGCTGTGGGAAGATTAGAAATATTCACTTCTGAATTCCATTGTCACTGGTGATGGGACCATGGTCCTGTACTACGATCCTTCGTCGAAAAGAGAATCAATGGAATGGCACTATGTGGGGGATTCTCCGCCAAGAAAGGCGAAAGTGTACCAGTCGACAAAGAAGATCATGGTGACTATTTTTGGGGATAGTGAAGGAATTTTATTGCTTGATTTCAAGGAAAGAAATACTTCAGCAAATGCAGTATACTATGGCAACTTGATCATGAAACTCCGAGACGCCATACAAGAGAAAAGGCACGGTAAACTTCCAAGAGGTGTGAGGCTCCTGCACGACAATGCACCTGTCCACACTGCCATGCATGTGAAGGCCATTATTAAAGAATGAGGATTCTCCGAACGCCCTCTGCACTGTATATTTAATTTAATTTAATTGCAATGGAGCACAGGCTCCCGTGGAAATTTCCCTACACACCCATCTTCCCCCTATCCTGCACCTACCTACATTTGCCCTCTACAAATTTTATCTTTAAATTCTTTCAAAGTTTTCGGTAAATTATTCATCATTTCTCTTGGTAACTCATTCCAATCCCTGACATCCTTACCTAAAAAAGAGAATCTTCCCACACCCTTGTGCCTGAAATCGAGCGCCAGCTTGTGGTCATGGTCATCTTTTCCCTTCCATGCACTACTTTTCATACCTATTGCAATATCTTTCCATGCCTCATCGCCAGTATATGCCCTGTACACTGCCATGACCCTCCTCATTCTCCTCATGTCTTGCAGTGAATCCCATTCCAGCTCCTTTATCATATCCGTCACTGATTGCATTCTGCAATAATTTCCAGAAACAAATCTAGCAGCCCTTTTTTGCACCCTCTCCAACTCCTGTATTTGATACGTAAAATGAGGGTCCCATACTACACTACCATATTCGAGCAATGGTCTGACCAAAGTTTTGTAACCCAATTCCTTGACTTCTCTCGTACATCCCCTCATCACTCTCTCCAACAAGTGCAGAACTTTGAAACCTTTTCCTACCACCTGTCCTATGTGTCCTGCCCAGTTAAGTTTGTTATCAAAAGTAATTACAAGATATTTACATTTCAAGTCTTCAGCAAGCAATTCTTTCCCCACCTTATATTCATAATTAACCTTTTGTTTTTTATTTGTAAATCTAATAAGCTGACTCTTCTTTGCATTTATCTTCATTCCATGTTTACCAACCCAATTAGATATCCTGTCCAGATCACCCTGCAACTGTTTACAATCCTCTATCGTTTTGATTCTTTTATACAGCATTATGTCATCTGCAAACAATCTAATTTCAGATAGTAAACAATCAACACAATTATAGTCCGCATTTGGTCCCGAGTGACTATTTTTTGATTTCTAAAATGTAGTCTGACATTTGTGGACGCAAGTTTTTCAACGATGAAGACATCTAGGCAGCTGTAATTGAACATTTTGACAGCAAAGATAAGAAATATTTTTCTGATGGAATAAATATGTTATTTCCACGTTATGCAAAACTGTATTATAAGAAAGGGAAGTTATATTGAAAAATAATATACATATTTAATTTATTTGAATCTCCCTTCCTACTTAGGCCGGGAACTTTTGGACCTACCCTCGTATATTATTTTCTGATGTTACAGTGTTTACGTAAGAAATGTTCAATTCGATGAAAAACGCAGTAGATTGTGAGACTGATATCTGTGTTCGTTGCATTACATAACCAACCATAAACTTTCGAAATGTACACTTGCAGATGTATATCACATTGACATGCCCAATTGTAGGTTCCATACTTGGGCGTCATTGCAATAAGCATAACTTTACATATATATTGTGAATATACCATATTGATACTATCTTTGCTATTATTATAGTATTGGTCGAGAATTAGGTTTTGGATTGGACTGGGAGTATTTAATAATAGCAAAACTGGATCACGGTGTTTAAGAATATTCCACTTTCATCAGTGCAACTGCAATGCCTACTGTTCCTTTCTTACTCACCATTTAGAGTCAGTAAAACTTGGGAATCCCTGTACTCAGTCTGATCTAATTACTGTTCCATCAAAAAACAGAAATTTATCAGTTCTCTTAAGTGTAAAGTTTTGAGAAAAAAATGTAAGCAATAATGAATCGAAACCTTGATTCTGGTACTAAGTAATAAAAAAACACCTTGGTTTAAATTTTTGAAAAAAAGATCATTTTAAATTGTGAACATTGTTTTACAGTTCTGTATAATGACGATAAAAATATTAAGTAAAGAAATTTGGAATGTGGATTGCAAGTCCTAAGCTTGTGTAACAATGGACAGCGTGTTTTCGTGTTATTCGTGTGAGATAGTCACTAAATTTTTTGGTTGTGGTAATCATTAAACGACTAATGATGTGTGTGTGGACGATGTTTGGGTTGATCTTTGAAGGACAGAACAGACCATTAAGATAATGCAGTATTGTATCGTAAGAATAAGTGGATTCGAAAATATTTCTTTTGTGGAAAGTGAGTTGCATATTGAAAGAATAGTTGAATATATTTTAAATACCGCATGGTCTTCAAATAAAAATTTGTTAACAAATTCAAATAACAAGTAGGATTATTTAATAATAAACAATACATTAATAGAAATTTCGCATTTATTCTCTGGACGTAATTATGCAAAATCTAAATCTTTGTTATATAGTAGCTAAATGAAGAATAAATGTGTTGTTAGGTTGTTGTTGTTTTTTAATTATTGGTGGATATTTTTTCCTAACTTAGCTTTAAGCAACTTAACAAAGAACTTTGAGGGTCGGACATGCTTAGCCCCCTGGTGTTGACGCTCGAGAATAAAGAGGATTCTTCGAAGAATGGGAAGAATACAATAAGAGTGTGTTGACAGTCCGGCGCGAGCAATATATTACGGCGAAATTTAATTACGGCGAGCGAGCGAGCCGGCTTCTAATCCGGCGGTCTGCGGCGCATCCCAAGGAGGCAAGCAACTCCGGCCAAACGTCTGGCAGGCAGCTGCTACCGACGGTGGCTCCAAACTTGACAAACCACCGCCAAGTACCCCGCGGAGACGGGGCCGCTGTGGCTACTTGTTGTCAAGGTAATTACCAAGCCAGTGCTTAAGCTCAAATCCTCTAAGCCCACTAGCAACTCGAGAAATTACGCAGTCCAGAAACTGAACCAAAGATGCAATTAGTTTTCATTGAAACTCCACTTGAGAGTCAAAGTTTCGTATGAGTGGAACGAATGAGCTAAAACGTTACCACCATCCGACCGCCAGGCCACAAATGTAAAATTTATCAAAATGCCAGCCCCGTTTTTGATTTGGCAAAAATGATTAGATCTACTTTATAAACAAGCATGGCATGAAGCTGATGTGAAATAATTAGATCATTGAACATCTCACTGTTCGCATACCATATATTCTCGGATTTGAAAAGGACAACGCAGATGTGATTACACTATACACATGGGGTATAGTTCTGCATGTTGTGACTGTAGAGTGATCTCACAGACAATCCATTATATCGTATGTGTTTGCTTTTGGCATCCAAAGGTACAATAATGGGCATTATTCATGCACCACATAAAGCAATAGAATGGAATAAAGCCCTAGAATTAGAGATATAAGGTTATACGAGCTTGTGATGTGCACAACTGTACATGAATTTTCGTCTATTCTGTAAAATATAAACACTCACCATGCGATAAATAAATGGCGATTAACTTTTTCTTTTCCGATGAACGTAAAATGTATCTCTGCCAACCAATGGTAATACGACATTAACACACACGTATTTAAATCGCGTTGTTTAATAAAATAATTTTTAACATGTTGCAACTCCCACTACCAGGAAGGAAATTATTATTCCAATCCGGATGTCAGTAACAGATAACTCAAAGTTCACATTAGGAAGGTAGTAACAAAATTTTCCAATTTTACAAATTTTTACTAAAGATAAGAATCTGTTATTTATATCAAATATGCTGGTGAAAAACTTAATGAGCCAGATCTACTTAGAACAGATTAATAATAATTCAATCAAATAGACAAATGGTAACCAGAAATAGATACAAATATACAATATATATGAACTTGATTTCGTGCAATGCAATTTTTTTTTTTTTTTTTTAGAAAAATCTCTTTTTGAGAACTAGAAACATGCACCGCAGCCCATATTATGACACTAGAATAATTTTTTACGTACAAATACCACTGCGAGAAGATCCGCACTAAATTGGATATCAGAAATATTATCACTTGGAAACTCGTAAACACTAAATGGAGAGCTAAGCCAAACGCGTTGAGAACCACCGACATGGAATTTTTGTCTCAACTGAATACACCAGCCGGTGTAGTGCAAGTCATCACACGCAACTAAAGTATCGACGTAAGTCTTAACGAAACACGCAGAGTAAACACAGACTTCATAAGAAAACATCATTTGAGAATCTCCACAAAGCTGCTGGTATTTCAAGTTCGAGCTAGATAAACGCATACATGTACTGGAAAGTTTGTTCAGACATTCTAGGAACACCATCCTGTCTTTGGTGCCTTGGAATAATCAAATTCTTGAACATATACCTTAATAACAGAAAAGAAGAACCACCAGAAAACTATCCACTGTTATAAGAACCGAGACTTTCCCTGCTTACGTTAACAATGAAGTGTGGACGGGTATGTAGCCGGATTGTGTTGAAAAAGCACAACATTTCGACGACTAGCTTCGTCGTCTTCCTCAAGTGCGAAAACATCTGTCGTGATCTGTTGATCGACAGATAATGAGACAGCTGAGCCGCCGTATGATTCTGTTCGCGAAGCAGTTCCTACGTCACACGGGTTATCTACTACAGGCATATTTAAATTGCAAGCCGGACAAATTTTAGTTTTATGAACTAAGTTTTTTGTAACACTTGGGCCATTATATCTAACACTTCGTTATTATTTTCCAAAGCAAAAAATTATACTCTGCTTGCCACTGATTCAGTATAAGATGAAATCAAGACCGTATTGGGGATAAATAATACTGAATTAAAATACACAAAAATTAAAATTATTTATTATTCTAAATGTAAATGGTAGAATTGAGAAACTGGTGTTAGTATTTAGTCCATAGGTATTTTTTTTTTAAAAAAAAGATGTCAAATATTTTAGGAGGTGCATCAAAATAAGACAAAAATATCCAGTAAACATTGGGCCACAAACAGATACTTTCTGAGTTAGTAGCAAATGCATAGTGTGATGTCCGGCCTCTGCCCTTCCGCGTAAGGAATGACACATTCTTTTAAACGGTCCTGGTTGGTCCCGTACATCTTCAGTGCCTGACAGAACGCACAGGTTAAACCAAGACATTTTCAAAGAGAGCTTATTCCTTAGGCCGCAGGGCAGAGGCATGGATTGCCATGGCCGTTCGTCACATTGAGCCCCCGTTATGAACTATCTATGAAATTATATGCTTGTGGCCCAATATTTTTTAGAAAATTCCGTCTTACTTTGATCCACCCTATCAATCCCTTAAATATTTGATACTTTTTTGAACATCCTGTATACTTAGACATTTATACTCACATCTGCAATTTCAGGTAAATTATTCTTCCATGACACAATAACACGTTAACAATCGAATCACGGTAGCTATTGTAACAATACTAAACGATACAAAACGTGCCATACAATCCAAACAACCAGTACAAATTAGAGAGAGGGAAGTAATGAAAACGGGATCCTCTTTATTTAAATTTTATTTCACTGTCTGTTTGCGGTGTTCTCTCTGCGTAACAAAATAATTACTTCGGAAATTCCCGCCACGCATTTGTTTTTGCCCACCGCTGCGATCCGGTTTTAACACACCGGGAGTAAAGTGAATTGCCTTTATTAAAAGTACATCACCATTCCCCGAAACGGGAAGCTTGTACCGAAGTTTGGCGTAACAGCGCTCACATGTAAATTCGAGCTGTCGGGGCAAGTAACCGTCGTAGATCTGATGCAAAATTTCGATGCCTCGAATAGAGATATAGAGGGGAGCGAGAGAAGCAGGAAATGCGGTGCGATGTGTAGCGCAGCGCAGCGTACTCCTAGCGATTTATTAACTCGAACCTCCGAACTTGTTCGAAGCAACTAACAACGCTTGATGGCGGAGCCAGCTTTAATGTTTGAGTGTGAAATGAGGTTGGGAGGCAGTTCTGAAAGGTACAAGCTGCAAATTTCCAGGGCTCGAGGCAACTATGATGCTATCTATGAAACTGAAGCAGCCATCGCGGACACATCTGCCATGCATCCACGATACACCACAGACTTGTAGGAGAATTACCTTTGCGGAGGAATTTATTAAATGTTGTCAAATGAATAGGTATAAACTTATTAACAGAGCTGATACACGAAGTTTAATAATTACTTAAAATGGTACCAATAATGCAATTTGAGAGATACTTCAGAACTTACTCCCTTTTCGCTTTTTTTTAAAATTTATTTATTTTTTTTTTTTTATTTTTTATCAAGAATTTGAGTTTTCCTTTCAGAGTTTTAATTCCCCAGCGCATTTTTTTTATGTAAGTAGTATGATATTGTATGATGTTATTTGTGACAACATTTTAATTTTCCATTTTCTCCAAAAAATTAGTGGCTCACCGACAACTGGGAAGAAAAGTATCACTTTTTTCTTGTTCAGCAATTTCATTATAAATTTGGATACAACATGTTTTGCCGCTGTCGTATTGCAAACGATGAATGATTGCGTGGAAAGTGGGATTCGCATTTGTGGATCCTGAATACGAACCATTGCGAAAATCTAACTGGTTGATAGAAAGATATTAATGTTACGTGCATTCTGATACTAACTTCGTTCATTGGCCTAGAGAGAACGGACTGGTGTCTCATTGGTTAAGGCGTCTGACTGGACATCGCCAGATCAAGGCTTCGGAACCCTGTGTCGGCGGGGATTTTCAAAGGCTCTTAACCCGACCTTCACCTCTGGTACAGCTTGATTTGTATTGTGAAGTATACCATAACGCTTTCATGGTTCAGAGTCCACGTTAAACTGTAAATTCCCTTTGCACGGTAGGGTTATTGAGTTAGGTAGGTAGCTACAAAGGAGGCACATGAGCGGCCAAATAGAAATTCTGCCACTCGGTGGCCGAATCCTTAGGGCATGTCCCTGCCAGTAATGCGGTACGCATAATCATTGGCCAAAGTATTTCTGGGAAAATAAGGTAGTTGTGAGAAGAAATTCAGAATGTTTTGAAAACAGTGAAAATGCCTTCATGAAATAATTTTGGATCGTTGTAATTGAGGTCTTCGGGTAACCTCTCGTGCAGCATCCAGTAAGGTCGAGCACTCGAAACAGTTTCTCAATTGCCACCATCTGACGTATGGTTGAAAGCTGATGTACTTCCTCTAAAAGGAGCTGCGAAATCGACGTCTCAAAATATGAGAGGTAACACTGCTACAAGCAGACGCAGAGAAATGTATTAGCCTAACGAGAAGCTAGAAATAACCCATCTGGAATACCTTAAAACGTCCTCACATACATTTAGAAAAGGTAAGTGTAAAAACACAGACCTAGCGTCCTTGCGGCAAAGAGAAAAAACCTGTTCACGTGTACTAACTTACAAGATTAATACGGCAGAACAAACCTGACCCAAGCTAATTCAACAACAATTAAATGTGCTAATGTGCTCTTATTATTATTAATTGCGATGGAACTAACGCTCCGGTGGAAATTCCCCATGTCATTTATTACCCCTTTCTATATAACTTTTTAATTTTCTTTTATAATTGGAGTGTTAAATTACATCCCCATTTACTTTTCCGATTTACAAATTTTAATTTTAAATTCTTTAAGCGTTTTTGGTTATTCACCACTTCAGTTGGTCACTTGTTCCAATCCCTGACACCTTCACCAACAAAAGAAAATTTTCCTACTTCCTTATACGCAAAATCGACCACCAGTTTGTGGCCATGGTCGCCTATCCGCTTCCATATTCAACCAATGGTCTGATTCAACCAATGATGTGCTAATGACCATGTGATATACAATACTTTCTAACCGATAATCCTCCTTTTTTTAATGTGTGCATATCCAGTTTTATTCATCTTATTCTTTCCGATTGGACCTGCTGGAACAACCACAGTAATTTCAATTCTTCACCCTTTGCTGTTGTTTTTTCTTCCGTTCAATCCGTTATTCCTTCATCATTTCACTATGTTTGTTCTTTCTCTCCTCAAATCACTTCGAGGCAGATTTCTTTCCTCTACTGCCTTGGAATCTTTCCATACTTTGTACCTTCTTTCTAAAGATCTCTCATTTCATAATTTTCTTATCTTACCTTATTTCCTTCCAAATCTTTCTTAACATCTTGAATTCAGGTGATTATTGATTTTTTTTCCCAAAAGGTAATTGAATATCATTTTCGTTAATCTGTTATCAGTCTTAGATATGTCCAAAAAACAACAATCTCCTTTTTCTTATTGATTCCATTATATTTTATGTTCTGATATACGAGGTTTATTCAAAAACTAAGGTGACTTTTTATTTTTATCGAAAATATTTATTTACTCATCAACATTTATGTTGTCTCCTTCAAAGTAATACCCCCAGATATAATACACTTGTGCCAACGTTTTGTCCAATCCTCGAACCACGACGATTCTCCAACACCATTTTTATCACTTCTTCAACGTTTTCATCAGTTGTTGACGTGCTGGAGCATTCAGAGCAAGGTTGGTTATTGACATCTTCTCGGCCATCTTAGAAAACTTGTACCAATTATAATTTTTTTTTTTTTTTTTTTTTTTTTTTTTTACTCAAAGTAAATTCACAGTACGCCACTGTGAACATTTCAAATGTTTTGGAGCACTTAATTCTATTTTGTACACAAAATTTGATGAAAACTCTTTGGTCCATATTTTTCGACAGCAGAAAATCGCCGATCACACAAAACACTTCTAACAATTATGCCCTTCACAAACAATGCAAAGAATGCTATATAGTTGAAAGTGTGATATTGCGGGACGAGTGTACCAAAATTATAAAAACAAAAAAAAGATAAAAATCGACTGTACGAATCCTGCGAAATTCAAAAAGTCACATTGCTTTTTGAACAAACCTCGTATTTCCTTATTACTTCTTAATTTCCAGAGTCTTTTTGTTTCAACGATTCTTCTTTCTGGCAATACCAATTTATCCAATCTTATTATATATGTTTGTATTTGTACGTTTTCGACAAAAAAATCATTACAGTCTTTAATTACTGAAAAATGTAACTTTTTACAGATTTATAAGTCACGAATGGAAACAGAAGACTTTGGGAGAGACTACACAAGCATCTTCCAGCCAAGTGCCAACATCTCTGACTGTAAGAATCGTTTTGGATCTCAGGATTTTATGAAGAGGATTTTTTTTTTTTTCTACATAGATATTGAATGGGTCTGACCGGTAAACACAGATGCAAGTAGATCAAATACTGAACTATAAGGTAGACTGTTTTGAAAAAGTTCACGATGTGTGAGACATTAACCTGAATAATTGTTGTACAGATATATTGTTAATAAATCTAGAATTTCTCTTTCGAGGTATCATTCATGCATTTTTCTGAGATCCGCGTGTTAATATTATTGATAGTAAGCCTTGTTTATATATATATCCCTAATTTGCTTAATAAATTGAAGTTTTGTGCAGTTACATAAGTTTAGTAATCAGTGTTTACATAGGATTATATATTTGCAGACGTGTTAAGTGAAGTGCGTAATGCTGAGAGCGCTGGGACGTGGTGCAGGCTTACACCGCAGTGGACAGATGTATTCTCTCGTCCCCCCTCGCATTTTGTGCGCCGTAACAAGACGCAGCGAGCGCAGGAGCTATGGCCTACGGGAACTACAGCTTAACGACACGGCGAGGCGAGGCGGGGGCCAACGGCCAGGTAATGAAGTCCCCAGGGCGCTGTTGCCGGGGACCGGCCCAGCTTTACTGCTTCGTTAGCAAACACGGTGTACCCAGAGATTTCACCGGAGCCGCGTTTTATTAGCAGCTCGTGCAATCTGGGCTCATGGTGACGACGTCTGTGGGCAGGATACGACGCTACCGGCGCCTCCCAGGCCTCTCGCATTCCGCTAACGCACGGCTCCCTAAAAAAAAGAAACATTCCCACAGCAACTCTGGGATGGTAAACGGTTTTTTATAAAAAATAAATTTAAGTACGTAAACGACAGTATTTTTGGAAATAGTTATCACGCTATCTAGCAAGCTGGAACATATTTCTTTTAATTGTCTGAAGCCGCTCTTAATATGGGTCATAAGCTTAAGCTCCTCATGTAACTCATACCGTAGGTTCCCAATCTTTATTACCTACCACCCCCTTTTCGAAAAAAAATACTCATAGCCCTCTTTCAGCAAGATTCAATGGGGTCCCTTTTAGGTGAAGTGTACTGTATCATATATTGAAAACAAGGACAGACTTTATTATAAGACATCAGCAACATTGATGTATGGTTCATAGTGTGAATAACAAAAACATTTTATGATTTAATATATTATTGATTAGATGACTGAACTTGGTGTAATGACACCAATTTTTCATGCCTTAGTTTTCACCAGAAATCTTAAATCGCCGCGTTCCAGTATTGATACGCTGTTACTTTTCTGGATAGTAAATTTCTGACGATGCTAAGTCCTCTTCCTGCTTCTATGAGATGGGAATGCAGTGAAAGACAGCCCATAAAGCCGTAGACAACACTGGAGAGGGCGAAGAATGGTCCTCAACACCACCTAAATTTCACTTGGATCAGAAACGCGCCCCATTATGTGTTCAACGCCCACTGGTGGACGCTACCACCCCGTTGGGAACCACTGATGTAACTGATCATCTAACAAAAAGGATGATTACATAATGCAGAAATCAATAGCTTCCGCAGTTTTTGTAGATTGTACATTGTGTGACATTGCGAAAGGTTTGCTAAAATAACGGCCTTGATAATCAAGCATTTTTCTCTTCTTTATCGAACGGAAAAATCTGTGGTCTAACTACTTTTCTAATATCCAACCATTTTGCTAGGCGCCAGTTCAAATACTTTAGTAGTAACGAAAGAGACATGACTAACATTTAATTAAAATCTATGATGCCGGTTGATCAATTAAGCAGTTTGCTGCTGCAAAGTCCTCATTAAATACCGTCATAACCAAGAAGAACAAGATTACGTGGTACATAGCCCTATATTTTCGCTAGTTATGACTGGTGAGTTTAATTGATAGCTTATTTGCGCTTGGAATACCTCAAGTTGGTCTTTTTTGTTCATATTTTACAGGTCATTACTAACCTCCCACTCGCTCAAATAGTTCAGGTCTTCGAGGCGCCGTGATGGTGGTTGGTGTCATACGGAAGTAGTTGGTTCAAGTCCCGGTGTGGATTGAAAGTTTCATCATCAGCACTTGGTCGGAACGAATGAAACTAAACGACGTAAGGTTCCTGAACTTCACCAAATCGTAGCAAACTGATTTACGTGACCAACGTACTCTGAAGAGCCAAAGAAACTGGTATATGCATGTGTATGCAAACACAGAGATATATAAACATTCATAGTACGGCACTGCGGTCAGCAACGCCTGTATAAGACAACAGGTGTCTGAAGCAGGCGTTAGATTGGTTACTGCTGCTACAATGGCAGGTTATCACGATAATAGCGAGTTTGAACGTGGTGCTATAGTCGGCGCACGAGAGATGGGACACAGCATCTCTGAGGTGGGAATTTTCCTGTACGACCATTTCACGAGTTCACTGTGAATATCGGGAATTCGGTAAAACATCAAACCTCCGACATCGCGGAAAAAGATCCTGGAAGAACGGGACCAACGACGACTGAAGAGAATCGTTCAACGTGACAGAAGTGCAACCCTTCCGCAAATTGCTGTGGATTTCAATGCTGGGCCATCAACAAGTGTCAGCGTGCGAACCATTCAACGAAACACCATCGATATGGGCTTTCGGAGCCGAAGGCCCACTCCTGTACCCTTGCTAAGTGCACTACACAGAGCTTTACGCCTCGCCTGGGCCCGTCAACACCGACATTGGGCTGCTGATGATTGGAAACATGTTTCCTGGTATGACGAGTCACGTTTCCAATTGTATCGAGAGGATGGACGTGTACAGGGATGGAGACAACCTCATGGACCATGCATGTCAGCAGGGGACTGTTCAAGCTGGTGGAGGCTCTGTAATGGTGTGGGGTGTGTGCAGTTGGAGTGACATTGGATCCCTGATACATACAGATACCACTCTGACAGGTAGCACGTACGTACGCTTCCTGGCTGATCACCTGCATCCATTCATGTCCATTGTGCATTCCGACGGACTTGAGCAATTCCAGCAGGACAAAGCGACACCTCACACGTCCAGAAATGCTACAGAGTGGCTCCAGAAACACTCTTGTGAGTTTAAAAACTTCCGCTGGCCACAAAACTCCCCAGGCATGAACATTATTGAGCATATCGGGGATGCCATGCAACGTGCCGTTCAGAAGAGATCTCCATCCCCTCGTACTCTTACGGATTTATGGACAGCACTGCAGGATGCATGGTGTCAGTTCCCTCCAGCACTACTTTAGACATTATTCGAGTCCATGCCACGTCGTGTTGCGGCTCTTCTGGGTGCTCGCGGGGACTCTACACGATATTAGGCAGGTGTACCAGTTTCTTTGGTTCTTCAGTGTATAAATGATTCACCGAAGAATAACAAAGAACAAAGGCAATAAAATCTTCCGGTAAGGAAAAACTATAACATCCAAATAATTTAAGTTCATCTCTTTAAAACTCTTTTGTACAGTGTTTCAATATTCAGTCTACACTTGTTCGTCTAGTAATACTTCAAGGTTGCCATTCATCCTTTCCAAGCGGTGCTTCTCATTTTCATTCCGGAATCTACGTTACTGATTGTGTGCTGTCAATGTTTCGAGTTCAAATGTAAGTGCAGTTTGATGACAGATACTCGCAATAGGAGGTTTTTCGTTGACATAACTGATTCTCTCACCCCTGACAAAATATTAGTTTGTGTATGTGATCTAAACATATAGTCAGCTTCACCGCATATGTTCACAACTCAATAGTACTAAAATAAATGCAATGTGGAGGGAAATTTAGCTGCCACATCACCTGTTTGTGACCTCTTGAATAGAGATGTGGCATTAAAATTTTTCCTCTTCTCTCGTAGGTTCACAGACTCATGTTAACTTTATTCCAGCAGCCCTGTATAGTACCATTTTCACTCTTCCTGGCATATCTGATCTCCAGACTTTACTGTCACATTGTGCTGGGCTTTATATATACAGATTAAGAAAATTATTTTCCTGCCGCTGTTCAATAACAGACACCGGATTACTTTCCATTTTAATACTACTCTGCTTTTACTTACTTCATAGATTTTAATTTTACTGTCACATCTCCTACCACGTGTGTTATTATTTTGGAACTGAATATATTGTATTTTCTATCATTTGTTGTGCACTTTGTGGAGTTTCCCTAGTTTCTGTTTTTATTCAACCCAGATTCCTATCTCAAAATTCTATCAATGGCACCAAATAATTTCTCTATCCTATGTCAAGGCTGGTCGTTTATCTGCAATAGATACGTATAGAAACATTAGCAACTTATTACCAGATTAGTAAATATTTAAATGGGTTTGCTGCTGTCGCCGATATGAAATTTGATATTGGAACTTTCGGATCAAAGAACAGAAGAGTTAATATTGGCCTTATTGTTCATAAATATAAATGTATACATTTTGCAACAGATTTCTGATTCAAAATTTTGTGAAAACTGAAAACGCAAATCAGTGTTCTGAAAAAGCGTTAAGCGACGGAATATTTCCTAAATTGGGAGCAATAGAAGTATAAAATTGCAATTGTTAAAAGAAATAATTTTGACACAAAATCCATCTTTTTATAAGCAAATTGATATAACTGTAACTTTTTTTGATAACTGTGTACTTTGACGAAATTCTGACTGATCTAGGAGAGGAGGGACAAATTGGGGCTCTTTTCCCGGGCTGCAACTCCTGGGGACAGCAAAATATTGTTTGGAGGAACGGCAAAGAGCAAATTTATGTGGTGTCTTTTTTTATATATCCGTCTCCACTACTGCCCCGTGCGGCAAAATAATGTTTGAGGCGGCGGCAATCTCAAACTCTTTGCCTCGCCTCGGTAGGATCTATGCCTAATTTCTGTGAATGGGGCTAGGAAACAGTGTTATGATGACTTTAGTTTGTTTTAACAGTTTAATATGCAGTACCGAGTCTACAGAACTTTAATCGGTATTAGTTTAAATTAAATTTTAGGCAATCTTTCTTAGCTTCTTATAATTCAAGAATGGCATAGATTCTCCTGTAATAATAGTACTTTTAATTAGAAACGGATTACTTGAGTCTAAAATATACCAAATACACCTTACCATGCAGAAAAATTGTTTTTAAAAGATCCACGGCAAAGAATTAAAAGTTCCTCCGTGCTCTTGTTTTACCATAACGGCAAATGAACCAGCAATGTGTTGCCAAGTAATTAATCTCCTTAAAGAAATGCCAATGTCTGGCTTATTTCTTAATAAAAAGTTATATGTCAGTTTTATTATTCTGAAAAATAAAAATAAAAACGTAAGAAACAACTGAAAATCATTTTTTCTAGAAGATTAAATCCTGACAGAACGATTTATAACCCAAAAAATACATAACACACGATTTTCACGCTATATTAATGTTGGCTGAGATTAAGGCCAGTCGAGTATACCATTCAAATTCTTGTTTAACACTCTTTGTGTGGTGAGCTACCATATTCATTTTATAACAAATTTATTCGCAAGCAATAAAACTCTAAATTTCATGGCTATTAATTTCTCTTTCATCGTCTTCATTGAGCATTTAAGTTGCGGAGACGTTGAACTCCATTAACGTACCTGTTTAAATATTTTGGAACTAAGAAAACAGATATCTCTTTTCCAATTTTTAGACATAAAACATGATAAACGTCTCAACATTAATATTCCAAGAAGATGAGAAACATATATAAGAGTCGTGTAAACGGTGTCTAGGCTCGCTCGGTTTGTCGCTGCCAACGCGACCTCTTCCGGCTAAATGTGGCAAATACACTGCAGAGGACCGAGCCTGGACGTAAGCTCGAGCCTGACAGTAGGCTCGGTCTGTTAATCGCGTGCTGTGTGGAGACGAAGCGACGCTGGTACTCGCTCCGTACAGTCGGAACAGGCACGAACTTCAGCGCAGCCTTAAAACTGAATGATGAGTTAACTGAAAAATTAAAGAGTGGAGAGTTTATAGCTTCTTGTTATTTTCTACATGCTGTACGAATCTATACGTTTGCTTTCGGAAAATTCGGATACTTATAATTCGGGCAAAACTCTATGTTAACGAAAAAGTAAAAACCGGCAGATTGTACCACATTTCAACATTTCTGTTGCGATGTTCTGGCATTTCATAAAAGTGGAACAATTTTTTTTCCTGAACATACGAATGATAACGTATGAGAGCGATATCAGTTACGTCATTAAAGTGAGTGCAATGTCGTGCCTTAATAGGTATAAATCCTTACAAGATATCACATCAAAATTCATAATGCGCTAAATGTGGATTCAGGGTATACTTTAAGTATGCAGTAACTATTCATAACTTATATATATTATGATTTTTGTTGCATTGTGTTCTGATCTCATGGTTTGTAATAATTTCGTTAGATATGCTTATCAAACACATACATGTTACACTTCATGTCTACGACGATTCAATTGATAGAACTTACACTAAATGTTGGAATTACTGTAGTCACTGATATGCTGTAGAATCGATAAAGCCCCTGCTGTAATACCTTGTCCAGTTGTCTATGGTGTACCATCCTTGTTACACGGTTCGGGTGAACAAGAGTGGAAAGAACCCCTCAATGCTGCAGAACTACCGTCCTATCTGCCTGCTCCCATCAATCAGCAAAGTGTTTGAGCGATTACTGCTTAGACGCCTGAACAACCACATTGCACACCTAGGAATCCTTCCAAACCATCAACTGGGATTTCTCCGTGGACACTCCACCACCCAGCAACTGTTAAGGGTGGTTGAGACTGCCACGCGTGCCTTCAATTTTAAGGAGGTCTGCGGTCTATTACTATTGGACATTTCTCGGGCCTTCGACTTGGTTTGGCATACCGGACTTCTACTGAGGCTATACGAGCTGGGGTTCTCGGACAAGCTCGTTAAGCTGATTAAATCGTACTTGGAAGATCGCAATTTCTGCGTACGTGTCGGAAACGTCACCTCTACACGTAGAAGAATATATGCCGCAGTTCAGGGTTCGGTCCTCGGGCCGCAGCTATACTCCTTATACACGGCTAATGTGCCAACTCACGAAAGGGTTCACACCGCCACCTACGCTGACGACACTGCCTACTACACGTCCAGCCGCAGCAAAGCTATTGTTACCCGACGCCTGCAGGAAACATTACAGAAAACAGAAGACTGGGCGAGGCGCTGGCGTATACAGATCAACCCCACCAAAACACAGGCTATCTTACTAACCAAAAGAACCGGGCCCCGCCTAAGACGGCTGCCGGATACACAGATTAAACTAAACAACGAACTGGTGCCCAGGGCCAAAACAGTGCCTTACCTAGGAGTCACACTGCACTCGAGACTGACCTGGAGACCGCACATCGAAGACCTCCGAAAACGTGCCAGTGCGAGACTCCAGGCCCTGTTCCCCATACTAAATAGGGACAGTAAAGTAGCCGCCTCAACAGGTGTGCGGGCATACTGCACCCTAGTCAGGCCAATTCTCGAATATGCCTGCCCGGTGTGGGGATACACCGCCCCGACGAGTCTACACCGTCTGCAGACTGTTCAAAGCCGTGCACTGAGAAGAGCGCTGCAAGTCGATGGCAGATTTCCAACCATAGCCATCCACGACGCCACCGGACTCTCGGCACTTCAAGAAAGATTCCGGGCTCTAGCAACAAACTTTTACAAATCGGCCCAGCAATCCCCAAACCCGTTAATCAACGTATTGGGTAGCTACCCAACCAGTTTAGGACCGCATGCTGGACCCCTCAAGCTTTTACAGTAAACTGGATCTTCTGATCCCCTGAAGCCTGTGCTAAAAACGCCAACCTGAAGATAAACCTACAGCAAGGATATGACCCATCACCCGATACTAGGAGGAAATGTCCACCAACAAACCCTCCACAATACTCTGCCTAAAACCTGGCAGTAAATGGCGTTGGTGCTGCTGGTTCGGGTGAGGAAGACACTGTGCACTGATCCTGCATTGTCGGGTCTTCGTTTGTCCGCCGAGCTTTCGTTTGTCCGCCGAGCCTTCGTTTGACCACCGAGCCTGGAGAAGATCCAGCGGGAACACTCGCCCGGTTAGAGAGGAGCGGTCACAGGAATAACTGAACGAGTTTGAGCGTGAGTAGACGGCAATTAGCGCAACATTAAAATATATATACTGCCCCAGAACGATGGTTAGTGATGTAACTTATTTGTGATTTTTTTCCGTTACATGAATTTGGCGTTTCCATACTGAACAATTTGTTCATTGTTTCAGAAACATTTTCTATTCGATTCGTGTTCTGCAGGAACCATCTAGAACCTGGTTAATGTTATTAACACAAAATGTTTCCACTTTCCTCTATATTTTCCATCTTTTTCCATGAGAGCTTTTCTCTCACCCCTCTCTTGCAGGTAATTCCTTCATTTCTCATTTTATCTCTTAGTTTGAATCCAGAAACTCTTCTGCTCTTTATGCTGCTGCTAATGTCTTCTTTCTTTATGATTATTGTACCAATTTCCTCCGCTTTACAGCACACAATGCAGAAAGACCTCATTACCGTCGTCGTCCGATAGAAGCAAGTTCCGCAACCTGCCCCGGCGCTGAGTGAAGCAGGAAATTAAGTCAGTGAGTTTGATCCCGCCGCCGTTTTTCTGCCACGGCTGCGGCACCCGAATTAGTTCGAAACAAATATTTGCGGCCGGCGCGGCGGCACGTTCCACTTGCCAGCCCGCCACTTGTTTGGCAGTGCGTTAGCGTGCGCGTTGCCGTGCCCGCCCGACTCGCACTGTGCGTAATTGTTGAATAACAATGGGCATTGTGTTGCAGCGGGGCAGGTGGCGCTGAATAACGGACGGACGGCAAGTCGATAGCCTTTTACGAGGCGCGCTCTACCGC
Organism: Vandiemenella viatica; assembly: GCA_031002005.1. Lineage (NCBI taxonomy): Eukaryota > Metazoa > Arthropoda > Insecta > Orthoptera > Morabidae > Vandiemenella > Vandiemenella viatica. Next base: position 199,550,488 of record CM061920.1, read on the forward strand.
AGTTTTGTGTACTCACATGTAATTAGAGGGCTTTGTTTTAATTAGGTTAACAAGGCGAGAGGCCCGTCACAAAGCCACTGCCTCAAGTTTTCGGCTCGGCGCTGCTCGCTGAGGAAATGTTAGTTTACGTTCCGGCCGTGTTCCGTTTCTCTTTCCTGTCTACTCGCCGACAACGCTAATAAACAGCGGCCTTTGAGCTGCTTCGATGAATACAGACAGTATATCACAGGAATCGCAGAGAATGCATCAATTTTCTAGTTCTGGTTTCGTCTGATTTTTTAATATTGTTAATTTCCATAGAGGAAATTCCTGGAAATGATTTAGGTATAAAATGCATCGAGAACCGTGATAGGGAAATTTTAATTTCTTACGCCTGTGTGTACTGAGCCCATGATTATTAGAAATTACGCTCGAGTTGTTGCAATTGGAACTGCAGCAGGATGAATGGATAGAAAATCCGATAACTGAAATAACAGTCTAGTGAGAAAACAAGCTACACCATAAAGTTATACACGAACATATTACCAAACTGCTGACATCTGTAATATTTTTGTTTGTTGTAAATAATAATAATAAATGTGCAATACAGTTCAGTTCCTAACCAAATATTTGACTAGTTTTCCCGGATGGAAGGAACAGCGTTTTCTATGTGTATATAACATTCTTTATACGTTCATATGTGATGTAATAGTAACCACTTAACTTAACTTAGTCCACAACCAGAAGATTGGTTGGATCCTCCCGAAGAAGGCATACTAAGCCATTGTGTCAGAGGTAGGACGGCCTGTTCCTTTCCTCTGGGACCTACAGTTTAACGTAGAATCCGAACCACGGAGCGTCCTGGCATAGCTCATATGATTAAACACAACTCTCAAAATTCCTGCGCCTGCCGGGATTAGTGCCCGGGGCAGGAGCAGTGAATGTTTAGAAAGCAAGCGCCTTAGCCACTGAGCTAACAGAACGCTCAGTAGCCACTTAGATAATTTATAATGTAAAATTTGATAACACAAATTGTAGCATGTAAATCCTTATTTGTGTACCTTACCTGTCATTTTAAAGGATCAAAACAATAAAATTTCTGAAATAAGGTGGCTCCATGAGTGTTATGGTTGCGACTGAACAACACAGAGAGTCATGAAATACTGTATAACCCATTCGTTGACGTCGTTTGTTCTATTATGATGGAAGTACGAGACAAACGCAGAGCTGCTTGTCCAAAAATTTCAAATCTGACTGTAAACAAAATTAGTAAAATCTTAGAGGCACAGAAGTTGCCTTGTACTCCACGTCTGCCGTGGTTAGACCCACAGGTCGGTAAGTAATGTGAAGTGTTGAGCATTCATAGTCTACGGTAACGATAGGAAGACCGGATATTCTAATCATGAATCCCTTCATCTACTATTGGAAACCGCTTTTAAAATACTTATACAAATGCAGAAAATATGTGTTTTGTATAAAAAATGACAAAACTTTATGTTTTATCAATATTTTTCCGGGTACTATGCCATAAGAATACTTTGATAATTCAAAGGTGAAAATGGTAGTAACAGAATATGTTTTAGTATTTAGTATTATATTTTCCTTCAAACAACAAAGAATTATAAAATCATTGCCTTTGAAAAATCATTTATTAAAACATACTAAAAATCCAATTAAAATGCAGAATTTTTTTAATTAGTGGAACGTATGGTTAGTTTTATGATATAGTGTGCACATCCGCAGTAAAATTTTATTAATTAAAAAGGAGATTCAAATATTAATAATACGAAACATACAGTTCGAGCGGCAGGCAGGCGCAATATTTGCCCTGCATTACAGCGCCGACTCCGGCCTGAGTTATTTAATTTGTAGCCTGACCAGCAGTAGGAAACGCCCCTCCTCTTCCGTGACTCGGTGTCGACGTCTACGAAATACACTCAGTGATAAATATTCATATTTCGGTGAGGCGCAGTGAGAGAGACGTCCTCGACCGGGGAGAGGGCCTAAATTAAAGCTCATACTCAAAAAGCAATTAAGATTAAGGGCAGCTTATCTCGCACGTTCATTAGCATACCGTGTGCAGGAGGATGGTCGGATCCGGGTAAGCCTTAAGTGAGCAATCGCTCAGCTGTGTAATCCACTGAGAGAACTATTTCCAGGTAAAATTCATCCTTTTCTGAAGAATGTCTCCGTTAATTTGTCACTACACTTTATGTTTCTCCTTTAATAGATTAGACTATTATGTTCCTGCATTACTTCACCATTAACTAAATGTCACAAACCTAACTCGTAATATATGATTATGAATTGAAAAAATCTACATTTTATTTCAGTTTGAGCTGTAACATAAATGCCTTACACCTACATACGCAGACAGACACAAAGACATTAAAGACATTATCCTCTGTAAGGAACAACAGAGATGTTTCTAAACTACTGACAGCATTGGTTACAGCATGGGTTAACCGTATTTTGGATACTGTCACTGTTCTTAACACGAGAAGGAACTGTTGAACCTGACTTCGGTTGAAAAAGCGTTTTCCCTTTCCTATGGAAAAATTCATTTAACCTCCAGAAGACATAGGAAGCTAACTACAAAAAAAAAAAAAACACTTCCTTGTATCAGCGGAATCGCCGTTGTTTGAGACTTTTCAGGAACGACTCTTTATGAATGGAGTACAGTTACACCTCGTTCTCCGCCTTCTACTGTTTTCTGAAGCATTTCCGGTTGTGAGAATTTCCAGGAATTTAGGAAACGATGTCAGGTAGTAGGTATTGCAAAAAAGACAGTCTGTCTCCAAAGATAACAATTTCGAGCTATCGTTATTTCACAGCAGATGAAAAATCTGAAATGCGTTCACTGTATTCAGCCGCATGTTAACTGTTAGCGACTAAATGTATGCAGCAAAAATACTCATACGGTTGTGTATCGTCTACAAATCCACTCCTGAGTACAAATTTTAGGGTATTATTTGTTTCCCGGAAGATAATTAATGGCTGATGCTCTCTAGAAACCAATCACCTACAGTTTCCACAGTTCAAAATTATCCCACAACCAGAGACAAGTATTACTTTATATTAATTTTCTGTGGTGTGCACTGTATCACTGAATACTATGTTTGATCATTGTATTGAGGTGATTACATCGTAATCACTCTCAATCCGATATTAAAAACTCCTGTTCAGTTTATAAACTGGTAAATATAATCACGTTTTTAGCATCAAATTATATTTAAACCAAGTTTAAACCTCTTGTTTCTCTTTATATCGAGTTTTAAACTTATTCATCATTATTGCATGGTTCACAATTTAAAATACCTTGGATAGAGGCCAGTGTAGAATAATATGCCTATCCTCTTTCGTCATCTCCTGCTCATGATACACTGAGACACAGATTCCTATATCTTTCTAAGCCATTTTATGGCTTTTAAAACTAGTTTCTTTCTTCTCAAACATTCATGATGCAGGCTAACTGATAAAGAGGTCAAAGTATCAGTTTATAGCTCTCAATCCTATGTTTTACCCTTCCATTATGAACCGAAACTACAAAAGCAACTTTATAATCCTCTCGTATCAGAGATGTGACTTATTTGAGATACAAGTGTTTGAAATTCAGATGCAACATACAAAATACGTATTTCCATCTTGTATCTGAAATACTTTTCTTAATCCTTATTTTTAATCGTGTATTTAGATACTTCTTCTTGTTATCTTCGTATTTTGAAAAAACTAAATACTATTTTCACATATTTTTATTTTACCTTACAACATCATAAAGACAAAGACAACAACGGAACTCATTCGTAAAATTTATTAACATATTTCAAAGGACAAGGTTCTATGGTCTAGTTACCTTTGCCTTCCTTCGTTGTAGCGAACTATGAAAACCAAAAAAATAAATCCACACACTAGCCTGTCTATTGTCTCTTGTCTTCTTTCTGCGCCAATTTTTATCATTTCAAATTGTATTTGGTATGAAAGAATTATTATTATTAATTCATAATCGAGTACTGTGAGGTACTGAAATGTAATTAAATAAATAAACGAATCAGTTTCATTTTTAGTTGATGTAAGTAGTTACGTATCCACATTATATTTCACTTGGCAGGGACTGTGTGATTGCTGGTTGTTTCTGTGAAGGATGCTCACGAAACTCCTTTTTTCTGTGCCACCAGTAGCTAAGTTTTGTAGACTAAAATTCTTTAAATTGTCAACTAAATTGTTAGCTAGAAGAATTATTTATATTTACTTGTAAAAATAAGTTTAAAATTCGCGCCATGGTTGTAAGACGGTATCTTTTGTTTATAGAAAGTTTTATTGATTTACAGATATCTGAAAAATTGGTAGTTAGTTTATTAAGAATATTACAGTATACATTCCAGTATAAGTGGTATCAATTTTTTGATAATTTTGATTTCTAATATACGGTATCTAATTAAATATAAAATTTGAACTCCGATTGTGGAGGTTACTGTAGTACTACCTATAGTAGATGTTCCGTTTAGAATATAACAGTTTGTTATTTAATTAGTTCTGAAACATTAAAATAACTAGTTGCCAGTATAAATAATCATAATAATTAGTAAATACTTGTTTGTATTTTTTTTTTATTTATTTATTTTTTTTTTTTTTTTTTTTTTTTTTTGTAACTGCTTTACTTCTCTTTTTAACATCGAGGTCTTTTAGAGACGGGAAAGGATGGGGGCAAGGAATGGGAAGGAATTCGGTCATGGCCTTATGAAGGAAGCATCCCGGCATTTGCCTGGAGTGATTTGGGGAAACCATGGAAAACCCAAATCTGGATGCCCGGACGGGGATTCGAACCGCCGTCCTCCCGAATGCGAGGCGAGAACGCTAACCGTTACACCGCCCCGCTCGGTACTTGTTTGTGTTACTCTCAGTAGGATTATACAATAATGCTATTTTAAATTGCACAGTCACTTACACTAAAGAGTTTGAAGAGCAAAGCGTCAATAATAAAAATAATAAAAAAAACTTTCAGCGAGGTGTCAACTTTTTTTTTACTATACTATCAGTTAAATTTAAGATACACAGAACATCATAATTTAACCCTTAAGATTCGTTTAAAAGTTACTAGTAGGTTTTATTTGGGAAAATAATGCCTGGAAAGCATAGTAGCTGTTACAGACGTATGGTGAATGGTTTGGATTCCAGTGGGTGTAAAAAGTTGTTTCATTGGGAATGCAGGACAAAGGGATAAAGGGAACTAAATAAGGCTCTTCCATGGCACTGTCCCTTCTGTTTTAGGGATAGGATATTTTCAGAGCATGATAGGAAAATTTCAGGACAGGACGAAATGACAAGGGAGATGGGCAAAATGATCACGGAACTTGCTTGACATGGTCAGGGTCCTTGAAACTAGGCCTGTGGAGGCTCAACCTGTAGGAGATGTGCCTGTTGAGGCAACGCCTGTGGAGTCTCTGCCTCTTGAGTCTCTGCCTGTGTGTACACAGCCTGTGGAGACTCAGCCAATGGAAGTAGAAAATAGAGATGGTAAATTTAATTAGGAAGGTGAGAAGGATGGCTACGGGCTGATAACAGGTTGTAAGGGAAATATGGTCATCTCGATGTACTTCATAATTTGTCATAAAATGTGGGGAGAAATAGATTTGACCTATTACCTGAGTCAGATTGGGAAAAGCCTCGTGTAGATATAGGCATAGGTAAATGCAGCAGGCCTTTATTAATAGTGGTGTGGAAGGAAAAAGTAAGAAGAAGAAGGTTCTGTTATTAGGAAGTAGCCACTGGAGAGGTGTAGGCTCTGTTCTGCAGAATCAATTGCACATAGGCTACAAGATCACATGCTTTTTCAATTTTTTATTTATTTATAGCTTTACGCCTCGTCGACGTCGAGATCATTATAGGCGGGATGGGACTTGGGTCAACTAACGGGAAGGAATTCAGCCATGGCATCCCGTCATTCACCTGGAGTGATTTGGGGAAACCATGTAAAACCCAAATCTGGATGCCCAGACGAAGATTCGAGCCGGCGTCCTCCCGTATGCGAGGCCAGAGCACACTTCCAGTTATGATGGAGTTAAGACTTGAGGGGATAAAAAGAAGCGATCAAAGGGGTAATGATTGTAGATGCGTGATGGGGAAAAACACAACTGCCAGGCACTCCGGAATTTATGTTCTAGATTACCAAAAGCATCTGAAACATATTTGGAATTGATAGGGAAGTCACCAAATTCTGCATGTACAACCCAATGGAATTCTTATTGTAATTCCATCAAAGACATTTTAGCACTGGCGGAACGTCTTAATGAAACGACGAAAATCCTTAAATTACCTCCTTTTAAGGACCATGAAATACATTTTTTTATGTGAATATGTGAACTGTTCAGATCCATTAACAGAAACTATTCAAAGTCTGCAAGGGGATAAAAACACCTAACACAGGTGTCTACTACGAGAACTAATGAGACTCTAGCAAATGATTAAATGCATTAAATGGAATATCTAAAATATTGCGGTCATGTGTCATCGTAGAAAATCTAAATAAAGATCTCAAAGTTTGTGCACTTTCAGAGTGCAGCAAACGCCGCAATATTAACATTTGAGCCCATCTGTTTTCTAAAATGAAATGGGTACCAAAAGTATTTAAAAAACATATAAATGATCTCATCCTGATTGAAAAACGGAAAACTAATCGCTGTGAAAAAAATCAAAGGCTTTAAAGAGTAATTGAGAGGACATAAGAGAATAGACAAAAGAAGAACCTTATTAAATGTTTATAAGAGGACTCTGCTTCCTCTATTACTAATGTTCAATAGCGTCCACAACACAGAGTCCACTGGCAGCATCGCTGACTTAGAAACACTTCAACACTTAAGTAATAAGGACAACTGCTTAAATGTTTATGCAGCAATAAAAAAAAATTTTAAAATATAACACCTGTTTGTCACTCCTGAAGATTGAATGATAATGAGACCACATCTAAGAAAAATCAGATGTTTGAACAACTGGTATTAACTTAATTAAGTCTCATTTAAAATTTTAAAGAACGTCTTCCACATTGTAGACAAACAAGCATATTTCAAAATAAAAATCATTATATAAAAATATTTAATTTAAAAAAAAGTATTTTTAAAATACGTATTTTGTATCTTGTATTTCAAATACATTTTTCCAAAAGTATCTTGTATCCAGTATCTCAAATCCATTACTTTAAAGTATCTTACATCTAGTATTAAGATACTTTATATGAGGTATCTTGTACATCTCTGTTTCGTATACAGAAAGTGACTAGAATCAGCCAAAACTATATTTTTAAGTTTCATAAAATGTAATTTGCACCTATAATTAACATATTTGTCTTAATATCAACCATGGAAGCAGTTTATCGATTATTTTTATTCTGTCCAGAGACATTTTTATATCATGGACTCTGTTTGTAATTTTCTAGTGTGTTGATAACTGGGGTTGGTCTCTATTGCTGATTACTTCTTAGTTGCTCTTTGGTGGGTTATGTTCAGGCTGATTCAAAGCGTTTGAAGCTTGGAGGCTGGGTTTATGCTGCAACACAGCATCATCACAAGGCCTGGAGTAACATAGAAGTAAATAGAAAGATTTTTTTTTTATGGCTATACTATTTGACGACGTGGAGGTAATTACATCTGGTTGAGGCCTGGGAGGAAGGAATGTCAATGAATATGGTCTTCACCTTTTGAAGGAACCATCTCGGCATTCGCCCGGGGTGATATCGGAAACCATGGAAAACAGAAATAAAGATAGGACTATTTTTTTATGTCTTTAGCTTAAGTTTTAACGGAGGTCACATCCACTGTCTTTTTAGATCACTGACCGCTGGAAAGGAGATAAAAATAGGTAATCTAGGGAATACTGGTTACAGATACTTTGTGGGAGAAATTTGAGATACCAATTAAATGTATTTTATTAAAAAATGAAAGGTGAAATCAATAAAGAGGATTAAGGGTAATAATGATAGTATTCCAAAGTAAGAATGCTACTAATGGACTATAGGAATCTAAATATCAAAGGAATGCTGAAGAATTCGGTAAGTTATTATTGATGCACGGACAACAAATACAAACGGGTTTAATTTTCGTCGAAGGAAAGGTTGCTAACAATCAGGTTTCCCCCAAGATTATATAATACAAATAGGGACAAAGGAATTATTCATGTTGGCTAGCGAAGAGAGAACTATGAAATATGGTAAAATTTTGTGATGGATTGGAGTACCTTGTTGAGCAGAGGAATAGTTGAGTAGCCGGACGCCTCGGAATGCGGCGTAAGAAATGATTTTATGTGAATGTGAATGTAAAAGGGCAAAGGGATCACTCCTATTCATTATTATAATTAATGATTCTGTTAATCGTTAAAGGATATAATCGTTGAAGGACATCGACAGAGGATTATGAGCATTCACAGATGAATCTGGATATCTGTTTAGTAGGTTAAAATGGAATGTAGTCAAATGCTAAAAAGAGTTATGTTACTTGCACGTATAGAATATTGATGTTTGTGTATAGGAATATACAGCAGATGGATATTGCTAGATGATGACATATCATCCACAGCAAGTTCAGCTATTCTAAATCAACATATGTTAGTAAGGGAAACTGAGGTGGCGGAGACATTATGACGGAGTCTGACGCTCGATTTTTGGCAGCTTTGAGCCACCGAGGATGAAGAAATTTGTATCATTGCTTAATTGAACAACCAAAGTTTAGTCAGGATCTGTCTTGAATCTGGTTCAGTTATACGATTCGTACATTATAAGTACCAAACACGAGAACATGCACAAGGAGAACAGCTAGATTTTACTGTAGAAATTGCAGTAAAATACACTTCACAACTGACGAGATAATGAAGCTGATTTGGGAGACATTGAAATATAGGAAACGGGTAAAAGAAGGATGGGTATGCACAAGGCAAATTTTGGTGATAATGCCCGTCTAGACTATGAGCGAAGAATTAGGAATCATGTGTGAAAGAAAAGAGATGACCATAACTATAAATTTGCTCAAGAGAGCCGGAGAAGTTTTTGTTTGTTGGTAATGAATTCAGAGGACAGAATGTTTTATCACGAAAGGTGCTGAACTATTTATCTCAAGTATTGAAAGAGTTTTAATTAAAAACTGCGTTATACAATAATCACTCACTTTTTTTTTTTTTTCCTATCCTCGATCCGGCCATCCAAGGATCGCGTGCCACCGGTCCCCTGTTTTTACGCAGGTAGCCATTGTGAATAATGAGAGGGAGAGAAGGACCTGTGACCTGCCCGAGTGATATTGCATAAGGAGAAGAATAAGCGGGTGTTATATGATCACTTAAATGAAGGGCAGAAATGTAAAAATACAAACAGAAACCTGTTTAGATACTATCATATTCTCTTTAATGTGAATTCAAACTAATGTCACACAACAAAATTTTGCAACAACGACCGCTGCTTTTCTTTCGTTCTCACACAAAAATACCCACACTTAAAATGGAAAGAGAGAAGAAAATGATAAGGAAGTGACAATATACCAATAAGATCATAAGTAATTCTGTAGTTTCAGGAATGTTTTGAGCGTCATTGATATGCAGTGTAACTAGTGGTCCTAGGTAAGGCAGCAGAAAGTTTAAGAAATTTTGCTGAGGACTCTTTACAACAGGAGAAATTTTTTCACCCGCAAAAGATAAAGAGTAATAACTTACCCAGAGGTTTTGCCCCGTTAAGAAGGAATTTGGCTTTATCATCCTGTTGCCAAATCTTACGTGACGTAACACTACCGTCCAATATCAATGAAGCCTGTGGACTCATATTGATAGAAACCGAGGTCATGTGACGCTCCTATGTGTTGTCATATGGCGCACCACGCTACAGTAACTATGTTTATTATCTTTTCTGAAGTGAAAGGATTAATCAGTGATATCTCTCTTTCCCCTAGTTCCAAAACACTCAGATTGATGGGAGACTTTTGAGCCGTAAGGTGAAATGGCAGTCAAGACATCATTCTTGCGTTATACATCATCAAACTGTGAGCATCTGATCATTCCGTATGCCATCTTTGTCAACGACATCGAAAATACTCTCAACAGAGGAGAATAAATCAGTAATCGTCCTCTAGGAGAGACGCGGTGATTACTAATGTCATGAGCAAGCTGCCTTCACATAGTGCTCTACAAAATCTGTAACACAAGAGCTACAAGCAATTAACTTCATTATCGCTATCCTCTCTTTGAACTAGACATTAAAACCCGTAAATTATAAACGTGTACATTAATCCTGTACCGCATTTATTGTGTTAAAAAGTTGGCTAAACCTAAGAAATGGTCAGACAAACTTCACCTTAATTAGAAAAATTTAGTTTTTGAATGTAGCGGGTTACCTATAAAAATATTAAACTCTTATTTTTATTTGACGGTTTCCTTGTTTATACTGTCTTCGTATTTCATAAGAATGGAGCCCGTACTATAACGCCACTAAACACAGCCGACCACTAAAGCACACGTGTGTTCGTTTCCAACCCTTGCGAGCGATGTTATTGATATGTCTGGAGAACTACCCCACCATTCTGACGCGAAGTATTATTTCTTTTGTCTCAATATCTCATGAAATGGCTTTTCCATAGTGCGAAAATATCGAGCAAGTCTGTGCGGGACAGGAAAAAAAAATCAAGTTTGTAGAGCCATCAGGACTATTTTTCTGAGCAGACACCCTCAAGGTAGTAAACATAATACGTTTTATCAGCTTCAGTCTGCAGAGAATTTTTCCTTAAGAATGCGCAGTTCTCAATGTATTTACGGTTATATTCATATAGCCAAGTGTCTCTCGCGCACAAATAAAGGGTACGCGGGCCACAGACAGAGCGATCGTTTTATTGCCATCATCATTTTCTTCGCTATTGGCCGTAACTCAGTCTACAGCACGGCCGGGTCCCTCTGCCGAAGCGCCGGATCGTAAATTAAAGAATCTCATTCCGGCAATCTCGATCTCTCTCGCTCTGTCTCTCTCACACTTTTCTCCCTCTCTCTCCGTCACTCGGTGGAAGCTGACAGAGATATCATTGTCTGTCCCCTGACAAGCAACGTTTTCCAACTAAGCGCCCGAATCTGCCACAAATATCGGGAGGCTTGGGGTGGGGTGAGAGAAGACGTAGAGTTAATAAAGTTGGCAGTCGGAGAGTTTTACTGGCCAATTCTTCTCGTCGTCTCCTCTTTTAAGCTGTTGAGGTTTTATGTCTTGTTTCCTCCTACGTTCCGGCGACAAAACAAGCGGCCTTCCTCCTTCGTTCGGTGATCAAGACTGCTGTTTTATGGCGGCGGTCTTTTCCCACCGGATACAGATGCGCACTGGGGGTCAACACACCAGCAGTGATTGGATGTGATCAGAGGATGATGTAACTGGCGATCTTGCATCCAACCGGCGAGATTGCAACGTACGTGAGAGACTTCCTCTTTTGCAGATCTTGCTACTATAACAAAAATTGTCTCGATTAATTACACTTACTGGTATGCCAGTAACACATTTTTTAATGATCACCTATATTATATCCATTAAATCATCACTTATGCGACGACAGAGATTTCTTTGTGTAACAAATTGCATATAAACAGTAATTGTAATTACATCCTGGAATTAGATATGAATATTGAAATTGTGACTATCCATTAATGCCGAAGACATTTTCATATCACGTTACCTGCCCGGGTACGTATAAAGGATAACAACTACTAATATTTGTGTATCAGTTATGTTGTTTTATCTTATCACCTTTAATAGGATTAAATTTTCTCGGATGTCTAGCTAAGAAGTTTTTAGAGTTAATAGGTGCCAAAGTTGGGATGCGTGTGGCAATAATGTTCATTTGCGGTGCTTTAATGTAGCATGTTCATGATAATGAGCGGGGTTATGTAACGGGCAGTTATGTGCGTATGGTCAACGTGTTTGTTTTTGCGTTCCGTTGTGAGGGTTAAGTCAGCTAAACCCTGAGGGTGAAAATGATACAACCCTCTCGTAATTTGTGCTAGAACGTTTCCCTCTCCTCCCTCCCTCCCGCTTAGTGTCAAAACTGGGACTGTAAAAACCTTTTACACTACTCGTATGACCTCTTTTGTTGTTTTATTACTGTTCATTCCTCAAATTCTATTAGCGGAAGTTTAATACCTTGTTTAACACACAAGAGAAATATTTAATGATGCCTTATTGTGAAGAAATAATTCTAGGTGCTTCATTACAGCTGTATCAGTACGACGATACACAGTAATGATTCACTGTCCCAAGCCGAGAAACCAAATAATCAGTCAATATGTCCTCCGTGACCAGATATTTTCGGCGTACTGTACTCAAAGCGAGAACTGGAACGCGAAGAGTCCTTAGTTTTTATACATATAAGTTAGTGACAGCTGAACTGTTCTGTCAACAAAAAAAATCAGTGAAATATACTGCAAGTTCTGAAATTCTTAATGACTTATGGACTGTCAATAAAAAAATAAGGCCAGCTGTAATACAAAATTATGTGTTATTGAAATAAAAAATTATGAATATTAGTCTTTCCAGTTTTTAGTAACAAGTCATACAGAAACTGTTAATGTGACTTAAATAGCTTTTCATATTTCTCTTTAATCTTCTTCCTGGGTGTTCACCCCACAGGGTGATTTGTAGCAGCACTCCAGGCAGCTCAGTCTTCCACTTCCGCCTTCATTTCCAGGTAGCTGACATCTCCCATTAAATGTCGTATGTATAGTGCCAGTGCGGCGTTATATTTGACATCTCCTTTTTTCCTCCGTCCCTTTTAATATCGTTTTTGTCATCCTTTCATGGCGTAGAATATATCCAATTAATCATATTATTCCTTTTTTTTCTCCAGATGATGTCACTGTCATCTGCTCTCTGATAAATTTATTAACTAAACATCTTCATGTTACAGAACTGTTCAAACGAAAATAATTTTCTGATGAGTTTTTAACGTCCATGTGTTACACACATTCAGGGTAATACTGCATACAAATTAATATTAGTAATTTTTTTCTTATCTTCCATCTGATATTTTTTGTGATTAGCTCTCATTTTGTTATATGCGATCTATGCTTAGCCAATACTAATTCTTATTTCCTTCCCGCTTATCTCAACTTTTGTAATGCTGCTTCCAAGGTATTGATATCTTCTAATGTTATGTTGTTTATTATTATTATTTTCACAGTTCTCTGCCACATACCGTTACTTTTATTTTAAATGCATTAATTTTCATAACATTTACGGCATTTTCTCCGTCTTTTTCCAAAATTTTCTTTACATTGTTTTTACTTTCCGCGAGCAATGGCGTCCACAAACGGAATCATATTTAACTTCCCCTCGTACTTTTATGTTCAGTCCCAGGTTTCCCCCAACCCTATTCAGAAATTTTTTTTTTTTTATTTTCTTAGTCGGAAAGCTTAGAATCGGTCTTAAAAATCTGCGGCATGTCTTAAGACTTGGTGCCAAAGCATGAACTGTAAAACTGGCCTTTGCCTCAAAATATTTTATGGTCTTATTTAGTTGAATTCGAATAAAGAGGAGTTCAATAAGAACATGAAAACAGTATAACGCCTCATGTATCTACCCAGTGCCGTCCGTCTCGGTGGTAATTATTTAGGAAAAATCGTAAATTAAACATTGTCTGAGCATGTGCCGGTAAAAAAGTTACACAAGACATCAGCTGAATGGCTCCGCGCGTTACGGGTTGTGTGTGCGAATATTGTTGTTTCCCAACAGAAACTTGTAAGTCCGTCTGAGGAGGCAGAAAATTTTCTACTCGATATTATACTTTTGTAGAGGAGAACAATACAGAACGAAAAACAATACACAGCTAAAATATTATAATAGTTCGTGGAGAGATAGAGCACTTGATCGCAGACGAAACAACAGTGGGATAAGTTTCCTTTAAAAATGACTTGAATATACACGTCAGGATATTATGAAATCAAACGATATAGGGAGCTTGAAGAATACCATACATAATGAAGTACTTAGGATCACAGAAACGTCTCACACGACAGTTAGGTTTTGACGTAAATGCGTCTTGTTCAGTCGGTTACTGGAGAGCGGTTACAAGTGACTTGAAAACCATCACTTCAAACGACTAGTACTCAAAAGTTACACATACAGAACAACGGGCTAAATGACGTTCGGCAGAGAAAGCTAGGGTGAAAAAAAAAAAAAAACAAATGTGTTAGCCACCATAATTCTCGCCCTCTCGCCTCCATCGCGCGACGCGGAAAATGGACGCTAACGGTTGTGTAATGAAACGACGCTGGGTACCCTGGGTACCCTCAGAGAACAAATACCGCCTGTTTGTCCTATGACTTCTGCCAAGATAATATTCTTTCTGGTACGAAATGCACAACTTTCAAACGATTTAAGGCCATATTTAAATCAATAGCAGTAAATTTAGAAAAACTGTAGTACTTTTAAAGAGAAAACGACAGAGCGCAAAATAAGAAAGTGAAAATAGAACAAACGAAACGCAGACAGAATTGAAGCAAACCCTGTCAGAAATGGGTAGAGGTGTCGTATTATCCGGCTGATAAAGTCAGGCGATCGTTAGAAAGGCACGCGGGGTCACAAAGTTAACCCAGGGGCCGTTGAGCGTCGATCATGATTGCCCTTGGGGACTGGATCCCTCTCGTTTGTTGTATGACTTGGGCCAACGCAATATTACTGAGTTTGAAACACAATACGGCGCACAATTTGAGGTCATTTCCAGATCGTTAAAGTAAAATTTGAAAGACTATGACATGTGAAAGCGAAAATTTCGAAATATATGGTAAGAAAGTGGAAGCAAAACCAGCATAACAAAGGTAAATTGAGCCCTTTGAAAATGTCGAGAGGTATTCGCACTAGTAATTGAGAAAAAAGCCGAGAGAGGGGGAAAGCCATTTGGGACCACTATCTTGGTGGAACTATCATTGTGAGGAAGGAAGTTACGCCCATAGAACTTTCCCCAGTAGACGTGTACTTCCCCGAGCAACAATATGATTCCACGGCCGGCCTTGAAACATGTGTTGCAGCAGTCAAGTCCTGATTAGTACAAAGCCGCCCAATCAATTTTGGAAATGGGACACAATTTCGATTCTAAATTAGCCTTTGGTCCAGATAATACTACCCTTTTGTTACAGTAGATATTTAAATATAACAAGAATATAAGTAACACAGTTTAATTTCAATCAAAAAGTAAAAACTATTAATGAGACTTTGCAAAGGTTTTTTTTAAATTATAATCATAAAAGTGACAAACGTCAATGAGACCTTTGCAGAAGTTTATCTAGTGTACCTAAAAAAAAAGATTAAGTTATAAACAATATTGGTTGTTTCTCCCTCTGTTTGGGTAAAGGAAGAAGTACTATCTAACCCATAGTTTCATTTTTTTGAAAAGGTAATAATAAATCAGTGTGGTCGTAATGCCCTGGTGACAGTGTTTCTATTGGCTGCGCATTCCGCCTTAAGCTTACCCGGCAATCCTATCTGGTGTAAGGGACCTACAGTTTAAGATGGAATCCGAACCACGGAAGAGTGCTCGCGTTCTTCACATTACACAGCAAGCTGTGCCAGAGGTAAAGGTTAGGATAAGGGCCTATGAAACTCCCCGCCGAGACAGAGATTCGACCTAGGGACCCTTCGATCGCCAGTCAGACGAATTAACCATTCAGCCACCAGCCCGCTGTTTAGAAAAGTGCTAAGGCACACAAGAAAGATACAATACCAACTTTACACACTCTTTTTAATATGGAAAGTCAGCTGTCATTCCAGTCTGAAGTTCATTTAAACCTAACAAGTCGTGACTTCAGTGATTTCGAAAATGTATGTTATATAATTCCCCGTGTTCATTTTGTGCTAAATCTTCACCAGCTCTCTCCAAGATTAAATGAATTTGTTATGGCGTCCAAATCATTTTAATTTTATTTACTTTTCAGGTTCTGATATTGTTGAATAACTCCTACGATAATGTATTTTGCTTGATACTTTCATTTAGATGGATAATTAGGTCACAATTAACAACCGCAAATATTAACGTTAACTTCTTCATTTTGTTACTAACGACATGTAAAGGTATCTTATTAACCGGAAAAACAATATTTCTTATAATAAATTATATCACATAAAATGATACAGTAAAAATATAAATGTAAGGTATCAGAAGTATTATCAGTTGGATCTTTATTTCTATACCCTGATCTTTATTAGAGCTGATATCTATTCCTAAACGATTTTATTATGAGACTTGTTATAATTAATAGACGGTTAATAACATCTGTTTCATTACAGTCTTATAGTTTTAGAATATTATTGACTAATCAGAATTTTCTTTGGTGATCAACTTTAAAACTTTCATACCAAGCATGCATAGACTACCATCAACGGCTTTATAAACAATATTGAAAAGTGTTTATATGCAATATCTCAAGCACTTGTTCTGCCATTTTAGCCAATTTCAATATTAAATGAATTTAACAGTGTTCGAAGTTCCAACTGTTACGTTTTCATAGACATCTGAATCGACACGTATATGCATTATTGTACCGGCATGTCATCTTTCGACTGCTGAAGTCAGTGCTTGTAGTGAAACATCCAATACGTCTGTCACGCTACAGGCATAATGACAGTTTCGTCGAAAGCCAGGCACCTCCTGGCGCACGTGTTTGTAAACGTTACGACGGACGGCTGACGGCGCCAGACACATAAATTCCGTTCAGGTGGGACATTTGTTGGTCTTAATCCCCTTCGGCAGACGGAGACGAATAACAACGGTTGCTCCAAACAGATGCCGCGGCGGTGTTGGGAATAGCCTAAGGTTTACGATAGGAACCTTCCGTTCTTCCTACCTAGCTGGGTGATAGGAGGGGAAGGTGGAGGGGGGGGGCACTGAGCTAAATAACTAATTGAAAACAGTACATTAAATGATTGTTTTTAAGTTTAAAGTAAAATTATTCTTTCATTGATGTTACTTTGTGCTGTGTGTGAGGATATTTTTTATTTTTGAAGTGTGCTGTTTTATGAGGAGCTGATTAAGGGCCATACCAGCATTAGCCTTGATGATTGAGGGAAACCACCTAAACCCACAATCACGACAGCTGACACGTAGGGGCTTCGTCCCGTTGTACTTCAGAGTACCGGTGTCCGGCCCCGTAGCGCACTTTTATTATTATTATTTTTAAATTGCTTTTAGTCATGTCATCCAACTGCAATTGCGTTTCTTTTTGTCCCCGTGTATATATACTATCTCATCATCACTATCATTTACTATCCATTATGGTCAATACAGGACAGATACAACACATAACTAAAACTATCCATCCCCTCGGCCGGATTTGAACCGGTGACCCTCGCAACGGGAGGTCGGCTCGCTAGCCCCGATGCCACCATACCAGGTGCGCAGGAATCTACACTGGCGGTGTTAACTCCATTGATGGGCCACCAACGACTAAGGTAAACAAAGCACTGGATGTAGCATTTATGACTAAGTGAAGAACATTAGACGTTTACTGAACTAAAAGCTAAATGTGCTAAACAGTGGGAATTCTAACAATTAGTTCAGAACAAACCTGAAAAGTTTAGGAGTATCTTGAAAAATTAAAATCCGAATAGCCCAAAAACTGTGAATGATAGGGAAAATCTAAGATCAGATTTGAAATTGCAGTAAAAATCACACTTTTGTTTTCCAAAATAATGAAAAAGTTTTCAGTAACAGTATTATCTGTCTCTTGTAACTGAAACATTTCATAGCTGTTCATATAACGCTATCACATGTATTATTCGTGTTTATTTACTCTCACTTTGTCAAATATCTAGTAAAGTGCAACCGCCATATTGGGCTCTGCGTAGTATGTTTAGCGCTAGCTAACATTTGTCGATGCATGTTTCATGGTAAATTCAGTAAGGGATTCAAGGCAATTTTTCTTACATTAATATGATGATTATGCTTCTTTTCTTCTCCAAATATATTTTCACAGATAACAAGAAAAAAAGTATCAATATCCAGTTCACACAATTAACAGAGAGAATGGTGCATTAACTTCAACAACAATATGGAAAAACAATTCAGGAAACCAATAAACAGCTCTATCGCCAAATATAGGATTTATGTTTCCCTTGCCATAATCTCAGGAAAACATTTTAAGAGGGAATAAATTTGTAAGCACTGTCGTCATAGGGAACAAAAATATAATCTAAAGAAACGACGGAACCTGTACTTAAGTTCAAGGACTCGATATTTTTTGCACCACTGTCTTGAAGCAAATAAACCATATAATTTAATGCTTGGTTCCTGCTATGAGAATAAGGAAGCTATGCTTATAGTACAAAATCATTTCTTAATTTTCCAGAAGTGCAGTTATAAAAATAAATTATACTCGCTAGCAGCGAATAACATACAAAAAGCAATGTCCACCATACTCAGCAAAAGACAATTTTCTACAGCAAAAATTTGTGCCTTAAACTCTTCTTCATATACCTTAAGATGAATGTAATTTTAATTTATTCCTGGGGTGAAAGTTTGAGAGAAATATTCTCGAATAACAAATGCTAACGCGTTTTAAAGAGCATAAAAATAAGTTCTCCAAATACAAGACTTTTCATTATCTCTATTCTCCGGTTTTCAACATTCGTGAAATCATTCAAGTTCTTTTTCTCCAATGTTCCGTCAGCACTTTTCTTTTGGTGTATGGTAAAAATTTCCTTCATATTCCTTCCAGATTTTTAAATTATTTTTTATTTATTTTAATGCATTTTAGTCTTATTGGTCATACAGCCAGCTGATGTGTAGAATATCGTTTTGAAATAAATATTAACAACATTAATTAAAATGATACAAGTAAAACATCAATGAATATACTTTCAATCAATAATGCATAAAATTAATAACTCTACAATCTAAATGAAAACACATACAGGTATACACAGTCGTGCGTTAAAATAAACAATAGACAATGCAAAAAGAATTCGCATGCTTTAGTAAAAAAGAATTCAAGCATCACGAAGGTATTGGTTTACAATATATACAAGGAAAACTCTGAAAAATATATTTCCATCTTTAAAATACGTCATTAAGGTCCTGTAAATGTTTTTGTCATTAGACGATAACAAAATAGTCGCTTTCAAAGGAAAGGGTATAGTCGCCCATTTTTATTATTTAACATTATCGTTAAGAATTAACGGAAAAAGATAAAAGAAAAAATTTAGATTCTCCATAATTATATTAAGTTAACAAACATAGACATATTAGGTAAACTTATAAGGCCAAAATACTTGTATTGGTTGGATGAAGTTCTATGGCATGCAGTATAATATATTACATTTACATAATAAGGAAACGCCACGTTTTAAAAAACACAGGTGAAAACTTTTACTTTGTTCTTTACTTACATTAACAATATTTCATCGTACATCGCTCGTAACTGAATGAAGGAATTACTAGGATATTTTATTTTATTTCGATTTCAAGATTTTACGAATCAGTACGTACTACTATTCGGTGCAGTGTTGGCTAGTTAGCACTGCGGGAGATTGGGATAAACAACTAGTTTAGATTGAATAGTAACAGTTGACGAAGGGCAGGTTTTTTTCCGCCAACAGCATTTCAATTTGTCCATAAAATAATTTTCAACTTAATTTCGGTTGATATTAATTTTATCCACGTATGACGCTTAGTGATACATGATTTTACCCATTTATTGTCGAGAATATGGTTTAGAATTGAAGTCTGCCCATATACATTTCTGCGTTCCACATCTTTCAAAAATCATTTAGCTTGATCCCTTACGTTAATCTAGGACCAAACCTACATCTTTTTTTCTTCCTTACATGTAACTCATAAATATATAATGTATCAATGGGTTCGTCCACAAATTGTCAAATCCCAAGCCAAAAAATAATTTAATCTTATTGGAAAAACGGAAGAATTAATTTGCCTACAATTCCTAAGACTTCCGCGGCCGTCTTTGTTCATGATTAATAGCTTTTCGTGTTATGCCGCGTTGTTTATTGAATTACCTGAGCTTTCGGCAGGTATTCTACAGCCTTCTTCAGAGATACTGGTAATGTTTATGACAGATTTCTGTCGTGTGAATAAATTACTTAATACACATTTGCGAGATTGCCGACAACGTTTAATACCTGTACAACGTCAAAATTCGCAATCGTTTGTAATGCAAATATAGGTTAGGTTCCTCTGAATTCAGAGAACTAGGGAATAAAGCGGACCATTTATCAATCAATTGTTATAAAACTTAAATGTGAACATGGACTGTTGTGAAAGATTTATTCATCTATATCCTAATTTCATTAATAGAAATGAAAATCAGAAGATACGAGAACTCTACTCTTGTAGGTGACATGACAGAAAATGAAGAATATTTCCGGTCTCTTAATATCTTCTTACTTTTCTCAGATCGGAATACAGAGGTTGAACAAAATAATATGAACACCATGTGATAGAGTACAGGTTGTTGCATCTTGGCACCACCACTTCCGTATGAATACTGCGACGCGCATGTACGGCGTTTTTGACGTGGCAGGTCATGTAGGTTGTGTGTCTGTGTATTATACGCTTTTTTCTGAGACGGTTACATCAAGCGATCGGTGAAATGTGTAATCTCTCAGACTTTGATAAAGGGCCAATCGTTGAAGCTTGGTTAGCGGGAGCGTCAGTGAAGAAACCAGCTGAACTGTTTAACGTCTCACGTGCGGCAGTATCCACGGTAATGACAGCATACACAAAACATGGTAAAACATCGTCGGCGAAGAGGAATAGTGGACGAAAACCAAAGTTAACCAACAGAGACCGACGAACATTAAAAAAGATTGTGACCAGACAACTCAAAACTACTGCGGCAAATGTGACAGCAGAACTCAATACACACCTGAGTAATACTGTTTCGACAAAAACAGTACGGCGGGAGCTCCACAAAGCTGACATTCATGGAAGGGCTGCAATTGAAAAACCTCTTATAACGGCAACCCAAGCTAAGCTGCGAAACAAGTGGTGCCACGATCATAAAAACTGGATACTTGATGATGGGAAAAATGTGGTATGATCCAATGAATCATCGTTCACATTGTTTCCTACTAAAGGCCGGATTTATGTATGGAGAACCTCAAAAGAAGCCTATGATCCAGACTGCCTGGATCTTACAGTCAAGCATTGGGGAGGTTTGGGCGGTTATGTCGTGGTTTTCATCGGGTACTCTCATTCACATCACTGGCCGTGTAACTGCGAATAATATCTCGACATCCTCAATGATGAAGTTCTTACTATGACTAGCATACTGCTGCCAAACACTGTCATCTTCCAGGATGATAATGCGTCCATACACATAGCCAAAAAGGTTCTGTCCTGGTTGGAGGGGTATCAGAATATCATCAAACATCTTCCCTGGTCAGCACAATCGCCAGACCTCAACATAATTGAACCGTTGTGGGAAGTTTTAGAGCAGAGAATAAGGAACAGTATTCCACCTCGAACATCATTTAAGATGCTTTGGTACAAGAATGGGACAACATTCCGTCGGAAACTATTCGGACACTCTACGAATCTATTCCGCGAAGAATTGCAGCTGTTCTACAACCGAAAGGTGGCGCAACACCATATTAATAAATCAATATTATGTAAATGTGAGGTGTTCATATTATTTTGTCCAACCCCTGTATATAGAGTTCCCTTCAAATTACAAATCTGAGTGTACGTAGGTTAATACGTACAGTACTTTGAGTCATGACAGTAAGACAAAGTAATAAACTTTCTTGTCGTTTAATTCTTCATAATTGAGGTGAATAATACAGTATTACTACGAGTAAGGATGTAATGT
This sequence comes from Vandiemenella viatica, assembly GCA_031002005.1. Taxonomy (NCBI): domain Eukaryota; kingdom Metazoa; phylum Arthropoda; class Insecta; order Orthoptera; family Morabidae; genus Vandiemenella; species Vandiemenella viatica. The sequence goes on from CM061920.1 coordinate 199,572,280, forward strand.
TTATGAAAAAAGATTAACCGTTATGAATTACACTCAAACCTGATTGTGCAAGATTTCTTTATATTTTTAATAAATAAAGAACTCTACTAAATTTAAATACGGCGTGTTATTCTACAATTCTTGTTACTGATCGTGATAATTGAATACCATTTGATTTTATAAAGTGGTGCATCCTTCAGAGGTTTCTTTGCAAAAATTTCACACCATTCATGAATCGTCGGGTTTTCACTACTGATCACAATTATAACCAAGTTCTTTGTCTATTTGAACTACTTTCCATCCAACATACACCACCTAATGAAACCAATAACATTACCATCTAACTTGTTGTGATCGAACATGAATGTTATCTCCATTTTTGGAGGTTGGAAGCTCTATTAGTCTGATAGAGCTCTCTGTTAGGTGAATTAATGAGTTTTTCCCTGTGGCAGGGCATGCGTTGTAAACAAGCTTCCCTCAGTGTCAGTAATGAGGGGTATTCTGTGTCCCTCAGGGCCCACCAAATCAGGTTACCGGCCGACATACGTGCCCGGCGTCGGGGATAACTCTTCTCTAGGTTCGATAAGTGCTTTGTAACTCCACCAGTTCTCCACGTACCAGAGAAAAACAACTTCAGGGTCTCTTGAAACAACACCTAGAAAACTCTTAATCTGCAACGACGTTTTTAAGTTTTTAATTCACCGCTTGTCGAAGCAGAGCCGGTAGAAGGTTGTGGGAAGTTACGTCCACGAATTCATCGACGGCCTTTCGAAGGAACCGCAGGGGCACTCGCTTGGGGTGATTTCGGGGAACCTTGGAAAACCAACATTGGAATGTTGCTATACGGTGTTAACCAAAAGCTTCATCAGATCCGTAAAATATTTGTATTGTATATGAAAAATTTGTCTGCTGGTAACTATTTTAATTATATCCCTTCTGCATCCAAATATACTAATTTCATTTTTACAAATTCAAATCTGTTCGTAACGATCATCGACACACATATTGAAAACTATTTGTTAGATACTGCGAACACATGGAATGTCTACCATACCTCCAATACATAGAATGTTTCTTCAGACAACCGAGAGTAAAACATTTGTTAGTTAACTCATTGTGAAATTTTGACTTAGATGAAAAGTATTATATTACATCTCAACGCACATTAAGAAAACGTGAGGAGTTCTCTATTAAATGTGAAATAGAAAAATAATAATTTGGAACCCAGATCATATATTCTATTTTAGATAAGTTTAAAACAGGTACGCTTGGTCCACAACCCGGAAGTTTGTTGGACCTTCCCACAGGCATTAGAAGCCTGGTATGTGAGACACAACAGCCAGTTCCCTTCCTTCTTACCTAACCTAACCTAATAATCGTACTGGGTAAAGATTACCAACAGTTTAGCGTGGAATTCGAATCATGGAAGCTTTATGGCGACTTTCACATTACACAGTAAGCTGTGCCAGAGGTGAAGGTCGGGTTAAGGGCCTTTCAAAATCTCCGCCGAGAGAAGGATTCCAAACAGAAAATTTTTTCATTAAATTCCCCCTTCAGACGCCTTAACCATTGAGCCACCCGATCATTCTTGAGATAAGTTAAGTAAATGAAATCAGTGATGAAGACAAAATATTTCAGATAGTTGAGCATGATTGATTTTGATGAATGGAACCAAATTTTTTGCGTGGAATTTTATTCCAAAACCGATTTCAGTTTCTTGTAAGGATTATTGGAAGTAACCATTTAAACTTGCACACAAGTGTACTAATCTATTAAATCAGTATTACAAGGCTTCTGTGTTGAGACAGAATTTTGTGACTGGAAAACTATATATTATTACTTTACGCCTCGTCGACGGCTAAGGTCATTAGAGGCCGGATGGGACTGGGTACAATGAACTGGAAGGAATTCGGCCATGGTCTTTTTGAAGGAAGCATCGCGGCTTTCGCCTGGAGTGATTTGGGGAAACCATGGAAAACCCAAATCTGGATGCACGGACGGGGATTCGAACCCGCGTCCTCCCGAATGCGAGGCCAGAACGTTAACCGTTCACCCACCACGCTCGGTGAGTATATTTCGTTATTACCATTATTTCATTTTAGTGACATTTAAATTTTTTTATTGGATCCCAGTAAAAATAAATAAATAACAACCCAGCACATGAAACTGCACGTATTAGCATCTTATAGAATTATTACTCCATCATTTATAGTAACAATATAAAAACATGAAATGATGTAATATACCATGGACAAAAGCATATCATCTAAATATGTTGTCATATTTAATTTGAGGATACAAGAAGGAAATAACTTGGACTATTTTAGAATGGACATTGAAGCCTCTACGTTACTTATTTTTATATTCCTACACGGCTGGTATGAATCTAATAATTTCTGGTGCACCACTTTTATTACAGTAGATACCATTTAATTGGTTTACGATGTATGGATGTATAACACCAGATTTTATTCATCCTGCACTATCCTTGAAAAATGTGTCCAATCCTTTTACTAAACAGACAGAAAATACGAGCCTTCAGTTCAAAGTTAGTCGAAACACCAGCTTAGTGAAATTACTCGATTTAATGAAAAAACAATATTGCCATTTTTAAATACAGACTTCTTGTGACAGATCAGCTTGCTGATTTTTGCTGCTGTGGTGATTATTTGTATATCGCCACCAAATGGATATCCAGGAAAGCGAGGCGAAATTGTCCAAACACTATCATAGTAGGAAACTTAACAATAATTAATTTGTTATTTGAACAGGAGAGGATATAAACTGTATCACCCGCTAGATGTTCAGTGCGTGTTAAAGTAGTGCGATTGCGTGTTCTGGAAGATACAACGTTGCCTGGTTCCGGCTGTTTTGATAATGGCTTTTATTCAATTTTACGCAGTAATATGAGCCAATGGTGGATGGTCCATAATTTCCGCCCAATTAACTGCACAGTCCATAAATGAAATATCACTAATGACACCGAACATAATAATGTTCAGTGACCGAAAACGACAACTTCGACCCATCGGTTTCCTTGTCGAAGTAAAAATGAAGGTAATAAATTGATCACTGTAAGATGTTTATATGTCGGTTACAACTCTCATACGCGAAGAATATTTGGTTTAGTCTTAACGATTTATATATACTATTGATCGCCCAGCGATCGAAATTCGACCGTAATTCATTAGGTTATTTAGTTTCTTTCATGAAAGAGTAATGATCTAGTAATTCTCTGCATTGCCTACAAAAATTAAAACGATACACTCCACGCGTGACTGTATGCTAAATTTTAGCTTCTAATCTAACCATAGCAAATGATGAAATATAGAAATATATTTATCGATGGTTCATTTGAATTCAAAATATTCATTTTGACTTAAGGCCTGAAAACTGCTTTAGCTTAATGAAACATGCGCATTTAAATGTATCTATCAAAATAATTTCGTCATTTTGTGTGTTCGCTATTTAAATTTGGTCTATTATCATTTTGAATTTCACGCAATTATGTATTCCTTATTTCTTGTCTCTCTCTCTCTCTCTCTCTCTAATGAAATTACTGAAATTAAAAAAAAATCAATAGACACTTAAACAAAGTTTAACATTTTAAATAATCAAATGACCATATAGTATCTGGCAGAATCGCTACATTCCTTTTCAAAGTATTCCTTTCATAACTTCAAACATTAATCTCTACTTTATCCGAGTCTTTCGTTTTGACCAAAGATCACAGAGTGTCTCAATGCGGGGAATTCACGTAAGAACGTTGGCTCCGATCCTGTTTCACGACCGAGCGTGGTGGTGTAACGGATAGCGTTCTGGCCTCGCATTCGGGAGGACGGTGGTTCGAATCCCCGTCCGGGCATCCAGATTTGGGTTTTCCATGGTTTCCCCAAATCACTCCAGGTGAATGCCGGGATGCTTCCTTCAAAAGGCCATGGCCGAATTCCTTCCCATTCCTTGCCCCCATCCTTTCCCGTCTCTAAAGACCACGTTGTTAAAAAGGGACGTTATACTGTTAACAAAATAAAATTGTAGTTTAAAAAACTAAAATCACGCTTTCGTAGTAATGTGAACTAAAAGGTTAAAAATAATATTTAAATATAAACATTTTGTTTAACAGTGATAGGACGTCCCACAATTCAGGATAAATTAATTTTTTTGAATAAGCTTAAAGAATAAAGTCACTGATTACAAAATTAACTTCAATGTAAAAAAAGCATGGGGTGCTATTTCAGTTGTCTTATATTTTTTGTCGTTGGCTGTTTGTAAAGACAGAGTCATTGTCAAAAGTTATGTAGAGCGCACCCCACGCTTTTTTAACATTAAAGTTAATTTTGTAATCAGTGACTTTATACTTTAAGATTATTCAAAAAAATTATTTTATCCTGAATTGTGGGACGTCCTATCACTGTTAAACAAAATGTTTATATTTAAATATTATTTTTAACCTTTTAGTTCACATTACTACGAAAGCGTGATTTTAGTTTTTTAAACTACAATTTTATTTTTAACTTTTTAGTTCAAATAGTTTAAAAAGTATGTTTCTTATTGTTGGCTTTTCTTCGCCAATCTTTCTTTTTCTTTGAGTTGTAGTTTCATTATTAATTATTATTCCCACGAGTAAAATACAATTACATGGTCAACTCAACAAGAGATCCAATAGCACGGTAAACGAGGAAGGCTACTTTTCTATAATAGTACGAAGTAATATTTCGAATACTTACTATTCAACATCACGTTAAGCGACTTCAGAGAGAGAAACGTTTCTGGATAGGAGACAGCAGAAGACGATCGTCTACAGCAACCAAGGCTCGTAAATCACACCCGGGAAACTGGAGAACGATGATGATGATGATGATGATGGCTATCCGAAGGGTGTGGCCGCCAAATGACGAAGATTTCTCGAATCGCACCTGTGCACTAATGTCGCGGCTGCATTTGCCTAACTCAGTAATCCCATCAAGTATAGAATACACTGACTGGTGAGAGTGAAATTATTGAATTTTTATCGGTTCTTAATAAGTGTGCAAAATTTAAAACGATTCGGACGTCAGGAAGCGGGTAAACACTGAAATGAATGATTCCATTACATGGCAACCATTTTTCTATTGTTACCGTCAGAGTAACGAGAATAGCAGGACGTTGCTAAGAGACTACTGTATTGTCAACGGTTCTTAAAACGTGTGCAAAATTTTTATGTTTTTACTGTCAACGTAATCAGAATATCAAGACATAGCTATGAAATTATTGTATTGTAATCAGTTATCAACACATGAGCAAAATTTCAAACAACTCGGACATCTGGAATTGGGTTAAAATTATATTGCAAAATTCCACGTCATTCAACCATTTTTCTGTTGTTACTGTCAAAGTAATGAGCATAGCAGGATATAGCTATGAAATTATTGTATTGTCACCGGTTCTTAATATATGTGCCAAATTTCAAACAGCTCGGACATCGGGAAGTGGGTCAAAATGGAGTTGTAAAATTCCGTTACATTCATACATACATACATACATACATACATACATACATACAAGTCAAGCTAATATAAAGCGTGTAAAAAAAAAAAAGAAACTGTTTCACGCCCACACACACGTTAGCAAATTAATTTTTTATTTTAACAATCTATTTGTAACATGTATTAACTATGCTTATTATATTTTTGAGTGGGGTGGGACATTCTCCACCAGTGAAAAATACTGACCTGTTGAAATTTGGATTAACTGTTTCCTTATAGTGTCCTCTTCACGTTTAGCACTCACTCTACTTTTCCGGAAAAGTCGCCACGAATTAAATTAAAAATACCGAAATATGGGATGCTCCGCAACCGCGAAATGTTAGCAGCACTGTAAAAATGACACAAAAATTCTCGGTACAGGGATCAATCATATCAACCTAAATAGGTTTGTTTTGTCATAGTGATCATGGTTAGGTTGAAATTCGGCCTGGACCAAGAGTAAAAAGTTTACGGGAAATTCTGCGCAGCCCATGCCACAAACCAGAGACAAACCTCGCATTTGTCTACAACTGAAGCAATCGATTATTTCTGACTGCTTATATCGATTCCAAGGTTTGTAAAATATATTATATATAATTTTAGCTTTCTGTATTTATTTAAGTTCCTCCGGTCGCCCAATATTCTGGCCGCTAGCTGAGCTATCTACCAGCCCTCGAAATGTTGCTTCTTGCTTCTATATAAGTTCAGAGATTAATTTCGACTGTTTTGTTTTACCAAAGAAGACAAAGTAAGGCCGCTAGCTGCGCCATCTACCAGCCATCTGAGCGAACCACGTAGGCGAGCGAGCGTTGTATTTTACTTAATTTAATGTATTTGTGACGCATATTATATATAGATTTTAGTTTCCTTCACTTCTTCTCCATATAATTTTTAACTATGCCAAATCTCACAATTCTCCGTGCGCGCAATATTCTTAAAAATGTAACATAAGTTTTCACTTAGCGTATTAATATATAGATAAAAAGGCAGACTATACACACAAAATGAATTTATTTCCTCTAGTTCTATATATAATACTGTTGCCTTCGCATTTTCTCTGTTTGCTAAATTCATAAGATTTTGTCGGTATCAGCATGTACTGTAATAAAAATAATAGTAAAAGTCCAACCAATTATTAACGCCGACAGAGATGTGGAAGACGAGAACATGTTGTCATTTTTTGAATGAGCCCTCTCAGAATCACTTAGAGATGCTTATTTGTATGAAAGAAGATTTCTTTATCGGGCGACGAAAACATCTCAGTTTCTCTTTAAAGTCATGTATGATGATTCATCTTACAAGAGTAATACTCTTTAAACATAATTGAAACTACATTTGTTTCTTATAAAATCTGATACTTTTAACAGACGTCATGTTTGTAAAACTTTACTTACTTTTCGGGCTTAACGCTGTATGGATGATGTTGCTATTGCCAACTTTTCAGCTCCAAAACTGGGGCCTACCTCAAGGCTATTTCAGGTTAATGTATCCCCTCATTGTTTGCATGCGCACTAGGCTAGCTTTAGAAGAAGGTCGTAAAATTCAGTTGAAGAAGACACAAATCATAGCACAACCAAAGAGTTTTCTAGAATAAAAAATCAGATTTTCAAACGCTTCAAGAACTTCGATAATGCTGGCTAAAATGATTGAAGTCAAATTTGGAAGTGTGTGCTCATGGACAAACACTCTCCAACATCTAAAACGACAACAACATATCTGGAATAGCTGATACTCGCTGCGAGAAATACAACACTATCGCTGGCGAAAATCTTGCCTTCAGCTGGTGATACATCAGCGCGAAGTAGCCCTGAGAAAGACCCCAGTTTGGGTGCCGAAATTTTGGCAGTGGCAACATTATTAAAACAGTGCTAAACCCGGAAAATAAATGGAATTTTACACTAATTTCTTCAGTATTTTCAAACAATTTTGATGAAACTAGAAATTCATTCTAGTTTTTTTCAAGGTCTAAACATTTTAAGGCGTTGTATTCAATCCTGAGAGTGTTTCATAAATTACATTCTACTTTTTTGAAGTTGAGACAAAGCTATGACATAAAAGATTTTCTGAATTATTTGAACGAAAAAAAAGGTTATTTGGTGATAATTCGTAAATATCGATCAACCAATAAGCGGAAATATAAAAGAAAAGTAACTTTTCGCATTTACTTCTACCGAAATAATAAATCCACTTACCATCTCAGTGTATTTTAGTTTTGGTTTTATACTAATTTATGTATTTTGTCTGTACATTAATTGCCTTTGTCTTTCAACTCTTCCAAGCAATGAATGTGAATTTAGTGAGCTACTGTATGGGATGCCGGTTATATGTAAAAATGGATCTTCCTCTAAAATAGCCACGTGAGATAGCGCATGCACTTTTACAGTTATAGATAAACAATATACTTCTCCACATATACAATCTATAGTTATTGCATCAGTCCAAGAAATGATATATCTTCACAATCCTTGAAATGAAAATTCCGCGACGCAGACATCCATATAGAAATCATGTGACATCTAATGTATACATATGAGAATATGAGAATAGAATATTATTTCATTGTGATTTTTCAATCTTACAAAAAATATTACACTATGCACTGAATATTATTTAAAAGATGCAGTTTCTTAGGATTTGGCCTACCATGCAATCATCTCTACGCGTTTTACCTGTAACAAATAACTGTAATCCACTTTCTTCCCTCGCACTCCGGATATCAACGGTAATGACACAAGAGAACAAACACAATTAGAGCCAGACTGGGATTGGTGTCCCCATATATTGAGAATGGACGATGAGTGACCATGCGAGACCGTATCCACCTAATTGTGATATCTTTCCAACTGTCCCTCCCATCATAATAATCTTGCTAAATAATTTTCAGTTAATTTTTGCACAAAACTCAGTTCTTTTTACAATACTTTAATAGAAGTATTAAAAAAATTGTTATCTTGTTGCATATTTATATAAAAGGTATCTAGTAATTACGATATTGCTAATCTATTTATTGAACTTGAATTACATTTAATAATTTATTTGGAGGTTTTTATTTTTCTTACTATGCAAGCATAATCTTTGTTGTAAGCAAGCGTAACGTTGTTGAAAAGATGTTGCGAAGAAAGAGTTTCTTCTATTTCAGTACAGTTTAGGTTCAGACAAGGAGCTGCAAGAGGATTCTGTTTAAATTAAATGTGCAGTAAAGTGATCATTGAGTTATGAGCTAATGTGATCAGGACGGCTGTTACATTTCTCTTATCACAAAGTTATTGTTCCATATATAGCATTTAAACTAAAGTTACCAAATACCGGTTACGTTGAAACTATCTGTAATTACTGCATACATAGAAATAACTTCACTAATTCCCGAGTGATGTAGAGTGGATTATTATTATTGTTATTGCTTTCCTCTCGCTTTACGCCTCGTCGAAGTCGAGTTCATTAGAGGCGGGAAAGGATTGGGGGCAAGGAACTGGAAGGAATTCGCCCATGGTATTTTGAAGGCACCATCCCGACATTCGCCTCGAATGATTTTGGGAAACAATGGAAAACTCAAATCTGGATGGCCGAATGGAGATTCCAACCCATGTCCTCTCAAATGTGAGGCCAAAGCGTAGATGCTCATCCACCACGTTCGGTATCAAGGTGAAAACAGAAAATAATCAATAAATATAATTAGAAGCAAATGGTCCCAGAATTATAACTACTACCATCGTACTACCGAATTATCCACGTACGACTGAATTATTCATGTATTCATGACATACAAAATCGTAGCTGATGATGTGTTTATGTCATAAGTTTATAAATTTTATACCTATCGTCATTCTACTAATAGTCTGTAGATGTATAACAGATCTAGATTATTTAAGCGAATAAAGGTTCGTGTAAGGTATTGAGGATATGTTTGAAGCATTGAATGTATGTACTAAAATATCTGAACACACTAGATTAACTGTAAGATTGTGCATGGGTGTCACTAGCTTGTTAGTAGTGTGCGGAACGTTGTAGCAGTGTGACGGGGCCTTGTCGCGAGCTGTGTTACGGGCGGCGACGCAGGGCAGCAGTCTTGGAGACGGCGCGTCATAACAGCCGCCTAACGACGTCCGTTTGCTAATGAAGTCCCCCGGGAGCGGCGCTGCGGAGCACTGTCGGCTGCGCACGCAGCCCGCCAGCCACCAATCAGGAGCGAGTCTGGGGTGAGGCGGGCGCCAGGCGCCGGCGATTTGTTTTGTGGCTGTTCCTGCCCTACCTCCGGCTTCTTGCGCCTCCGCACTCTGTTGCTGCTACTGCACGAAAGCGGAACTGCCGGAAACACTGTGCGATGAGCCTTCTGCAGCTGCAAACGGGAATGTTTTTCGGTCATTACGAGCACAGCTTCCCAACACTGCACCGAGTTAAATGCACTAACTATTTGTATTAGTCTATGCGTCCTTCTACCATTATAGCAAATAAACCCAATCAACGTTAAATCTGCTCTTTATCAACCGACAAAAGAGTTCCTTTAGTTTAACACAACGTTCCGTAATTCATTTTTTGGATCTGGGTAATCTGACGCACAAAGACAACTTTCGAATAATTCCTCATTTTTGAATAACAAGTTTCCCCCCGTGTTCGTAGAGCCTGAAAGGTATTTTAACAAATGCTTGTTCCTATTAGTTACAAACACGATGAATTTTAATTGGGATTTAGATAAGCAGAATACAATTAGTACGAACATGTTATGCTGCAGCAGAAGTAATAGTAACGTGCACCATACTTCCACTAAATAGTTTCTTGATAAATTGAGAAAGAGGATCTTTCAATTAAAAAGCAACTTGACATGTTTTTGTTTGTGCGGTTACTTTAACTGGACGTCAAAAATGGAGGGAATCACCTATGTTTGTAGTAGGAACAGATTCTGGAAAAGTTTCTAAGGAGGAACGAATAAAAATTAATCATTGACTTTTTTATTGATATATTTCGTGATGTGAGTAAACTCTCTCTGATAATATTCTCGGAATATTTGCGTAGGATGATTTTAAATAACCGCATTTGATTTCAAATGGCGGAAATATTTCTAACTATGGTAAAGTCTCCAGGTAAACAATGAAAACGAATAATTATTATTTGCTTGATTGATAAATTTTGTGATTACACACATTTCGTGTAAATTTTTCCCGAGTTTTTAAATAAATTTCACTGTTTCTCACCTTCTGTCAAAAAAATTCTTAAGTTATGTTATGACCTTGTTACTGTGATGCCACAAGACATAATTATGGCATAAGAGTGTTAAAAATTAGAAGCAGGAGCTCTAGAAGGTAGAGTTGAATAGTTAATAAGGATAGAATTAAGAATTTCAAATAAAGGTAGCGAGAGTGAGGCACGCAGTGTATTTCATTGAGGAATTTCGGAAGGCTGCTGTAGCTGCTGTAGCCCTGATCCCTCTCTGAGTTTGGAGCGCAGAGCAGCCCGCCTTGGGGAACCACCCTACGCACACCAAAAGGTGTCTTCTGGGAGGGGTAGTATCTGTCGGAGCCAATGTATTCTCCCAATGCAGAGATTGTTCCCACGGCAACCGAGGAATTACGTAGTCAATGTTGGCAGTGTTCCTTCAAAAAAGATATCAGGCAATCCAGAGTACAGTTACCCAGAGGGTATTTAAGGCCCACCGAGATACAATAGGTTCTCAGTTTTATTCAGCTCGCTCAATGTGATTCATTGTGTTGACTGCCTACACACTATAAAGCAAGCCTATTTTCCCTCTCTCTGTACTCCTGTTCACTCTTGCTACGGTGACTGGTAAAGAAACTCATTACGTGAAAGAAAACGTTAATATCGGGAATATCCATTTGGACGATTTTTATAAACTGTTCAAGTGATGAAAAGCAATTGTGTCAAGAAAAAAATTATTTAAGCGTAGAACTGTTGTTTTCTGAACGATTTATATGAATTACATGTTGCAATTTCTAATTGTGTCCGAGTACTTGAATATAACAGACTTTTCGTGAATAGTGTGGTTCATCATTTATCAATTCAGTTCAATGTTTTCCTTTTGTAATTGTTCCGGTCCCATACTTCTTTGCTATTGTTAGAAAAGGGAGAGTGCAGTCAGTCTCCAGAAAAGAAGTCCGAAAATTAAATAAAATCAACCGAAAAGGTGGGGGGATGGAAACATGGGATGCTTTTCTCCTTACATGAAATTCTGCATCCAGTCGTCGTAAATGAACATAAAGAAACACGTAAATTTAAACGATAGCAGGCAATTTCATTTTAACTGCCGTCGCAGTTATATTACCTTTTAACAACATAAATGTAAGTAAAATAAAATGGATTTATTTATTTATTGCAAATTTACGCCTGGTTTTAACAGTATAACTGCAAATAATATCAAATGCGGATATTTAGTAGAAAATTCCTGATTAGCGAAACAGCGTTGTTGTGGTCGCCAGTATAACTAACACTTCGGGCATCATCCTACAGTTCACGTCCAGGCTCCAGGCGCAAAGCACTTTATTAAAGTGGATAATATATCGTTTAGCTCTAAGGAATTAGCAACGTTTGAAAAGGTCGAAAATTGTTTTGTACTCATAACATTTATCATAACTGTCGACCTTTCTATTAATCATCCGATTAGAAAATCTGGGCTCCGTTAACGACGTGTTGAAACTGAAAAAAATTAAACCATCATTCAATATCACACTGTAATCTCCACCAGTTGCTCAAACCTAAAGGTGTGGTTAACCTAGGTTCAGTATGTTATCACAGTATTAAATATTTAACTGATTAAAGACAGAAATCTCTGATATATTCACGTATTTTTGAAGAGTTAATAATCTTGAACAAAGTTACAGCTAAAGAATACTTTGAATCATTCATGTCAGAATTTTTTTTAAGTGGCTTTCGGCAGCTGAGGCCATGCAGTCAGCTCAAATGTGATTATTCTAGCTTCCAGGCTTCCAGTGAATAAGTCGTCATCCACGGTTTATATATTGTATCTTCTAAGTATGGACACCACAGGACGGACAGGACAATCACCACAGACACACAACACTTAACATCCATGCCCGCGGCCGGATTCGAACCGGCGACCTTCGGCACGCGGAACTAGCACTCTAGCCCCAACGCTACCGAGGCTGGCCAATTCAGAAGTTATTATTCCAAATAGTTGATGTAACTTCATTGGGGTCTTTTCAGATAATGGATTAATTAGAATTTCGTACAACCGATTACACACTGTCAGTGTAAACAACCCAGACTGCACCTGCCCGCTGGGACCACTCCGCTAGTCTCAACTAATTTGATGAATACCTGAGTGGCCGCAGGAGAGTTGTCGGCGCAGGAGTTTGAGTAGGGTTGGATGTCAGCCACCTTGTCGCTTCCATCAGATACCAAGCACGTAGCCTAAGAAGAAGCAAGATTTTTGGGTGGAAAATAACACGAATTGACGGGATAGATGAACGGAATTCTCCGTAGTTGTATGCGGTAGAGGCTTAGAATCTGCCTTTGAGTCACCAAGATTTGCTTTATACTTTTTATTCTCATTTTTATCTCTGTTCATAACCTGGAATCGAATTCAGATTCTAGCTTGTTGACATCTACCATAATATAAAACCACGTCTTACAAAACGACATAAACTTTTGTCGTTAAAAATGGTTTAGAAATAAGCAATATTCATTGGAAATATTAAATCGACAGAGAAGTATGGTAACTCAGTGGTTAGGAAATAGCGTTAAAAAGTTTTGGTCTGATATGGGGTTCAAATCCTGGTGGAAAATGGAATTTTTGATAAGAAGAGGTACGTCCTACGTTAAATAGTAGACGCCAGAGGAAAGAAACTAGCCGTCTTAACTCTGACTTAACACTTTCAGTGCTGAGGACGTCTTCGGCCGTCCGCTAGGGAGCATACCTGTAACGGTGGACGGCTTGAGACGCCCTTTCCCTATGGGATTGTATAGAAGGTCGGTGATTCAAGTACCTGGCTTACGAGCTCGCCCTTTCTCTCAGCCATTCAATAAAGTCTTACCTTTCACCGAATGAAGACCGTTTTCAAACCGGACAACTGGAGTTTTTTTAATAAATTTTCGAACTTGGTGTTTTTTTCAAGTGCAAAATATTATTCTATTGATAATTTCTCCCATCTACTCGATAATTAGAAGAATTTTAAGGTAAATCTTATTTAAATTATTTACTTTGTAATATTATATTTTTATTCAATAAACTCTAATTAATATACGATAATTACCTATTTATTTTTTTCCCTAAACTCTCATTTACTATATTTAATTAGTCTAATTGTATTTTTCCAATTAAAAGTAAAATAAACAGCATAAAAGGGCAGAAAATTAAAATCATCTGCCGTCTCAGGTAAGATGGTCAATAGCGTGAAGGCGTACGTCTGGAGACGTCCGCGTTACGCGGGTTTGCATTCAGAGTTAGTCACTGACAGGACTCTTCACATGTTGCCGGTAGCGTTCAATGTGTTAATGGCTTAGTATGCCTCCTTCAGGAGAATCCAAGTGACCTTCTGTGTTTAGAGTAACTTAGTTTTGTGAACTCGACTGAAGGGTGAGGCCTATACCGAAAGGTTGGTCGTTGTACTCTCTGGAAACAGAGATCCGGTCCTTGTTCCATCGCGCAGAGGCTGCCATAGTAGGGCGCCTGGTAGTAGAATGAAGCTGAGGAATGCCGGCTGCCTAGCCACAATATTTCCTATGGGCCGTCCGTTCTCTGCAATCTAATAAGGACCAGACTATTACGTTCCAACAAATATCTGGGCTGGACTGGAGATTCTTCCTTGAGATGCGGTTTTTCTTGCTCTGGATTATTGTCCAATCATCTCCCACGCAACAGAATGCGTCTAGGGCGTAGGATTATCGTATAGCTATACGCATTTACCATCGCAAATACATCTGTGCATCGCTAATTCGTTTGAGACCGGAAGAAAAAAAAATCAAATCTGTTTTGTCTTATAATATTATAGAAATACTTAATATTTCGTGACATGTGACATGTGAAAGATTCAGTTTCAAGTTCTACCAGTTCCTTATTGTGTAACAGAGATTTATTAGGCAGCATATGGAGTATAATGTATTTATTTATTTTATACTAGCTGTTACCCGCGACTTCGTACGCGTGGACTTGGAGTTTCAATTCCAAAATTGGATATAGAAAACTGTTAGTAACGTAAGATTTGTCCCAAACAACACCGAGTCGACATAATATGATGGAAAGCCATCATTATATCATCCTATCATCTAATCTGTCTCATGAAGAGAATCAATTTACAACATATTTAAAAACAGAAAAGTAAGCGAAGGTGCGGGGATGTGTGTGTGTGTGTGGAGGGGGGGGGGGGGGGTTAACTGATGGCAGCTTTATTTCAGCTTGGTTTTTTTCTTCTTTATTCAACATGAGCATCTGAATCATATAATCTAATAGCAGCACATTGTCTTCTAGACCTGCACCTTAAGCCAGGTTTACGTCCGTAAGGCATGTTAAAAAGGAAGACAAATTGGTGCCAGAAACTTTTATACAGACACAAATGAATAGTACAGTGCAGAGCAAATTGACTTCTATACTAAATAATAAGTTTTGTTTCTTATCGAAATTTATTAATAAATCAAACACTAACAGATTGCGTGACTGAGCAACCAACGTAACATTACAGACTAACAAACGAATCTGTCTGTCTTTCATCATTCGATAAGTTCTTAAAATTTCGTGACTAAAACTGTTATTCATGCCGAAAAAATGTCCTGTGTCCTTCCTACACTATTTCATTGTTAAATTCCATCAATATTGATATAGCCATTTAGTCGTCAAAACGTAACAAAAAGACAGAAACTTACTTCCACATTTATAATATAATAGCTGGTACCCACAACTTCGTTCGTGATTGTAAAGTATTCATATTGACAGCTGTAGACATCTAACCACCATAGTGCACGATGGGAGACTCGATACTATTACCACACACAAATACCAGTCTTCTGCGCTATGTAGCTCCGGCAGCAAAGTAAAATTTACGGATACACACAAGTCTTTGGATGAAATACGAAAATATTCATGATCGACCAATTTCGAACACCATATCTCACACACTCCCACAGTTACCGAATTTCGGCCAACGTTGTGATCGATGGGTGACTCTGTGTTACTACCACACAAAAACGCCGGTAATTTGCGATTGATAGTTTTCACTTAAAAGTGATACAACGTGACACATGCGTCTTTGGCAGAAATATGAAATTGCCGCAGGTCGACCATTTTATCCCCCATTTCTCCCACACCCCCATAACTACCGACATCTAACAACCATAGTGCACTACATGAGATACGATTCTACTACCATACACAAACACCAATGTTCTATGCAATGTAGTTGTGGCAGAAAAGTAACATATGCGGAGACAGTCGAGATTCGAAAATATCCTTGGTCGGCCACTTACAACCACCATATCTACCACAGTACCACAGTTTCTGAAATTCGGCCGCTGTTGTGATCGAAAGGTGACTCTGTGCTATTACTACACACAAACGCCAGTTATCTGTGATCTATAGTTTTCGCTGAAAAGTGATACACCATGACACTTTTGTCTTTGGCAGAAGTATGAAATTGCCACAGGTCGATCACTTTCAACCCCCATATCTCCCACACCCCCATAGCTACCGACATCTAACAACCATAGTGCACTACATGAGATACGATTCTACTACCAAACACAAACACCAATGCTCTATGCTATGTAGTTGTGGCAGAAAAGTGACATATGCGGAGACAGTCGAAATACGAAAATATCCTTGGTCGGCCACTTACAACCACCATATCTACCACAGTAACACAGTTTCTGAAATTCGGCCGCTGTTGTGATCGAAAGGTGACTCTGTGCTACTACTACACACAAACGCCAGTTATCTGTGATCTATACTTTTCGCTGAAAAGTGATACACCATGACACTTTTGTCTTTGGCAGGAGTATGAAATTGCCACAGGTCGATCAATTTCAACCCCCATATCTCCCACACCCCCATAGCTACCGACATCTAACAACCATAGTGCACTACATGAGATACGATTCTACTACCAAACACAAACACCAATGCTCTATGCTATGTAGTTGTGGCAGAAAAGAGACATATGCGGAGAAAGTCGAAATACGAAAATATCCTTGGTCGGCCACTTACAACCACCATATCTACCACAGTACCACAGTTTCTGAAAATCGGCCGCTGTTGTGATCGAAAGGTGACTCTGTGCTACTACTACACACAAACACCAGTTATCTGTGATCTATAGTTTTCGCTGAAAAGTGATACACAATGACACTTTTGTCTTTGGCAGAAGTATAAAATTGCCACAGGTCGATCAATTTCAACCCCCATATCTCCCACACCCCCATAGCTACCGACATCTAACAACCATAGTGCACTACATGAGATACAATTCTACTACCATACACAAACACCAATGTTCTATGCTATGTAGTTGTGGCAGAAAAGTGACTTACAACCACCATATCTACCACAGTAACACAGTTTCTGAAATTCGGCCGCTGTTGTGATCGAAAGGTGACTCTGTGCTACTACTACACACAAACGCCAGTTATTTGTGATCTATACTTTTCGCTGAAAAGTGATACACCATGACACTTTTGTCTTTGGCAGAAGTATGAAATTGCCACAGGTCGATCACTTTCAACCCCCATATCTCCCACACCCCCATAGCTACCGACATCTAACAACAATAGTGCACTACATGAGATACGATTCTACTACCAAACACAAACACCAATGCTCTATACTATGTAGTTGTGGCAGAAAAGTGACATATGCGGAGACAGTCGAAATACGAAAATATCCTTGGTCGGCCACTTACAACCACCATATCTACCACAGTAACACAGTTTCTGAAATTCGGCCGCTGTTGTGATCGAAAGGTGACTCTGTGCTACTACTACACACAAACGCCAGTTATCTGTGATCTATACTTTTCGCTGAAAAGTGATACACCATGACACTTTTGTCTTTGGCAGGAGTATGAAATTGCCACAGGTCGATCAATTTCAACCCCCATATCTCCCACACCCCCATAGCTACCGACATCTAACAACCATAGTGCACTACATGAGATACGATTCTACTACCAAACACAAACACCAATGCTCTATGCTATGTAGTTGTGGCAGAAAAGAGACATATGCGGAGAAAGTCGAAATACGAAAATATCCTTGGTCGGCCACTTACAACCACCATATCTACCACAGTACCACAGTTTCTGAAAATCGGCCGCTGTTGTGATCGAAAGGTGACTCTGTGCTACTACTACACACAAACACCAGTTATCTGTGATCTATAGTTTTCGCTGAAAAGTGATACACAATGACACTTTTGTCTTTGGCAGAAGTATAAAATTGCCACAGGTCGATCACTTTCAACCCCCATATCTCCCACACCCCCATAGCTACCGACATCTAACAACCATAGTGCACTACATGAGATACAATTCTACTACCATACACAAACACCAATGTTCTATGCTATGTAGTTGTGGCAGAAAAGTGACTTACAACCACCATATCTACCACAGTAACACAGTTTCTGAAATTCGGCCGCTGTTGTGATCGAAAGGTGACTCTGTGCTACTACTACACACAAACGCCAGTTATCTGTGATCTATAGTTTTCGCTGAAAAGTGATACACCATGACACTTTTGTCTTTGGTAGAAGTATGAAATTGCCACAGGTCGATCTCTTTCAACCCCCATATCTCCCACACCCCCATAGCTACCGACATCTAACAACCATAGTGCACTACATGAGATACGATTCTACTACCAAACACAAACACCAATGCTCTATGCTATGTAGTTGTGGCAGAAAAGAGACATATGCGGAGAAAGTCGAAATACGAAAATATCCTTGGTCGGCCACTTACAACCACCATATCTACCACAGTACCACAGTTTCTGAAAATCGGCCGCTGTTGTGATCGAAAGGTGACTCTGTGCTACTACTACACACAGACACCAGTTATCTGCGATCTATAGTTTTCGCTGAAAAGTGATACACCATGACACTTTTGTCTTTGGCAGAAGTATGAAATTGCCACAGGTCGATCACTTTCAACCCCCATATCTCCCACACCCCCATAGCTACCGACATCTAACAACCATAGTGCACTACATGAGATACAATTCTACTACCATACACAAACACCAATGTTCTATGCTATGTAGTTGTGGCAGAAAAGTGACATATGCGGAGACAGTCGAAATTCGAAAATATCCTTGGTCGGCCACTTACAACCACCATATCTACCACAGTAACACAGTTTCTGAAATTCGGCCGCTGTTGTGATCAAAAGGTGACTCTGTGCTACTACTACACACAAACGCCAGTTATCTGTGATCTATAGTTTTCGCTGAAAAGTGATACACCATGACACTTTTGTCTTTGGCAGAAGTATGAAATTGCCACAGGTCGATCACTTTAAACCCCATATCTCCCACACCCTCATAGCTACCGACATCTAACAACAATAGTGCACTACATGAGATACGATTCTACTACCAAACACAAACACCAATGCTCTATGCTATGTAGTTGTGGCAGAAAAGAGACATATGCGGAGAAAGTCGAAATACGAAAATATCCTTGGTCGGCCACTTACAACCACCATATCTACCACAGTACCACAGTTTCTGAAAATCGGCCGCTGTTGTGATCGAAAGGTGACTCTGTGCTACTACTACACACAAACACCAGTTATCTGCGATCTATAGTTTTCGCTGAAAAGTGATACACCATGACACTTTTGTCTTTGGCAGAAGTATGAAATTGCCACAGGTCGATCACTTTCAACCCCCATATCTCCCACACCCCCATAGCTACCGACATCTAACAACCATAGTGCACTACATGAGATACGATTCTACTACCAAACACAAACACCAATGCTCTATGCTATGTAGTTGTGGCAGAAAAGTGACATATGCGGAGACAGTCGAAATACGAAAATATCCTTGGTCGGCCACTTACAACCACCATATCTACCACAGTAACACAGTTTCTGAAATTCGGCCGCTGTTGTGATCGAAAGGTGACTCTGTGCTACTACTACACACAAACGCCAGTTATCTGTGATCTATAGTTTTCGCTGAAAAGTGATACACCATGACACTTTTGTCTTTGGTAGAAGTATGAAATTGCCACAGGTCGATCTCTTTCAACCCCCATATCTCCCACACCCCCATAGCTACCGACATCTAACAACCATAGTGCACTACATGAGATACGATTCTACTACCAAACACAAACACCAATGCTCTATGCTATGTAGTTGTGGCAGAAAAGAGACATATGCGGAGAAAGTCGAAATACGAAAATATCCTTGGTCGGCCACTTACAACCACCATATCTACCACAGTACCACAGTTTCTGAAAATCGGCCGCTGTTGTGATCGAAAGGTGACTCTGTGCTACTACTACACACAGACACCAGTTATCTGCGATCTATAGTTTTCGCTGAAAAGTGATACACCATGACACTTTTGTCTTTGGCAGAAGTATGAAATTGCCACAGGTCGATCACTTTCAACCCCCATATCTCCCACACCCCCATAGCTACCGACATCTAACAACCATAGTGCACTACATGAGATACAATTCTACTACCATACACAAACACCAATGTTCTATGCTATGTAGTTGTGGCAGAAAAGTGACATATGCGGAGACAGTCGAAATTCGAAAATATCCTTGGTCGGCCACTTACAACCACCATATCTACCACAGTAACACAGTTTCTGAAATTCGGCCGCTGTTGTGATCAAAAGGTGACTCTGTGCTACTACTACACACAAACGCCAGTTATCTGTGATCTATAGTTTTCGCTGAAAAGTGATACACCATGACACTTTTGTCTTTGGCAGAAGTATGAAATTGCCACAGGTCGATCACTTTAAACCCCATATCTCCCACACCCTCATAGCTACCGACATCTAACAACAATAGTGCACTACATGAGATACGATTCTACTACCAAACACAAACACCAATGCTCTATGCTATGTAGTTGTGGCAGAAAAGAGACATATGCGGAGAAAGTCGAAATACGAAAATATCCTTGGTCGGCCACTTACAACCACCATATCTACCACAGTACCACAGTTTCTGAAAATCGGCCGCTGTTGTGATCGAAAGGTGACTCTGTGCTACTACTACACACAAACACCAGTTATCTGCGATCTATAGTTTTCGCTGAAAAGTGATACACCATGACACTTTTGTCTTTGGCAGAAGTATGAAATTGCCACAGGTCGATCACTTTCAACCCCCATATCTCCCACACCCCCATAGCTACCGACATCTAACAACCATAGTGCACTACATGAGATACGATTCTACTACCAAACACAAACACCAATGCTCTATGCTATGTAGTTGTGGCAGAAAAGTGACATATGCGGAGACAGTCGAAATACGAAAATATCCTTGGTCGGCCACTTACAACCACCATATCTACCACAGTAACACAGTTTCTGAAATTCGGCCGCTGTTGTGATCGAAAGGTGACTCTGTGCTACTACTACACACAAACGCCAGTTATCTGTGATCTATACTTTTCGCTGAAAAGTGATACACCATGACACTTTTGTCTTTGGCAGAAGTATGAAATTGCCACAGGTCGATCGCTTTCAACCCCCATATCTCCCACACCCCCATAGCTACCGACATCTAACAACCATAGTGCACTACATGAGATACGATTCTACTTCCAAACACAAACACCAATGCTCTATGCTATGTAGTTGTGGCAGAAAAGAGACATATGCGGAGAAAGTCGAAATACGAAAATATCCTTGGTCGGCCACTTACAACCACCATATCTACCACAGTACCACAGTTTCTGAAAATCGGCCGCTGTTGTGATCGAAAGGTGACTCTGTGCTACTACTACACACAAACACCAGTTATCTGTGATCTATAGTTTTCGCTGAAAAGTGATACACCATGACACTTTTGTCTTTGGCAGAAGTATGAAATTGCCACAGGTCGACCACTTTCAACCCCCATATCTCCCACACCCCCATAGCTACCGACATCTAACAACCATAGTGCACGACAGGAAAGACGATTCTACTACCACACACAAATACCAAAGGTCTATGTTATGTAGTTGTGGCAGGAAAGAGAAGTATACGGAGATACGAATTTTTGGTCGAAATATGAAAACGCCCTGCACTGACCAACTTTAATCATTATATCTCCCACATCCCCACAGCTATCGGCATTCGGCGAACGTTGTGCACGACAGGAAACTCCATGCTACTTCCACCAACAAACATCAGTGATCTGTGCAAGGTAGTGGTGGCTGAAAAGTGAAAAATAGGAAAAAACACGTCTATTTTTATATATATATAAGATTTAGAATGTATTTCTAATAAGAAGCTAATTGTTTTATGAATACCTCATAAAATTTTGATACAATGGTTCATAATATATTAATCAAGCAAACCTGTACACGATGGTGCCTCTTAAAATTATTTTTTACCTACTAGTGCATGACCTTGAAAAGTTGAAATTATGGGTCACATATTTTGATAATAATAGAAAATTTAACATTTTTTTGTCTTGAACAAAGATTTATCTTGATTGTTCCAACCATAATCTAGCCTATCATACCAAGTAAATGTTTTTTTCCCCTCCAAACTTCTTCTCATAAACATAAAATGCTAATTTCTGAATCCATTAACAACGATGAAGATTTCAAGGAGAACTCACTTGAATACTAATCAGATCAATAGGTGGAACTAATTTTTAATTACGGAAGGAGAATTGTCAGTTTTAGTTTAAATCTATAAAACTGAAAATAAATTTTGCTTACAACCCGCTCCGGGAATCAAAACCGGGAGCATGAAATTTGAAGGAGAGCGCCTCGTTCACTTAGCTACCAGACCTAAAAGCTTCCAACATTTAGTCATACGTGAATTAAAAAGTATTTTGTAGATATTGAAGAAAAATCTGTTCAGCTGATACTAACAAAACATTCTGTTATCGAAAAGTTAGAGTTTTTCAAAATAATTCTTCAACGTATAATATAATTACGAGGAGCAGTCTATGCCAAAGGAGAATGAAATTGTAGTTTATTTGATTGGAATAACGATAGTAATCTATAAAAGAGCTACTGATTTATCCACACCAAAATATAAAATAATAAGTAACATGCGGTCTGTTAATTTACATGGTTTTTACAACTAATATATTTTAAAATATATTTTTATTTATGTAAAACTCAAATGAAGTTTATAACACCATAATTATTCTCCAAGACATAAAATTGTTTATTAATGGGCTCATTGAAATCAAGGAAGTCTATCGTGGATGAACAGAGGAAACCATAGTAGTAGTAGTTATTTTTGAGATCTCAAAAGTGTCATCTACCAAAATCTTCCAATTCCTTTTTTCTGCTGAATACTGAGACAGCAAAAGTACAATTTTTATAAGTACTAGTGTTGATATTGGAACCATAAATCATTTTTAAATTAAATGTCTGATGAAACGTTAAGCAAACAACAATTAATAGAATCTGATTTTATAATTTGGGAAGTCATGTTTCTACGTTACTGTACTACAAACTAGTCTATACACATTACTGGTACTACCTGTTTCCAACAAAGGCTTAAGATAAAAATTGCTAAGATAGTCACCGTCGGATGGATAGTATGCCGAACAATGAACTGCAAAACAAGCGGGAACAATTACATGATGTCAGATTATTGTAGACACCGTGTGCAGTAAGCAATCTTTTGTGGATACAGGTTTAAGAGTCGTATATTTAATTCACACAGAGATTCGCTTCGGTCATTTTATATTAACGTTAGAAACTTTTATCTATGAGGTTTATCATTTCTGTTGCATACTACACTCGTTATTCTTAAATTTAACTTGTGAAAGTGAAACAATCTGACCAAAGACATGTACAGTTGATCTCATAAATTCTGTGATATTTCTATGAACTTGATTCGTCAGGGATTACTTGGTATAGGAAGTGATGTGTGGATCTGAATATTTAAACACCAGCAGCAAACATTTTTGTACAAGAAGAAGTAGGAGATATTTAATCATGTGGCTCCAGATAATTATAGTAATTTGCAAAAAGTTTCGTCTACAATCAAAGCTGTATACTAGGATCAATTAAATTAGAATTGCCCTTTCTTTAAAAAGTTCTTCGTCGTTTTAATATTCAAATTTACCAAAACAAATAGAAAACTATTTTTCTACACTATTCCACTATTATTTACAGATTTTGTTCATGAAATTGGCAGTTTTTAATTCTTCATAAAAGTTTATCGAACGATTTCTTAACGTGTTGCACATAAATATTTTCGCGTTCATGGTAGGAAAATTTCTTCCGCCTAAATGCTTTTTGGAGGCCCCAAAAATACAAGTAGGGTGGACGATAAAGGAAACGCGCCAAAGGTGTAAAAAAGACCGATCCAAAATCTCTTGAGAATTGTTTACCCTTCCAGCCTTTGATTTGTATTCAACGTTGTTAGCATCCATTATGAAGAGATGTTGAGTGTATGAACGTTTTTAATCATAATTCTTGCACAGTTATTTAGTATACACCTGGTACTGCACCAGTTTTATTAAAAGTTGTTAATGATTCTTAAGCAAAAAGTTCATGATTTTGTAAAGTTCTCTGAGACGAGATGCTAGGTCTGGGATGATGTACGTGAGTGCTGTTACAAACTGTTGTCTGTTCTTCCAAGAAGAAATTATTCTAATTGTACACTTGATGCTTTGAATGTCTTGCAGAACTGTGCGCGCAATCTAATCAAAACTTCTGCAGGCTTAACACCTTCATGTATTATACTTACTCGTACGTTTCACAATGAACATTTATCATTAGAAGTAAACTAACTGTACTGTACAAACAAGTCTGTAGCTTTTAGCGTAGCTATACATTCATACTAACGACGCACTGTTTTTATATTAACAGACGTTAAAATATCCAGCGCTGATTTCAAATGTATCATTCACATTTTATGGACCTTCGTTTACAGTAAAATTAAACGTCCAAGTAGGTGACAGTGTCACATGAGTGGCGGAGAGACTTAAACAACATATCCGCCACTACAAATATAACAACAGCGACTAATCTGCCGTCGTTCGCCATGCTATTAACACCGGACATGAAATAAAATTTCAAGACACGAGGTTACTGTGGAGAGAAGATGCTTGGCCACTGTTGCTATGTGAACATAAATATAAACAGTATCTCTGAAGAATTCTAGAGTTTAACAACCGAAAGCTTAGATAATCCAATAAACGACGCGGCATAGTCCATAAAGCTATAAATCACACTTCGATGTGTTTCGACGGTAAAACGTCTATGGCATGGGGAGAACCAATGCCAACTGCAAATAATGAATAAATGTTGAATCTGAAAATGTAATAGCTGCAGATCTTATTTTTATAGATTTTTAGGATTTTTATTGAAAACCATTAACAGTTAACATATTCTAAATGCCATTTGTTGCAATCGTATCAAATATTATTCATATATATGTGGTTCATTTTACTAAACGATTTATTGTAATTGGACCAGAAAGGAAAGTACAGACGTGTAAGTAATTATGATATCAATGTGCTTCTGAATGAGAAAAGTAATTCAATATCTACGCAGAGTGTGAAAACGATGGTAGGCTATTTCTTTCAACGTTAGCAGTATTCGCAAGTGGAGAATTAGGTAGATAAATCTGCTGAGTTTGGTTGAATAATCAGTTTGTTGAAATAAAATTTTAGGCAGAGATATTTGAGAGGAAAATCCAAGCATAGAATTTTTTTCTCTCTAGCAACTTTCTGTTTGTGTGCGTGGAGACTACGCGGTGACTGCCAGCTTTCGTCAGCCTGTAGACACCGGACACCTGATGAAGACAACCGAGCTGGTTGTCGAAACTTTGTGTTTTCAAAACACCATCCGGCTGCACACCCGTGAAGACTACATTAACTTTCTGTTTAACAATATATTTATATGATGTTTTCCAAAATACTTCCTCTCAGGACTATTGATCAAATGATTCACTAACGCAGCTTTCAAGTTTTATTCATCGAAAGCAGGAGGCTATATTTTACAATCTAAGCTAGATAGCTTGCTTCTTAAATCTTTGGACCATATTCACCTAAAAGATTGTCTAACAATCTATTAAGCTCAGAAGTATTGGTGTAAAAACGGGTCCTAAGATAGTGCTTACATGAGAAATGTAGCCCAATGTATGAATACATCGAATCTACTTTTTAGATCTTGTAATACCGTAGCCATCAAAATAAGAAGTAGCAAATGGGGAGGAGTGTAAGTAGTCCCAACGCCAGTTTGTCCTATTTATTAAGCCCAGGACAAATGCCTACGAATGAAAGTTATTCTGATGAGAAGGAAATCGTCTACGATTGAACACAGGCTTCGACCACAGTACAGCACACAAATTTGTATCTCTAAAGTCTTACTATATTAAAGTATAAATCGACTTTTACTATGAAAATGTATGGGGGAGCATAGGAATTTTGTATAGGGTTAGAAATAAAGGAGGTCAGTTCGTCTGAAAGAGGTGAGCTTTGTGGCGCCGCTGGCCTCTTCTTGTTGTTGGCGGTGGGCGGGGCTGCAGCCGCCGCAGAGTGGTGGCGCCCGCGGGACCCGCCGCAAACTGCGAGTTACGGCCAAACAAATTCCGCGCCGCGCCCAGCCCGCCGTTATACGGGCTCTTAGGCCGCACTGCGGGTCGGCCCAACAGCCAGGGGCAATCTCGGCAACAACGCCCGCTGCGTTCGCCTCCACACACTTGTGTTCTTGTTAGCTGCTTGTTTGGAAAGTGGTTGACTAACTAAACGCCGGCCAAAAGCTTCCTTATACTTCACGACTTTTAGTTTTTCATCCACAAACATGCATTAAACCTCTTTTCTATATGGTAATACAGCGAACGTAAAGGAAAAACTTTGCTTTCTAGAGAGACACTACATTTTCATTACGTATGCAAAGAACTGCTTCAAAATTTAATTTCTTATCTTTAATTCACCTATTTGAATTTACTACATCTTTACTATGATAAATTTCTTCACAGTGACTTATCTAGTCTGATTGTATACATAGTTAATTCAGGATCATTGTTTTTTTCGTGTAAAAAAAAATGTGATTGCTGATTTGGCGTTTTATTTGCATATCGTACAACACATGAAGATTGCCAGTTCCGGGCTGTTACATGGACCTGAAAATCAAATGATAATGAGTAATAGAAATTTGTGGCGAAATACTGCACCAACGTAGAATGTTGTCCTTTCCTTAATATGATACAATGTTAAATAATGTTGAACAATGAGTATACATGTAGCCAAATCATTTCTAATACATTTTCTTTTTTCTTACTTTTATTACTATATTTCATTAAATTTCTTGTAAATACTTTCTCGAATATCCATGCTGCCACTCAATTAAAAAAAACAATAAAAAAACGGAAAGAAGTTTCTTGAGATTGAAAGATTTTTGTCAGTCCATTGTATTCACTGAGACAAAATATACATCGAAAATAAAAATGAGTGGACCTACCAATCATCATGCATGACCAAATCATTTAGGAAAATATTTGTTATAATTTATTCAAGAGAATCTTAAAAACCTTTATAAGAAAGGTGGGAGGTATATTAGATTTAAAATCACATGACTTAAAGTAAAGCTATTAACGTATAGAAATGTTGAAAAACCAGGGAAAATATGTTGTTACTGTTCGTTTAAGCCGACCTTCAAAATTATACGACAACGGCCCTCTCAAAGCTTGAAGCCCATCTGTAAGTCATGGATAGTAGTAAATGTTAATGATTGCACCACACAGCGATCAATGTCTTTGTAACGGGCAGTCTGTCAAATAGGGTTTAAATTGGGAGTTTTGGTATTTTATTCAGTGAATATTGTAGGTTGATTGAAGCAAGCGGTCAGTCTGTACGTGAGACTTTCTGCTGACTCTCAGTGCTTCTGCTGCGCGAAGCACGCAGCATGCGTTTAGCACGTGACCACGCGATGAGAACCCCCGAGCCGCAATGGATCATGCTATTCTGTGATTGACTATTCTGCCAGCAGCTATGTAGAAGGTAAGACGTATGTCTTGTCTGTGCCTTCGGCACATGGCAAAGCCATGCTTTGCCTTTCATGGTCTCATGTTAGTTATTATTTGGGTAGGTAAAACATGTTAGTTAAATTATTCAATCTGTGTAACTTAAATGAGTTGTTTACCGTTAGTCGTAATAATGTTGTAGCCTCGTGATAAACTCATATGGTAATGTCGGGTTATAATCAGGATCGTTAATTATTTAGTTATTTGTATTTAATCAGTAAAGCCATGTTTCCATTATACTCGTATGAAGAAGCTATTAATTCATTTAGTAAGATGGTAACAATTGTAGCTATGCTTGCGTGTTGTTTCCCTTCCAGCATAACGTTAGACAGAGTTGCGGATAAATGTATGGTTAGGCTTTTATAATTAAAGTATGTTTAAATTATCAGTTGTGTTGTCTCAGTCATTTACAGTCATTAGGTTAGATCCCAAGTGATTTCAGATAATTATATGGAAGAGGTTGTGATATATCGGCAAGGTAAGATCTATTATAAATATCACAAGTAAAGCAGTCACTGTACTCCTGCTTTACCAATAGAGTCGCCCTGGTGTCAATATCCTTATCCTGACAAATAACATCTAGGTTCCCACAAGTAGTTAATCTGTTATAGCCTGGAAGATAATCTAAAATCCTAAGATGCTTCTAAGAACACCTCCTTAATCAATCATAATGCCCACAAGTGGATTGCACGGCCATAATAACTCCCATATCACATAATAGTCCACAACATCTTCTAGAAAACTTTTCACCTAATTTTTATCTTTTTTTTAATGTCATAAAATCAGACTAATAGCACGGGCTAGTTCCCATATTTCTCACATTACCCAGCATCACTGCGATCTTATATCACCTCGGGCTTCTTTTAAAAGAGCATTCAACGTTTACAATTAGCTTCCTCTCCGGATATGAAGAGCCAGAAAAAATTCAGTCATACGCACTATTGAGTGTTCCTTCACTAATATTATAACACTGAGAAGAATGACTCTGGATTTTTATATTTTTCTTCAGACTTTTTGCGACTAATATAGCAGTTACTTCGTTCATGCTTTTGATTTTCAGTCTGTTTGTGAAAGGGCTCTTGGCTTGTATTGTGGAAGCCTTCAGATCCCCTTGGAAGGCCGGAGCCGTGCCTTGGAGGGTTGCTTGACAGACGCCTTGTAATACCTGTCACGACGCCAAGCCTTGAGAGGCGCCTTGCATGTAGGCTGCCCCGCCAGACGCTTTAAGACTAGTGCATTAAAGACGCGTCTTGGGCGGTATCAGTATGTCCCGCAGTAACTCTGCTAGCCCCGGAGGTGTTGCATAATACCTATGTTCCAGCCGGCTCGACGCAATCACACGGGATCCGAGGCGCTCGGGAGCTCTCACAAAGTAAGGCGGGACGAGGGCCGGGGTAATTTTCTTGGCACTAAGCCGGGAAATGTAGGGCGCCGCTCCGGAGGAAAACAAATTTCCTGATCTTATCCGCCACGACGGCTATTGTTGCGAACCATAACAATGGGCGCTACCCTCTAATTTAAGTTGGCGATATAAGGGGCGGTAAAAGAAGAGCAAAGTGATAACCGCCGCTCACGCTTCCCCTGTACTCTCAACCCGTTACTCTCCTCCACCACTTTATCGTCCTTCTCTGGATTCCCTCTCCGCCACGCCGGCCGGCACTTTCTGCTTCCAGGATCCACTTGGAACTAATATTAATTCCTGCGTTATGTTGACCAAAAGAAATAATATGTTGACACATAATCCTATTGCCTCTTTTAATATATAAAAAAGGTACAATTATTTTTGCAATTTGTGTAATTCAGCATGTGCTACTGTATAACAAATCAAATTAATCTACCACTATTTTCAGTTAGTACCAATCAAAATATTAGAAACATAATTTTTGTTTGTTTATTTCTTTGCTCATATTTACGGTGAAGACTGTTGATATGTCAGAAATTAAACACTTTCTTAATATGTAATAAAAATTTGTAAGCTCTTGCTTACGCACAATTTCAGTACAGTCACTTAAAGTCCTTTAAAACCTTTTGATCAGAAGAAGCAACGCGGTAATAAAACATTCATTAAACTGATGATAATAATATTGATAACTTTTATCAGAAAAAAAAGTTAAAATATATAACTGGAGTCAAACCCACATGATATATTACAAAAAAGTCCGGATAATGCATTTCGATCCTCCTGCAATTAGCACGGTAACATATATATTTACGGTATAACATAAATCTCTAACGTATTTGTGTCTTTGTTTTTGGTTCGGCTATCACTACAATTTTTTGTAGTTTTCACGGTACGAAAGGGTAAAGTTAGAATCAAAATTTGAAGTTTTATGCAACTTCAGCATTAAATTAAAATCGGGGCTAAACACAAAACTTTTTTACCTACGATCTGTCCTAATTTAAAGCTACTGAATCTATTTTAGCGGTGTCCTAGTATTAAATTACGATATTTGAGAAACTGCAAAGAGACGTGTCTCACACGCTCTAGTAAATACAACTAACTCACCACCTGTTTTAGGTAATTGTGTTTAGTAGTGCGAGTGAAACATATCACAGCACATTTCCTCGCATGAAAAAGGTAGAAGCAGACCAGGCGAAACGTCAACATTTAGTGCTAGAACGCGGGGCCACCCGAGGAACATGGAAACTATTTACTGCGCCCGTGGATGCCAAGTATTGCATATGAATCGATTTTGACGGTGTTTTTACGTGAAGTCAAAGGTGTATAAATCACCTGGCACAGGTCTATTTTGCCTATGGCTATAACCATAGTCGACGTTCAGATCATTATACGCGTGAAAGAAGTGTGAGCAAGGAACGGGTAGGAATTCATCCATTGCGTTTTAAAAGAAATATCCCGGCATTCATCTGGAGTGATTTGGAGAAACTATGGATAAACTAAATCAGATGGCCGGATGGTGATTTGGGCCACTCATCAGTAATGCGAGACCAGGAAATCAAAATTTCTGATAAACATAAAATTCTTTTAAATACCATCTCGTGTAATAAAAAAAATCTCTGAGCAGATTTTCACGGGTTTTTGCAATATCGAAGTTTAAGATCTTTCCTAGAACGCTCCCATTTACGTCAAAGCTAATGTTATATCTCAGAAGGCCGTCACTTGGCGAAAAAAACCAGTGTTTGACATTTCACGCCCCACACCACGTTTTGTGGGTGACTAATAACGGAAGGGCCTCGTATTTGGGAGGACGGGAGTTCGAATCGCTGTATGAAACGCCATATTTCGGCTTTACGTGTCTTCCGAATCTCTGGAACCATCCTGGTGAAAAATTCGATGGATTCTTCAGAAGGCGTTGCCTGAATTCCTTACTGTTACTCATCACCGATCATCTCCCGCCTTTAATCACCTTAACACCGGTGATAAGCTATAAGCTATAAGCCAAAAAGATAAATAGTGACGTTACACTTCGACAAAAGTACCCACAAAGTACTTCAATTCTATATGAGACAAACTTGCTGCTCAACTCCATCAGTTTTTTGCAATTAAGTAGTTGGATCTTTTTATCCGATAAGTAGTTAATATCAGATTCCCATTTCATGCCCTTTAGGTATTTTACAAACTATAATCAGTAATGTGGCTTTAAAATATACATATATCACGATTCACATGAGCATGCTGTATTGGTGGTGATAGTAAATATAGTAATTTAAATTAATTAAGATACTGTTTAATGTATAAATTTGTTACTATTAAATTACCTTATGGAATATAAATAGGGTAAAATTCAAATGGAATGGGAACCAAAATTTCATCTTTTTCTGTGTTTCTTATCTGTTCTAATATCAAGTGAAATATTGGGAAGGATGTAACAAACAATTAATCTATTAGTGTGGCATCTGTACAATTTTTTTTAATAAATCCTTATTAATCAGAAATTAGTTCCTTTCAAACGGGTTCTGGTGTACGCAACTTCATACTTTCCTCTGCTTTTTGCTTCAGGTGGGCAGTATTTGGAGACATCTGAGATAACTGTATTGGATCTACCATTACTGTTTGGAAGGTATTATTTTTACAACATTTTTACACATTCAGCTAAGAGCCTTAAGCCTCTAGTAATTCTCCTTAAAATATATTTAAGAATAGCATTAATCCAAGAGCAATTCGAATAAGTACTAACGTTTACTACTTACAACAAAAATTTTACAAGCATTCCGTTTAACCTGGCAATATTGGCTAAATATATCAGTGCTTCCTTCATTGATGAATGCGACAAGTGAAAGTATATGAACCTAATTTGAATAGTTACTGAACAACAACACCGCAGCACTTCCACTAAGGTTGGACGTCGTTATATTTTTAACGTAATTCGTTTTTATACGAGAATTTTTAAATTTTAAGGCATTATTAGAACCACGAATAGTTCCATAAACACAAGTATACAACACTTAGCCGATCATAAATAAAAGCATCCAAATGAATTTAAAGAATTTCTAATTGGTGAATGATGTATTTATTTTCAGAGGGGGTGGGAGGGAGAAAACTTGGCTAAGACGTTTGGAATGTGATAGAATCTGAAAGGATAGCAGAAATTTTATGACATGCCATAGGATGCGACTAATAGTGATTGATCGATTCATTTGCTGAGGATGTTGCTTCAAAATTATGAACACTTCTTGAAGAATCACAAAGTTCGGAACACGTAGGTTTGATGCAGGTCTTCTGACCTAATGGTAGATTTGCGACACTTTACCGCTTCCGACATGGCTGGACCTGTAGTTTATCCTAGAATCTGAACTATGTCATATGAGCAACGAAATGCTCATAAAAATTCGTTGCACCAGTTAGATCTGATTCCACTACCATGATATTTAAAAGAAGTGTCTTATCCCCAAAGTTACCAGACTACTCGCGCTTACTGGTAAAGAAGCAAATGAGAACAAACATTAACTTAGCTCATGCGACCCCTGTGCCAAATCCGTCTATCTCCAGAATAACTTAATTTGGTGATTCAAAGGCTCTCATCCTTTATCAAGTTGGACAGTCTTTTTGCAACCAACATCTCCTTGGAATAAATATCATCTTGGAATAAACGGCCTATTACAATCAACATAAAGGATTCAGACGTTCAGAATTTTATCCTATTTTTCATTCATACGTATGTATGATAAACTGAGAAGTCATATTTATGTTTCAGACGGTTTTCAGATTACTTTGTTAATTTCGGTTGTCAGTCAGCCTAAACTGCTCCATTTATCTTTAGATCAGAATTGGCTTAACAACTGTTTTGTTTATGGCTAAAAATCAAAATAAGATTTTTTATTTTAATATTTTGCTTGTGCGTGGGTCAGTGCCATAGATCTGTTTCAGTATGATATTAAACTCATTGTGACTGAGAACAGCTAAAATATACGGTGAGAGTCATGTATTGCAAATCGAACTAATTATTGTAATATGATACTACCGATATATTAAAAATACTGAACTGCATATATGTTCTAAAAACGTTACAAAAGTTATAAACCAAGTGGGAGTTTAATTTTAAGGTTTTGATATACTTGCGAAAAACATATCAAGCTTATTTTAACAGTCAGATTGACTGTCTTAGACTTATATCAGAGACCATGTATTTATAATATAAATCAAATTACGGTAGGGAAATAAAACACTAACTGCCTATATCAACATGTTTGTTTTATCTGCAACTCAATCTGAGTTTTTAATACTTCAGTTACGTTCTGAATGGAGGCATAATACTTTAATACTTTATATCAGCCCATTCATTACTCACAGTATATATGAGATGCTACTATCGCTGCTTATTTTAACCGCTTTCACTCACAAATAGCTTAATATTTATAAATGAAAAATATAAATGGCACGAAATCACGCACACACAAAACAATTGGATAAAAATCTGTAAAATCATAAGAAATGTCTTATTTATGTAGTTAGATTTATAAAAAAAAAACCATTGCAAAGAGACTGCTGGATTGATGAGAAGTGAATCCATTCAGTCTGACAGAAAAAACCAATTAACAAATTTATTGCATATTGGTCTGGCAAACAAAAACTGATTTCTACCTTTATCCCACGTACGAATGAAAAATCACTACAAATGTACATGCTTGTATTTAAATCCACTTTACGTTTTCAAGCGTAGTTATTTAGCGTGTAAAAAAATATAAAAAAAATTTGCAATGCCATATTTTTGCTACCAAATAAACAGAAAACGCGAATCTGTTTTTCTGCTGCGTGTGATACTTGGGACCACAATTTTTCCTAACGAACTTTATGTGAATTAATTGAATATAGCTTACAGTGTG
Organism: Vandiemenella viatica; assembly: GCA_031002005.1. Lineage (NCBI taxonomy): Eukaryota > Metazoa > Arthropoda > Insecta > Orthoptera > Morabidae > Vandiemenella > Vandiemenella viatica. Next base: position 199,606,191 of record CM061920.1, read on the forward strand.
TTGTGGAAGAACTGTTTTTGCAGGTTTTTTTTTAATAAAAAAAGCACTGATGCAGAGACCATCGTTACTCGTTTTTTGCTTTTTTTGCGTTTTTTTCCAATATTATTTTTCAAAAACACTTTAATTGAACCGGAATTAGTATTCCAGTAAACAAGGTTATTATTGTTGATATTTATACTGTGCTGATGAAAAATATAAAACCTGTAGCTACGTGGAATGGTCGACGTTGGTAACTCGAAAGGATACAATTTATATTAGCAGCTTTAGTTTCCCAGGTTCTCAGGTAAAGGTACGAGTAAAGTAAATGAAACTCGTGTTGTTTTGCAACCTAATTGGCCGCGTATTCCGCCTATGTGGTGACTGAACTATAGTTTAACCTGGAATCTGAATCATGGAACGTACTGCCACAACTCTTTGAATAAGCAGAATTCTTAAAAACTCCTGGCCATTGCGGAATTTGAACAGACGATCCTTCGTACTTTTGAAGCAAGTGCATTAACCACTGAACTACCAGACCGCTGAGATGGAGGAGATCTCATATCAAAAGTTACATAATAGAATCTATACTCCAGTGAAATGTGACGTACTCGCCTCAACACCCGTGACTGCAGGAAGTAATTCTAATGCAGGTTGCCAGAGAGACAAAACACCTACAAGCTACAATATCATCAAGAGAATTTCAAGAGGAAATCTCAACATTTCAACCATCAATTCCAATATAAACATGCGGACGTTAAAAGGGTTGTTTCAGAGATAGGACGGAAGTGAGTTTTCAACAACCAGCTACATTAGCAAAGCCGTAGGATTTAAATGTCTCTCTGAGGTAGCATAGTGACTAAGCTAGCGTTCGGAAGATGTTGGTCTAAGACACAATCACTAAACGTGATGAATAACATATAATATGCATCTCTGTAGCTGCTTAGGAGATCCGTGACAAAATAAGCGCGATGAACGTTTTATTCTAATAGCAATGTTTTAGAGCATCTTACGTGATCCTCTGTCATTTCTTGTACTCTCTGTAGACTAGAATATAAAAATGGCGTCTGGAACCATGCATTGTTATATGGTCAGAATTTTTCTCTCGTATATCGTGTTGATTGTAGCAGCGATATCGTCTTATCTGGAAGAGTGAGGAAGTTGCTTTTAACAGTTTAACAGAAATTATACGATGAACATCGACCCCGTAGCGATGAACCGTAAAACTATGTTCATGATTCTTGTATATACTAAGGAGGGTGTGTTAATATACTCTCTTTTGCCTGTGCTAAAATGAATTTCTGTGATTTAGATTTTGGACAGCACACACAAACACTAGAACTTTTTAAAAAATTCTTTAAATTTGTTAATATTTTAGAATGACATAATTTAATTCGTACGTGAACCCCGAATTAATTTGTGTTGCGGTTTACTATGATTTTTTTAAGCAATAGAACAAATAAAAAATTTAAGAAATGTTTTAGTGCCGTAATTCACAGACACAGTCAATGTGTGTATGATTAAGTAATATGGGTCTATAGTGCCATTATAAGATGATGGTTACTGAAATTTCTTTACGGTAAACATCCTTACGCCATTATTGTTAGCAAACGTGTTTGTTACACTGCAGTATCAAACTTTCAACTACCTAGCGTGGTGGGTAGGTGATAACGCTACGGCCTCGCATTCGGGAGGACGTGGGTTCGAATCGCCGTCCGGGCATCCAGATTTAGGTTTTCAATGGTTACTTCAAATGGCCTTGGCCTAATTCCTTCCCGTTCCTTGCCACCATTCCTATCCCGCCCCAAATGACCTCGTTTAGGCGTAAAGCCATAAGTAAAAAAAAAAACTTAATGTGCTTTTTGTAAACTAAAGGAACATGAACATAGTGTATCAGACCTTTGATCAAAGAAACATTCACATAAACTAATGGAACTGATGACATGTACTATATGTTCCACCTATAATACATTTTTATCCTTCACAGATAGGAATGCTCTGTATTTGCTGACATCAGTTATCTCAACGATGTTGAAGGCAGAACTGGTAACTCCAGCTATTTCTTTCGCACGAGGGAAAAAAACTGTACTTTATTATGCCAGGCTATTGCTCCAAGGATCCTATACATTTGTAATAATCAGTTTCACTGTATTTTCTCCCAAGATGTTTTCTACCAAGAACAAAACTGCTCTGCTAACGAACACTATTTAACTACAGAATACCATACTTTTAAAAGATATGTCTAAAATTCACACCACGCTGATATTTTAATAGAACTCTGACTTTTCATTACTTTATTGCGTAGGCATTACTAATTAAATTCGTATTGCTTCTACCGTCTGAGGTAACGTAATAAATGTGTAATTTCGTGAACATCGTAACTGTTTTGCTAATCATCGTGATCTGATAGTTGGTATGAACCGCCGTAAGCAAAAGTAATTGATGGTAGACTTATACTACCCAAATTCTTTATATTTAGCACTGTTATTCAGAAGTTGCAGGTGGAATAAATTAAAATTCTATTTCAGTAGACAAAAAGCAAGCGGATTTCGGTGTTTTATATGCTTTTAAGAGACCCTTTTCTTTAATAACTTGTTTAATTAGCAATTTTTGGTTCGTCGACAGCAATTTTATTATATCCGAATGAGGAAAATAAACAAAAAACTGAAATGAAATCGACTACGGCATTTTTAAAGGACCAACACTGCAGTGGCTTGTAGTTATGTCCACAAGCCATAGAAAAACAAAATAATTGTTTTAACTTCACATGCTATCTGGGAGGTTCGTGCTATTACAAAATTACTCTTTCTACAAGGTCGCCGCAGTGCCAGGGGTCTAGTGGGGTAACTGACTACTCCAAAGCTAGGAGGTTTCTCGAGATGTCTGCCCACTGTGTTTTTCACATTACCTCGATCTTACCTTCACGACTCTATACTCTTCATGCGAATGCCCATTATATTACGTATAACACCTTACAATACTCTACATATACGTATACCCATAAGTACAATTCTATTGACAATTGCAGTCTTGAAGGGCTTATTATTACTTGTTGAATGTGAGGTCATATCATTCCGCGTCCGCTAAAATACCAAAGTTACCGATCTCTCACTCTGCAACACCACACTTTACAGATCAGTGGAGTATGTGGGGAACCAACGAATTCTGCTTCCCGTTACCTCAGAGACGAGTAACACAGCAGACCAGTGGCTGGAGATTTTCTGTGACGGCTTACCCTGTGCGCAGCCATTTAATCGCCGGAGGAGTGCGCCCAACAAGGAGTGAGCTGCGTTATTGTAGCGTGCTCAGTGCTTAAAGCGACCCATTTAATCCCAGAGAAAGCAGTGACCAGCACAGCGCATTGTGCCCTCCTCGCTGCTGCGACTAACTTCCGTCCGCACACTACTTTTCTTTTTGCAAACGATTTTAAAACCAAATTGCAGCTATGAGCAGGAAAAAGAACTCTCTCTGCTCCTGCAGGAATTTCGTTGTCGTTGCTTCTTTTAAAATTATATGTATAAAAATATTGCAACACTCGCCGCCAACTGCTCGTCCCAGCCGAGAACTGCTCGACCCAAGCCATCTGATGCAGTAGCGCAGTTGCTTATTTTTACATTCATTCTGTACCTGCAGGCTACTAATTAAAATACCTGCAATTTAAAATTTTGCATTCAACACCACAAATTCAGATGGAATATAAAATATATACATAAAAAAATCTTTTATTTAATTTTAAGTGATATATAATTTTAAGTGAATATCCCCTGCAATGTAATTCTACATTTTTTTAAATTTTTTTTTCATTTATCCCTGTCAATCAGCGAAGAAGTCTAGATTAAGCAAAAGCCAAATTATATCAGAGAAGCGAGTGTTACAGCAAAAAAAAAAATAAAAAAAAATACATACGTGTTGGTTTGTTACTGATTTTCACCGAGCGTGGTGGTGTAACGGTTAGCGTTCTCGCCTCGCATTCGGGAGGACGGCGGTTCGAATCCCCGTCCGGGCATCCAGATTTGGGTTTTCCATGGTTTCCCAAATCACTCCAGGTAAATGCTGGGATGCTTCCTTCAAAAGGCCATGGCCGAATTTCTTCCCATTCCTTGCCCCCATCCCTGCCCCCCATCCTATCCCGTCTCTAAAGACCTCGCTGTTGAGAGACGTAAAGCATTTAAAAAAAAAGAAAAAAAAAGAAAGTTACTGATTTTCAAATTATTAATGTGCGATTTGCCAAACTGATATTTGCAAAGCATAATTATATTTTAAGCAGAAGCAAATATATTTTGTTTCCTGTTAATCACTTGAAAACTATTGTTACAGTCAATAGCTGCCAAGAAATATCAGCACGAAAATTTTAACTTACTTTCTCTTATAGAAGTAAACAGTTGTTACAAATTTCGTGTTTGTGAGTATATCCGTTTACACTTTCCAATACTTCATGCGTATTATTATTCACTTGTGACAACTTTTGAAAACGCACTAACAACGAGATGGAATTGGGTCATATGGGTGTTTTAATCAAAAATTGCAATTTTCGTGAAATCGGATTTGAAGAATATGCGTATTGCTGATGGAAACATTAATCCGGCACATCCATAAACAACACTTCAAAATGACAAGTCTGAGATGACAGGCGTTTCACATTTTTGCTTTTCTGCTAGCAAGAGTTTTTAATCCGTTGAAATAGCGAGGAGTCAAGGAATTGGAAGAAATTCGGCCATACCCTTTTGAAGGAACCATACCAGCATTAGCTTCGTGTGATCTGGGGAAACTATGGAAAACTCAGACCTGGATGGCCGGATGGGTATTCGGGCCCGGGTCCTCCTGAATACGTTATCACTCTGTTACTATGGCTCAACGATGAACATCTGCCATCAACATTTTGAGAAGCGGGGAAGAGAAGTGTATATTTCGTAACAGTTCTAGGCTTCAAAGCGTTTTGTATTTTTCCACGATAGGTTTAGCTGCTGATTTGATCCATTTTTTACGAGCTCCTCAGATTAAGATTTGGTACTGACTCTTCAGTCTACAAGAACTAAATGAATTATTGAAAACAATTTATGGTGGAGTTCGATCCGTCATGCCTTAAAAATTATAAATCACACAGTAAGAATATGAACCGTAATAACGTTTTGATGATTTTCATGTTTTAAGCCGGTCAGTTTCATGTCTCTGCTATTTTAATGATTTCACCGTAATTGATTCATAAAATTCAATATTTCCTTTAATTATTACAATTTTTCTAAATGGTGTGTAAATATTCTAATGTTGGAGACGTATCATAGCAGGAATTGTTAAGTGTTTAAGACAGAGTATAAAGCATTAGCCGCTGATCCAGGGAAGGTAGTATGAGAATGAATACAAGTCAAAAGAGAGCATTCAAGATTACTTAAGGAAGACTTAATTATTATAACATTTGGTAAGCTGTGGTGGTGACACTAGATATGGAACCGAAAAGATACAGTTATATTGGGTAACTGCCGACTTTGGTTTTGAAATTTGTGATTGGGATTATTATTGTTAATCCTATGTTTCATTGTAATTATGGTCATAACCATCATGACAGTATCCTGCCAGTGGACTGGTCTGTCTGGGTCTCAAGCCCCTCTTGCTTCTCTATTATCACCATTCCTGTTTTTCCGCTACCTTCTATTCACTCCTCTGTGTGCTTTACAATATGCCGTAGCTTACTCCCTCAAGGTAAAATGTAAACGCGTATGGCATTATTGGCCGAGAGATCCCGAATTCACGCATTCCGCCACTGTCGTGGCTGCACCTACAGTTTAAAGTGAAATCGAACCACGGTACGTCCTGGTGTGGCTCAAATGATCAAACACAACTCTTGAAAACTTATGGCCCAAAATCTCGGTCTCGGCTGGAATTTTTACTGCCTTAAAAACTGACCTACACCTCTGGCAATGCTTAGCTTTGTCATGTGAAGAACGCTAGCACACTCCGTGATTCGGATTCCACGTAAAACTGTAGGTCCCCTATACTTGGTAGGATTAGCTAATTATTTTAGGGTAGCCACAACAGAAGCGAATGCGCGGCATGTAGAAACACTGTTAATCAGAGTATACAGGGGTATTTGAAACAAAAAGTCGATCAAAATTATTTCTACGTATTTTTTATTTTTATTTCGTTTCTTTTGAATATTAAAGCTTATAACTGTGAAAAAGGAGTAGAAATAAAGAACACATACTAGCAACACACACTTTATTATATATTAAGGGAATATTTACAAAATACCTAAACAATAATCATACATGCACACTAAAATAATATTATTCCGTGGAACCGTCCCATCCTTCGTCGTATGAAGCTTCATCAGGTATTTGTCTCTAATTCATCTTGTATCTCGTTCTCTTCCTGAGTACTCGGGTCCCTTGAAAGTACGATTTGAATAGTTTCTGGTTTGAGTGATTTAGAATTTTTGGTGAGGTTGGGCCTGATGGAGCTCAAATACGGATCCGAAGTCAATAAAAGCCTATTAATGGCATCATTGAACCCGGCTAAATCTTCCAGAGTATCTCTCCCTAAACTGTCGAAAATATTTGTTTCTTGCTTCTACTACTTCTTCTGACAAAGGGCCTGTAGGCAAAAGTGCATCATCTATTATAATTGGATCATGAATCAATACTTCGTGTAGTGTATGTGAGATTGGATGCCTCGAGTACATCTTAGCCGTTTTGTTGCAGTAGGCACCATTTTATTTATTTATTTATTTATTTTGGTATCTCCCTTGTACCAACTGTATATCACTTCCAGAATGGTGGCAATCCTGTCAATCAAGTTTTTATCAATATCTATAATCTCTGAGGATACCTCCGTATCGAACAAGAACCTTCTACTGGTGTTTCCGTCATTACTGATACAAAATTAGCTTTGGTCACATCCACTGTTATAGTGCGTTCACTTAACACAGGCGGCTCAAGGTCATTCTGCTCTGTCCCCACTCCACTGCCCTAACCCCTACATGCAGAGGGGAAATCTACCAATCGCCCGCCTGGACAAAGCGATCAGCATGGAGAGGCAGGAAGGGAAGGGGTGGTGAGGTGAGGAGCGGGGGCAGGGGAATATGACCTTGAGCCGCCAGGTCGGAGTGAACAGGGTATAGCCCGAGTTCATCTTTGAAACAATCTTGGATAACCTATATTAGCGTCATGTGTTCTATTTTTGCCTCTTATATCGCATATACAGTACACTCTTCCCTAGCGCCTCGTCGGAATGTTCGTTCACCAGCGCTGACACGAACTGCCAATTGCACTCTCGATGGAATTCATTCTTGGATAACATGAAAATCAAAATTATTGTGGTATATATAAATTCAGAAGTTATATCTGTTTGCTGAGTAAAATATTAATCACAGGTAGGTTTATAGTGGTTGTTTTATGTATTTCATTAAACAGTTTTACACTTTAAGAGTAGTATCGAAAAAATGATCCAAAAAATCATACACGAAGAGACTGGAGATTCTTCAAAATTCTTAAGACTGTCAAATGCTAACTTTGAACTTCCTTTAAGAAAAACTAAACCTTTAACATCAAAACAAAATCGAATTCAGGATAACAATACCAGAAAAATTTCGATTAGCCATAACGGTATGGTTTTAACTACTGGATACAGTTTCACGTATTTGTTCAATATTTCATACGCAGCTATGTCATTATTGGATATGAAGTTTGTAAAACTATTCATACTGTCTAATGGATGAAATAAATAAGGGAAATAAAAATGAGATATACTTAAACAAACTAAATTTTTTGTTATTGTTATTATACTTATTTATTTCGTTTGATAAAAGATATTTGCATGTGTTATTTAACCTTCAAATAAAATACATTTTCTTACATTTAGTGATAGTATTATTTAATTTAATGATGTAAGACGACTTTACTAACAGCAAAGTAATACGTAAGATCATGTAAATATTAATCAGAGGCTTAAATAGGCAGGATTAATAAAAGTTTTGCGATCCGTCATTCCACGGTGTTTCAAATGCTGAATGGATGGGATAGCGTAAACAATGTGCTCGCGCCTTTGACTTCTGCCAAAAAACCGTCACTGAGGCGAGCGGCACTCGAGAGCAACCACGCGAGGCGAGACTACGCCAACGTGCCGTATACACTCTCGTGTTCATGCTGTCTCCCGGCGACTGGTGCTTGCTCGCGCGAAAGTCTAAATGCGCCATTAAGTGTCACTTGTTTCCGATTAAGCTTTTCTATAATTATCGCCAAGTGTAGGAAACGACATTATGTCTTTTATTACGTGTGCTCCAATAACATTTCAAGATACTTTTTTATTTTATTTTTTTACTTGTGGCTTTACGCCTCGTCGCCGTTGAGGTCATTAGAGGCGGGAAGGAATTTGGCCATGGCCTTTTGTAGGAAGCATCCCGGCATTCACATGGAGTGATTTGGGAAAACCATGGAAAACCCAAATCTGGATGCCCGGACGGGGATTCGAACCGCCGTCCTCCCGAATGCCAGATACTCTTAGTGCCATTTGACCAGCATTAACACATTGACTGCCATGATGAAACTTGGACTATGTATTGCTATGCCACATTGAAATCACGAATATTACTTGTGAGGCCAAATTGATTTTTTGCATCAGATGTCTTCTTTTGATCATGTAGAACTAAGTTACTTCATAAAATAACAAGTTATGACTGATCTGGACTGATAACAGGTGTGAGCCATATATGGCTCACGTGGCCCAACAACTACATTTTAACACAATTACGATCTGTCGCCACGCATTTAAAACACAATAGGTATAAAAAAAATCGTTTTTTCAAGAAATGATTCAAACTCTTAGTTTATTTGCTTATATTAGCTACATATAAAATTGATAACTTGATAAACTATCTTGCATAGCCTCATTCACTAGCTGTTCAAGTTCTTCAAAAGTTTGTCTTCTTTTGGCCATAATAATAAACTAGGAAACTAACCAAATACACAAACGTAACCTCAAATAGCATACACGAGCAATCAGCAAAACAAAACAGTACTACAGCTGAGTCGTCGAAAGTTGACCTCTCACGGTTGCAGTTTGGAATCACCAGGGCTACCAAATGCAAAAATATTGATTGCTAAGAACATCAGAGTGTTCAGTGGAGCCAGCACTTTTAAACCCATAGTTGAAACGCATTATCTGTGAGCCCCATGAGACTCACGAGGCCTCTAAACACAACTCTGCATGTGAGCCAGTTATGGCTCACGCGGCTCACTGCACAATGTATACGTGAACCAAATATGGCTCACGTGGCGTCATAACCCATGCAACTGTGAGCCAACATTGGCTCACGTGGCAGTCAATGTGTTAAGAATACTATGTTCATTTCCGTTCGCGGAATTAATCCTACTACGTTTGATACAATTAGTCAAATCATCGAAAGATTTTCTAGGCCGACCCACATTGGACGGATTGGATTTTGTAGGGGTTTCCAAACATCCTTGTAATCAATCATGGTGTTTTTTTAAAAAATATACTCTTAGTTCTCTTAACAGCCTGCCATTTTGTCTTCATTTCTGATTTGAGCCTTGAAAACTTTTGTTCGAACTGATGCGTTTGTGCGGCCGGGAAGGTGGATTGATTTAAAATATTTTTATCGACTAATTCCAACCTTTGCGCGAAATAATTTCGTATCTCGTCTTTTCTAATGTCATATATAATTTTTCGGGTTATGACCTTGATACCTGAAGAGCCTATAACAACAAAAATCTTAGATGAATGGTTGTGACAGAAAAAAAAATTGTTTATTTTTTTAAAAAGAATCTCGAATGTTTTCGAATAAATACATGTTTGGCACTTTTTGGCATCTAATTTTCAATGAAACTCCAGGATACTACACTAAACTAAAACCACACAGAAAATCAGACTCGAGAAAAGTCGGGAACATAACAAAACAACTTTTTAGCACTTTTAGTAATTAAAATAATGCATAAAAATGAGACAACAAGCAAAAATCTACAGAACTAAAGTTGTGGTGTACTTCTGGATGTATGGACTATGATTTCAATTCTACGTACCTGGCTGTACAATATCCTTGATTCAAACCACCACTTCTCACTTAACATCACTCACAAATTAAAATGGTGCAAGTTAAAATTTTCTTGTATTTATTTGGTAAATATACGTGCGTCTTACAATGTTCTCAGAAGACGACTTTTCACGCGGAGGGGAATGAAGCCTATCTAAAAATCATGACAGGCTATTGTTCTATTGGTATTTGCCTCGAGTCGGATAGATGCGGCTTCTTGGAATTTTCTTGGAATCTCTTTCGACTTTTGATCAGCTCTAGTGTCAAATACCCCTGTGTGCAATGGCCGAACTACCATTAGGGGTCTCCCTGCCAATAATGATATACGCACTTTTTTTATCGTTGTTTCTTTCCTTCCTTCTCGCCTCGCATTCGGGAGGACGGCGGTTCGAATCCCCGTCCGGGCATCCAGATTTGGGTTTTCCATGGTTTCCCAAATCACTCCAGGCAAATGCCGGGATGCTTCCTTCAAAAGGCCATGGCCGAATTCCTTCCCATTCCTTGCCCCCATCGTTGCCCCCCATCCTTTCCCGTCTCTAAAGACCTCGCTGTTAAGAGACGTAAAGCAGTTAAAAAAAAAACTTTCCTTCCAATTGCAGTTTAGGAACTTTGTATTTCTATTTCAGCTTGTGAAAGTTCCTCTTTTACTGCTTTTCTCTCTTTCTTACATTTCCAAACCATTCCTGTTGTATTTTTCCGGAATATTATTTCAGTGGACTTAAGGTTTTTATTCCCGTAAATAATTCTTTACAGATGTGATAAACCACGTGCAGCCCCGTTTCTCTCTATTTGGGCTCTTGACATGGTTCGTGTATAGTGAACAATGTTGACAACTATTTACCCCTAGTTTCGTGCTGAAATTCTAAGGCAGTTGGATTTCTTACATTCCGGTCCGCTGTAGCACCATTCGTTTATAGTGCGTTTCAGTTGGCGTTTGGTAGCACTGAAAAGTTTTTAACTGGATGATGGGAGCGCTATTGGCAGCTTTGAAATTTTGAAAAGAACGGTACTGAATGGCATAATTAACGCCCTGTCACCCACTTCCAGCAAATTACATTCGTTAGGATGCGCGACCATGTGACTACGCAACAACGCCGTTTACCAAGAAAGGAAATACGCATAACTAGTGCACCACGCTGGAGTTGGTACGTACAAACTACCACAAAGAATTTCATCACTGTGAAAATTACGGGACATTGTCGACAGTTAAAAAGGACCCGAGGAAGGAATTAACGAGGCTGAGGTGTAAAAGCAGTTAGCGCTTTGAACGCAAAACGCCAAGTGGCTTGATTTGAAGGTAGAGGAGTGTAGGCGGCTGAATGGAACGTTTACCAAAGGCACGCTGCTGACCTCTTCATCAGGTAACAAAGCGCCGGCGCCGGCCAAATTACCTTCCGCCAAGGATATACACACCGCCTCTACCTGTTTATGCGGCCCGTCTGAAAGCGGCGGCAGGTATTTGCAAACTCGTGCGACGGAAAGTTTGTTCCGCTTCGTTTATACGAACACTGTCACTACGTCACCGAAATTAATACGAAAACTTGATACCACAGTGGCATAATCATCACATAATCACTGTTCCACATTCTGATTCTTGGATTTAATTCAGAGTTTGAAAATTTACTGACTTTTTTTCACAGTTTTGTTCAGTTGATAGCTTTAAAACAAAATAAAAATATAAAATCTGTTGAATAGGATGATACGCACAACACTAAAAAATATTCTAACAAATAAAAAATGTTGCAACTTCCTAAAAACTTTCCAAACATCCCCAAATAAAATTCGCTGTTAATCTGCAGAATTTGAAGAAAACTTTCAAATATTAGAATGATAAACTAAACAGCTGCCCATTATGGAGCATGCAGAATCAAAATTAAATACTATGTACCTTTCTTGGTCACCAGCGAAAGTATCTGTTTGCATTATATATTGCTTATATAATAGATATTTAATATTATCGTAGATGTAAATATTTGAATCTCCCAATTTAATAAGCAGACGGAAGAAATTCCATAGTTTTTAAAACAAACATGGCAGTACATAAAAAAAGTATTTGAACAATGTGTATTACCGGTCATCACATATTCCTGCCAGACTTGGACCCTAAATAGTCAAATCAAGCAAAAATTGAGAACTTGCCAGCGAAGTATGGAAAGACCAATGCTAGGGTTTACAAGAAGTTACAGGAAAAGGGCCATCTACATTCGTTCGATAACCAAAGTGACAGAAAGAGTGACGACCCAAAAATGACAGTGGGCTGGTCATCTTGCTCGAAAAAGAGACGACAGATGGACTACGGCAGTTCTGGATTGGACACCAAGGGACCTGAAAAGAGCAAGAGGAAGACCCCCGGTTCGTTGTGATAGAGACATTCGACCAGTAACAGGCGTGAACTGGAAGAGAGTTACTCAAGATCGATCAGCCTGGAAGGAACTACAACAAAATTGTGTACAATTAAATTGAAAAATATAGAGCATATAGCTTAAAGAGGTTGCATCCTGAAACAAGGATTGATAAAACTGTATAAATAATAATAAAAAAATTTAAGATAATAGATTTTGTTACTTCACTTAAAAATCCAACACCTTGGCTGAATAAAATTCGGAAGGATCTTAAAAGTACAAACATAGGAGCAACAGACATCTTAGAAAGAGACATGTGCCACGATGGCATTGAGACAGTTCAATGATGGTACGAGTCAGTCGATAAATCGTTGAATGAGAGTACGGATGTTGAATCAACATATACATCGCGAGTACTAGCATATATCTATCTTATACAACTTTTGACTGTGTCTAATGCAAGCTAAAAGACAATATTACTTTTCGACGAATTCAATTTATGGATTTGTAACGCAATCATAAATTTCATTGACCGTAGTGACAATTATCAATTCCAGAATGTGTACATTAATAAATTATACAAGTCATTTAGGTATTAAGAAAAAACACAATGTATATGGTTGTGATGTTCTTTATTTTTTAAGTAAATTTTTCAATTTAAATAAATCTTCATCGTGTATCTATATTTTATGCGATTTATCGAAATCTAGCCACTTAACTATATTGTTTCTTCTCTTAATCCGTATCAATCAGAAATGTATTTAGATGGTTGTTAATTGCAACTCTTGGCGGCACTCCTGTAGTACCATTATCCTAATAATCTTTGAGTAAATGAGTTACAGGATTATTTAATTTCATTTGTCTGATTGTAAACAATACAGCATAGGAATTACGGTAGATCTTACTCAGGCGATCCACTGCACTAAATCTTAGACTACACAGTACATATTTTCCATGATATTGTTCCACATACAGAGTCTAGTATAGGTCGAGGAATTATATCAACGATTAACTGTGAAACACACTACACGAGTTTTTCCCAGTACTACCGCATAGATGCGCTAATGTTATCTATCTACCCATCACGGTGAAAACGCTCAACAATATTCTATTTACAGACCGAGACGGCGAACTAGTGGATTTCAGAGGCGAAACAATATCTGTGGGACTAGATGCAAAGAAAATAGTATGATGCGTGCTAGGTGGTAGTCGTTAGCCGCAGAAGATCGGTAAACACCTGTCAACTTACTATTCCTGCCGGTAACATCAATCTTAATGATTTGAAATATACCAAATTTCTCATGATAACTTGAACGTTCCAGACATGTTGCCATTATGTTATTTCTGTCTAAATTTTCCAACCGCAGTTACCATTACCATTATCTTTTCTCTAAAAATGACGTAATAATGAACAGGGTTTATTATTTAACAGTTACATGTCAACAATTCATTGCTTTCAAACTTGACACTTCACTTAGCTGCATTGTCTATTCGCATGTCGGCTACATCAGACAGATATTAAAAAAAAAAATACTTACACTAAAAAGTTGAGCATAACAAGTACTGCTACACAAAAACTTTTATCTTGCTTGGTAATGCATGTTCCCTCTAAGCAAGTCTTAGAGGAAAACATTTATCTCGGATGAACTGAAGACAACGTTGCTTTCGTGGCTCGAAATGAGCGCAAAATAAGCGAACGCTTTTTGTCAAGGTACTGAATTAGACACCGTACAGAAATGATATGTTTTTCTTTCACAAAAGTTAATTCAAATAAAATATACAACCAGGGAACGCCTAATTTTTTAATCATCCTTGTGTTACCAAAAGTGTTATGGTCTAAAAGCCCTAACAATAACGAGGAATCTTAACAACTTAATCTTGTATATTTGTGTAATGCAGTATTATTTTTGATAACGCTCAGTATGGAATCATTGTTTAACTAATAACAATCCGCCAGTTTGGTTCAGTGCGCCGAGGCTCCTCACATTTGATCGGTGACGTACAAAGGAGCCGGGCACATGCCCAGCCCTCCGCGTGCCCGCTGTCCTAACTTCTGTTTTCATGCGATTTTCCGCAACCATAAAGGAGAATACCGGGATAGTACACATATCTCCACCTCATAAACTATATATTTCACAAACAATTATTATACTTATCATAAACAGAACATATTAACACATTTCATAGATAGAAGGCAACACTTCGCTTCCTCCATTGGTGGACTACGTAGTAAGAACTGGCAGGATCTACAAAATGGTTGATCGGCAAGGGCATCCTGTCGTATAACCAAAGCCCAAATCTGACCACGCTAATATTGAGTAAAATTCATCAAGAAGAAGGAGAATCGTTTATTGATAATAGCTTAAAGATAATCATAGAAAATATCACTTTGTCTTTGCTTTTTTCACATTTGAAGCTCGGCTATATTCGACAGTTAAATCTTTAAGCAATTATAAAAACAAACTTTACCATTTATCGTAAAAGAAATCGAAAATTTGAAGCTTTATACAAATTTTATTGGCGTCAGTTTTGTAATCGGGATGAGATTAAATTAAATTGCAAAGGAGCGCATGCTCCGGTGGCAGTTTTCCTCCACCCATCTTCCCCCTTTTCTGCATCCACCTACTTTTACCCTTTACAAATTTTAACTTTAAACTCCTTCAACGTTTTTGGCAAATTATTCATCATTTCTCTTGGTAACTTATTCCTATCCCTGACACCCTTACCCAAAAAAGAGAATCTTCCTACACCCTCGTGCCTGAAACCGAGTGCCAGCTTGTGGTCATGGTCATCTTTTCTCTTCTATGGATTTATTTCAATTCTTACACCAATCTTTCCATTCCTCATCACCAATATACACCTTGTACATTCCCATGACCCTCTTCACCCTCCTTATATCTTCCAATTAGTCCCATTCCAGCTATTTTATCATATCTGTTACTGATAGCGTTCTACGATAATTTCCAGAAACAAATCTAGCAGCCCTTCTCTGCACGTTCTCCAACTGCTATATTTGATACTCTAAATGTGGGTCCCACACTACACTACCATATTCAAGCAATGGTCTGACCAAAGTTTTGTAACCCAATTCCTTTACTTCTCTCGTACATCCCCTCATCACCCTCTCCAACAAATGCAGAATTTTGAAACCTTTTCCTACTAACTGTCCAATGTGATCTGCCCAGTTAAGCTTGTTATCAAATGTAATACCAAGATATTTACATTTCAAGTCTTCAACAAGCAATTCTTTCCCCACCTTATAATCAGAATAAACCTTTAGTTTTTTATTTGTGTATCTAATAAGCTGACTCTTCTTTGCATTTATCTGCATCCCATGTTTACCAATAATACTTATAGATCAGAAAATGAATGTTTTACTACCGTCACAGGTGTTTTTAAAGAAAATATATTAATTCCTTCGTGATACTGTCCTTCCAAGTGGATAGAAACAATCCTTAGAAAGTGGTTGTGAGTTTAAAGATGTCATAAAAGAGAATAAAAACGCATTTTCAGTATACTATTTTGATTAAAACTTTCATTATATACATTAAATTTTAATTCTCTGTCATATACATATTTAAATAAAAACTTGACGTAAGGAGTTTATCTCCTTAAAACACGACATTGCACCAATTATGTTTCGTTCGTCGTCCATGACTTTCCCCGTATTTCTAAAAGCTGTTTGAATTTCACGCTCGTGAGTTTTGCGCTCCCTCCTTGTGGCGAGCTTATTTAGAGTCATAACAGTGTCCCTATCTCTTCATTTGGTGTGGTTAAAAAGTTCTAAATTCATTTTTATTACTCCGGCCGGCTCAGCCCCGCCCTGCCTCCTTCTGACACGCACTCCGTCTCTCTTTTACTCTACCACCTTTTGAAAAGTCGATGCCTCCCGACGTAAGCCACGATCGTCCAGCTTATGAGTTGCAAAAGAAATGTAAAACCTTTGTCATTTATATACTTTGTGTAAATGGTTCAGTTTAATCGAAAGAATGTTATATCAGCGGGATAATAATTAGTTTATTTTCTCATCTTATTAACGTTCAGATTTCTTATTGTTTTTACTGTTTTAGTACTGAAGTAAGAACTTTCGTGTTCATTGAAGTTTGTTATTTCTTTCGTAATCATGTAACTATCGCAACTGGATACATCAGCCTTCCGCTTTCTTTTCTTTCCTTTTTTGTAAAAAATATATTTTTGTTTATGATTTTGTATTAATGTTGGAATTACTTGGACCTAGTAATAACGGTTATTTTAAATCTTCCTGCTTCAGAGTCTCTTAACACTTGTCCAAGCTTCACGCGGGAGTTGGATCAAACTCTAAAGGTGATCCTTAGACATCTCGTGCTCAGGAATAATTTTGATCTGAAAGTGTTGTTTTTAAATTGGTAACGAATGAGGTAAATTTTGTTTAATTTGTGTAACAATAATAATGCTATACAATGTTAAATCGAGCTTTGTATATTTACTTCTTACAGGGGTTAAGGACTCTGATTGGAGATCGAAATGTCCGTGGCTCCAATCCTGCTATCGGTTGGGATTTTCAATGGTCCTTAACACGACCTTTATCTCTGGCACAGTTGTTGTGTAATGTGAAATACGCCAGAACCTTCCGCATTTCGCGTTCCACGTTAAATTATAGGTCCCCTGCAGCCGGTCGGATTACCACGTTACGTTAGGCAAGGCGGAAAGGAACTGACATCATTTCTTCTGATAGCAGGCTATGTATGCCTCCTTCTGGAAAGTCCAAGCAACATTCGGGTTGAGGGCCAAGCTTAGCTTAACATGCTACATCTATGATAATTAAGTAGTGTCCTTAATGTAATTGTTATTTGTGGCTTTGGGCGTCATGGTAAGGTAAAATCTGTGAGAGTACAGTTATACGAGGGGGTACCGGAAAATAACCGGAATACCATTTCCGTGGGTGGAGGTTGTGTGGTACTCACTTCTGCCGCTAGGTGTTTATAGCGCAACTCAGCACACACCTTACTCGCCTGACCTGGCTCCGTGCGACTTTTTCTTATTTCCATGCATGAAAAGGGGTTTGAAAGGACACCGATTTGACAACATTGAAGAGGCCAAGAAAAAAATTGAGAGAGGACCTGTCAACCATTTCTAACGATGACTATGGAAAATGTTTCGAACAGTGGAAGCACCGGTGGTACAAATGTATTGGTTGTAATGCAAAGTATTTTGAAGGGGTTAAGGTTGTTTTGTAAAAAAAATTGAAAATATATAGCTTTTAAAAGTAACTCCGTTTTTGGGTACCCCCTCCATGTTTCTATTTGGTGTTTACTGTGTAAATATTGTTCAAGAAACGGCACACTACTTTTTACGGATATGTTTTTTCTAAACTCAATAATTTATGAGCCAAACAACTGAAACGTGTACAATGCCGCCTGAATGAGAAATCTAACCATGAGATTTCGTAACTTCTATTTCATCCCTTTGATCATTACACTTTTTCAGTTTAACAATAATTAGGAACTGTTCTTCCGGATAAATCAATATTTTCAGAAACAATACAGGCAACTCTAATGTGCTATGGTTGTAATTATAGATTAATTATGTGGAGTAGACACTATAACAGTTTCATTACTAATAACACTGTCGCACAGTAATGTAACAAAAGAACCGTTGATAGATAGATTTTGATGATTTTTCTATGTTTAGCAAGGGGTAGTTTGAAATTAGATGAAAATGCTACCATCTCTAGCGTTAGGCAAGTACGCTATGAGAATAGAGAAGCATTTAAAATATTAGTGATAAACTTAGAAAAACGATTAATATGATCCCAGTTTTCTTAGGACAGGTTCACGAGAAGGCACTAAATATTTACAAATGCAAGAATTACTTCCTGTGTGTCATATAATCTATCGTAATGCTCTAAAAATCGGGTCTGAATAAACTATAGTCATGCCATACAAACATCTTTTATAATTACCGAAGTACACATATTTATGGCAGTAATTCATGAGATTCACGATCCATTAATTTCATTGAGAATAGACTAAAAAAAATTATAACCGTCTCTTCATTACTACGCATGCTCTGAAACGTAGTGGCTAGTGGCTACATTGTAAGAACTGAATTCGAACTGAGTATCATTTTTATAGATATTAAACGAATGATGATGATACGAGTACACATTGGAGACAATTTTATCTCAGAGTCTTAAGCTGCAATGTATCCTATTAAAATAGCGTTAGGAAGCTTTTAGTATGACGAGTTTAAAAGCACCATTTTATACGTGACAGAATGTGTGGAAGATGTTTTATTCTGTAACGACAGTTGATCATCATTACTTAGGATATGTCAGTGTCTTGAAGTGCCAGTGTAATTCAGCATAAGGTTTATTGGTAAGGCTCTCGGCCTAGAAACTTGACGTATATACAAGCTGAAAACTGTAAAACATTATGATTATGGCTCATTATAAATTCTTTAGAAATCCAAAATGTATTGGTGTATATAAAAGTCATGATTTCTATTGTCGAAGCTGAGAACATTTTAGACCATCCCCAGTAAGCTTCCCAATTGTAGCAAACGACAAAATCATTCAAGTCAGACACTAAAAAGTGGTCCATAAATACTGCAGAACAAACTAAATAGTTTTTCATGACTGCAACGACACTTTATTTATTCTTTGTAAAGATGATTGTATTGTCGAAGAACTGTCATATCACAGAATAGGGTACAAAGAAAAGTGCTGAAATATTGAAATATCTTCCGGCATTTAATTGGCGAGTAAATATAAATTTAAAAATATCTTCTTTTTTCGATTGTTAAACATAGTGAAGATAGTGGTATTTATAACAACTAACACAACAGCACTTAAAATTACACATAATGAAAACTGAAGACAATAGTAACCTACTGAAATTGTGTTACCACAAAAAGTAGATCAAATTACGATTTGTAATTAAAGTTATCGCGGAAAGTAAATCTGCTGCAGAATTAAATAAAATAGTGCTAAGTACTGCCGATTATATTACGAATCCTGCGCAATATATTAAGAAACTGCAGTAAATCATCATAATCATGATGCGGGCACGGACAGACAAAAAGTCCAAAATGTATGTTTTTCCTCTGAGTGATTGAAAAATATATGAAATAACAGTCATTTATGCTGGTAATAAAAGAAAAGAGGTGAAAAATACATGAATTTATACTTCATGATTGTACATGCTCTTTGCACGGTGGTAATCTAATTGGGGCGTGTAGTTTTAGCAATATTTGTAAGACACTGTTAAACTAATGCTTGTCGTGAAGATACAAGCAGTGGAACCTAATTCGACGACTGCATCCAGGGCGATAACATCGGGTATCTGGCTGCAGGCGCATTTCAAGACATTCACTAAATGCTCAGCAGATATATAGCCGCTGAGTTATCGCTTTAGTTCCTCGCAGGTCGACCCGCCTAATTTCCGTCTCCCAGCTATCGAACAGTCGGCGCCAACTCCGCTAACTTGAAACTCTCAAGTGCGCAACTTAGCCACATGACTTCAGCATAGAATGTGGAGCAAAATGCCAACAGACGGAACACTTAAATTTGCTTGTAAAGAAGTACCGAAGTTATCTTAATCCGTAAACAAAAAAACACTCTACTTCTCACTCAGTAATTCGTTTAGTTCTGAACACTATGCGAATATCCGAGCTTATCTTTATTTTAGAACGTCAAGCGCTTAATGTTAGCTTAACGTATGACGACGCACCCCGCACTGATTCGTCGTCACAACCAATCCAGTGTTATGTGGATGCTGTTGACGTTTCCTCCTCTATCTGACTACGAATCGGCAAAAGAGCTGGCCACAAAAATAATTTGATGTACGATCATGTGAAGAGGCATCGTACCAGCGTTGCAGTATGTGGATCTGCGTTGTCTTCTGCCTTCTGGTTTCAGCAAGACACCCGTGGACCAGTTATTGCATCCTGCAGGAATAGAATGTGGGAGCGTAATTTGCACGCATTTAGTAGGGCAGAAAAAACGATTCTCGCAAACGTTCTTTCCTTCTTCATAGTACAGACATGCGACATTATACTACTTCTAGATACGATTCTGGTTTGTTGGATAAGTCGATCTGCTGCAAATTGTGTCTCGAATTCTCCTACAGGTGGGACTAGTGAGTATTCGCGTCTACGACGTTCGCTGGGGTCAGATTGAGAATGGAGGTAAAGTATATTGCTAGCATTTGGGTCAACGTATCAGCTAACCACATTTTGGTTTTTCCGTGTTTTCCCAAATCACCTCAGGTTCTTTCAAAACAACCATGATCGCTTTCTTCCCGTTCCTTTCAAAAAGCTTTATCTCTGGTCGCATTACGTCGACGAAATATAAAGCCCTCTAAAATCTATTCTTAACCATGTATCTCAAAGCGAGAACTTATTTCACAGTAGTGAAGGACTCTTATTCGATTCAGTTTGAAAGCTATCATTTAATGGCAGTGGTAACTAATTTGTGAGCTGACTAACGTTCAAATTCTGGAGCTGCCGAACCAATGCTATTTCAGTTTATTTCACCGCTAGAATAGATGTGGTAGTCCGCTGAGAACAATGACGGGGCTCTCACTTCATTTCACACACTACTGCTCATTTAACAAAAAGTCGTTATTTGAGTTTCTGAAGTTACGTAAAGGTAAGCACTGTTAGTACACAGTCGCTACAAATTGAATGATTCCGTTTTACCGCAAAAACACAACTCTTTTATTAACAGTTCAAAAATCTTCAAAGATGAGATAGACGTTAAAGAAACAACGTGCTAGCTCGTACCCGACCGCTAATACTAATTATTCAAAAACATTATTACTGTCCGCAGACACGAGAGGCTCTCTCTTGCCTATTCACGCGCACGACGACTGTTACACTTCTACCAATTATGTAAAACTTAATAACTACTAACCTAAAAGCTACACCTCCAATAGTCTATACACACTATTTATGCTCTGAAATGAAATTTATTTATTTATCGTGTGATTATTTAACAAGGTCCACAATAGGAAATGTACATATCACAAGCTTGTACAATTTCATATCTCTAGATCTAATGTTTTAATCCAGTCAACTGCACTGATCGACGCATCATGTATTTCCGCCATTGTTCCCTTGTAGGCCCGAAGAGGACAGTCAGAAACGATGTGATTGATTATCTGTAAGGTGGCTCCACAGTCACAATTTGCAGAATCTACCCAGCCCCATTTGTGTAATAAATAGGCGCATCTGCCTTGTCCTGTTCGAATCCGATTGATGGTTCTCCACTGCCAAACCTTGTAACTTTACTGAGGGGTTCTCAACTAGATTTTTATTGGCTACTGATGACTGCTCCATTTGAGTTGTCCACAGCTTGTTGACGTTGAAAGAAGACTCTGTAAGGATGATTGCTGTGCGCCATGGTGGTTTTCTTGATTTCAAGCGTTGGTGTTTTGTTGAATCATGTCTTGATGTATAGGCAGCTGAGGATTCTTCAGGATATTTTTTCAGATTTATAAGAGAACTTCTGATCTTTTTAGTGCTGGGGGTGAGATGTTGCATAGCACTGGATGTGTTCCTGCTATGAATACATTCCGATAGGGGTAGATAGCAATTACGAAGTCAAGCAACAACCATTAAGTAAGTCACGCTCTCCCTACGTTGTGGTATTGTAGAAATTGTGTTAGGTATTATATTAAGCAAGATGTAATGAACAATATGCATTAAAATGTGCAGTGAGAATATAATGCTAAAAAAATTTCGGTATAGTTTATAATAATAAAAAAACTCTTACAAATTAAATAAAAGAGTTCCTGTTTTACTTTTAATACTACTTTAAATATGATCCCGTAGCTATTCCAGTGATCGTTAGTAAACGGTCGCTAGAAAACTGTAGGTCTACTGCACAATCAAAGGAGATAGCGTAGAAAACTCTCGCGCTTCCACTTTTGGCTCATCGTTGCGCCGTTTGAAACCCGTTTCGTAGGGGGCTGATTGACAGTATAGAGAAAGTACAGAGAAGAGCCACTCAGTTCGTGACTGCTAGCTACATTCCTTATGAAAGCGTCACAGAATTGATTCGTTGATTGGACTGGGATACTCTGGTAAACGAAGGTCGTAGGTTTCGTTCGAATTTATTGGTAAACATGCGCACATCGACTTTCATTTGTGAATGGGATGAAACACTTCGTCCAAAAATCAATTTGGGCCGGAATGAGAGGAATGATAAGATTAGAGAATAAGATTCCACACTTATTCTTATATTAATTCATTTTTTACCTAGTGCTATTCGGGATTGGAATGCACAGAGTAGAGATTATTTTGTGCAATGCACCCTCTGCAACCCACAAATTTTTGAATTACAGAATACATATGTATATGAAGAAAACAGAATGCAGTTGATTTACAGAGATGTTAATATGTGACATACCCCTTAATATTACTTCAAAAATGGGTAATTACTATTGGAGATTGTTACAACTGACAGGGCATGTCTATCTCGCTGTTTGTTTGTTGTGTTATATAATAGGCATTTTTTTGTGAAATGTGCAGTTAGTGAAAGGAATAATAAGTATCATCCCAGAATTATCATAGAAACGATAATTACGGCTGCCAGCATGTGAGACTAACAATATAAACCTTCACCCGTTATAATCCGTGGTATGCAGTAGGACGAAGACGCCAGAGTGCAAATTGGCAACTGGATGGTGATGAATTACATAATAAAAGTTACATATTTCTGCCAGTGCTGAATAGTTGTCTACTAACTTTCTCCCTGTTGATACCACAGTTCAGTGCGAACACCGCGATATAAACACGACAGCTAATTAAAAGCGCACAAGCCCCAGGCTGGACTATACCCGCCAGGCGTATATTTACCGCTTACCGGGTTGCTCTACTGACCCACAGAGAGTGGTACAGTTGTCAGATTTTCTAAAGTCGAGAAATTTTGCAGCTTCCCGTGTGCATTAAGGCACCAAAATATTTGACTAGAGATACAAATGAGGAGAGTTTAAAATTCTCCCGCAACTCAAAGGATAAGTTACAAATTGGAGGCATACTGCAAAATTGTTTAAGGTTTCAATTTTTGTAAATACATCTTTGACTAATGTAAGAACACGGGACTTGGCAGCACAGAACATTGTCTGACACACCAAGCGATATAAAGAAATAGACGACGAGAAGGAAAGCCTGTACCGAATTCTCATCGGATGTGGTATCTTACTTTGATAAGATCGGCTTAAGACAGACATGTGAGAGTGAAACTGATGGTCTTAGCAAATCCGGAAGGTTGCTTCAATAGCTGGCACGAAAAAATTTCTAACACTATGTTGTTGTGAAGTATATGAGTCTTTTAATAGAAAGAAATAGTCGATGAGAGGTTATAGGTGGCTTACCTAGAGCATAGTATATGTAATTTTGATAGCAGTAGAATTACAAGATAAGCAAAAAGTAGAGCAACACCAGAATTCCATCACCTAAAGAAGATATCTATGTTTTAAGTCCACGATTCCTTATCCACCTTCACTTTGCGCCATACAGGAGAAGTGAGGAGTTCTTACCCTTAGATCACTTTAATTATCGCTTTTATTGTGGACCTTTGCAATCGCATTTACCTCAACCCAAAACAGAATTTCTCGTAATTCAGAGTTCGCTTCGGTCAACCTCCATGTTTCCCGAATAGAAGTAAGTCAATACTGTCAACTAGAACAGTTGTTTATTGTGCAACTGTACGTTATTTCAACAGTTCAGGAATCACGAAGGAAGGTCTGGTCTTAGGGTCCTAAGAAAGTATTTTCATGTCTGTTGTTGGATCAAGTGTATCTTAAAAGTGTTTAGCTAAAATAAGATAGTTCTTTCCTTTGGGACTTAAGCCAAGTCGAAGTCTTAACAGAGAGGATGAGATTGAGGGGGTAAAAACTGGAAATTCGATCATAGCATTTCGGAGGAACCTTCTCGTCTTTGACCTGGAATGAAATCTGGTTGGTCGTACTGGTAATTAAAACCTCCACACTAATACCAGGACCGAACGTTAACCGCTCACAAGTAAATGCGAAGTGCCCAAGGTTTCACCTAACGACTGCTGTAAACCTATTAAGAATCGTAATCGGCATGAGAGCGTGTGATGAAAATCAGCCAATCTACCTAGCACATTCGGAACTGTATCGCTTTTAAGACCTCAGATGTCGACAAAGCACAAAGACTGATAAACAGAGAGACAAAGAAACAGACACTGAGAGGGTGAAATTAATTCTGGTGAACATCCCTTTGTACTGAGATACAATTGTCCTGGCCAGGCTGCTACTCAATGTGGGAGACACGCATGTCATGCGACCGGGGAGGAAGATGCCTCCAGCGCTGACGGAAGGATCTCGCGACTGGGCGCGACAAGCTGTAAACACATCACGTAATCCGCTCCGCACGTCGACTCCCTGTGACGCGGCGCCTTATTTAAATGCATTAGTTCTTCAGGCGGCACGGCGTGTAATGGAAAAGCTCACTTCATTACAGGGACTGGTGTGTGCGACCGATACGCAGCCCTTCGATCGGCCGGTAGCCCTCACAGCGCTGAAAAAACAATGACGCGAGCGGACCAACGCCCCCGCTCCGCCCAAACAGTTCTCTGCCGCTATTCTGGTCTAGAATTTCACTTAACACACTTCAGCCATATGTCCATCTAATGAAGACTATTTTTGTTGAGTTATTATTAATGGAAAAATTTCGACGTCTGATTCACCTGGATAACAAACTTCTAAATCAGGATAAGGCTAAAAACTTTTAGGTTCAAATCAAACCCAGTGAAATTTTAATCTGATAGAAAATTAAAAAAAAATAAACAGTGATCTTGGTGCAAAACAAGAAAAATTCACAAAAATTACGCAAAAAATTTGTTCAAAATTAGAGTATAAAATTGCTTATAATTCAAAAGAATAAGAAACTTAACTATACGACAGAATCAAAATTAAAAAAGTTAGCCTCTGCAACCTTCGAATTAGCTGTATGCGTCTTTTTTTTATGTGCTTAACGTCTCTCTAACAGCGAGGTCTTTAGAGACGGGACAGGATGGGGGGGCAAGGAATGGGAAGGAATTCTGCCATGGCCTTTTGAAGGAAGCATCCCGGCAATTGCCTGGAGTGATTTGGGAAACCATGGAAAACCCAAATCTGGATGCCTGGACGGGGATTCGAATCGCTGTCCTCCCGAATGCGAGGCCAGAACGTATATGCGTCTTACGAAGCAGGAATTTTGTATATGATTTCATATAATCATAACTTACGACACTATTCCCACTGTCAAAAACCACCACACAGTAGTAATGAGCGGTTGAGAAGAAGTTGTTTCAGAATATTCTTCGTAAGGTGTAGTAATCACACAGTGATTACTTGGTAAATATACTCTCATGTATACTGAAAATGAAAACTTTTTAAAATGAAATCCTTAGACAGGTAAAATAACTGGTGGTTCAAGCCGTGTGGATAGAAGTTGAACGACTTTTTGGTGACGCAGAAGACTTGAAATATATTCTCTGGCAATCAAGAACAGTCTCAAGAAACTTATAGCCTTCGTAGTTAACTGTCGAAGCTTTTGCAATAAACAGCTGGATCTAGAATTCATTATTATTACCTCAATACATGATATCACAATCAGCTCAAAATGCTAGCTTATGCTAGTGGCATAAATTCTGTAGTAAAAATGAATGTAGTATTAATATTTTCCAAGAGAATGGACTGGATACTCCTGAAGATGGTGTATTCGTAATCGCATGTAGTATCGTCGTACGTATTGAGATAGCTATAAATTCTATTTATAAATCCGTGCTGGTTATTCTGAAAGTATCTAAGATAAAATTTTTGGTAGATTCCTTCTATCGTCCAGCAGATGGAGACTTAACAATTAGAAATGCATTGTGAAGATATTTTTGGACTGGGAGTTGATTTCCAGCAACCTAAATTTGTCTGGATTAATTCCTCTCAAAAGCTTGTAGCAGCGACGACTTTTATAGTTTAATTAAGAATCATTATAGCAAACTCTCGGGATCAAGTAGGTTGATCTTCCATGTAGAATGCCTCTTCATCTATGGATCAGAAGCTCACTGTGGAGTCCAAAGAGAGAAGCACGCAATTTACCGCAACGAGACAGGCATTCCCGGCAGGGACAGCCGAGAGGCTGCCAACTTGTCTCATCTGTTAATTCCCTTTCTTGTGCTGCCTCTTCTCAATCGCTGATCTTGGCGATATTCTTCAAATAACATGGTTCCATTATGAACAAGTGATCTCTCGGATGATCTGTCAAGCGCAGAGGTTTTCCAACTGTAATGGTCAATATGACACATCTTAATGCTAGCCTTGATAACATCTTTAAATCGTATCATCTGATCAACAACACTGCGTTTACCCACCGTTAATAACTAGCATTGTAGTCTACAGAATGTGAGAAGAGATTTATTTATTTCGTATCAGAAACATACAGTTACACAATCACAATCATCAAATTATAATCGACCAGAACTTGGCCACTTCCAGTGCATTTTCTGAGCAGGATGCTGGACACAGTTGACACTGGAGCATGTGCTGTACAGTCTGGTCTTCACCGCAGTCGCACTTGATATCATTGATCTCAGCACAGCCCCATGTTGCTAAATTCACTTTGCATCTGCCCACTCCTGATCTCAGCCTATTCAAAGATTTCCACGTCAACCATCCCTTGTCATAACCAGGTGGCAAAGATTCAGACACTCTTCCCCATCCATGCGGAAGGGAGCCTTAGCTTCCCATAGTTGTAACCTGGCTTCTTCAGTTGTCGTTGTAAGTTCCTGAGATATTCTTATAAAACTTTTCCTGGACTTCAGTCTTTGACTGTGAGGGATATGCCCATATAGTGGATGAGATTTTTCATGGTTCACTTTCCTCCTTTCCTTGTTCACTGCTATTTCCCTTCGAACAGAAGGTGGTGCTATTCCTGCGAGACGGTGGAGCCATTCGACTGGAGTTGGTTTTAAGCAGCCTGTTATGATTCTGCACGTGTCATTAAGTGCAATGTCTACTTGTTTGGCATGGGTTGAACTGTGCCATACGGGACAGGCATACTCTGCAGCCGAATAACATAGTGCTAAGGCAGAAGTTCTAATTGTTTCAGGTTGGCTGCCCCACTGCGATCCAGCCAGTTTTCTTATGAGATTGTTCCTACTGGAAACTTTAAGCTTGGAGTTCATGCAATGTTTCCTGAATGTAAGTGTTCTGTCAAGGGGCACTCCTAGATATTTTGGAGTATCACAGTGTTCTAGTTCGACTCCCGACCATGTTACCTTTAACCTACGATTTGCTTCTTTATTCCTTAGATGAAAAGCACATACTTGTGTCTTTGTAGGATTTGGTTTAAGCTGAAGTGAGAAGAGATAAGAAGATTATAGAATTTAACATTGTTCACTTATGAAGGCCGGATTTTCTGGTGGACATACTTATTGAATTTCATAACTTCCTCAGACACTTTCACATTTCAGAAACTTCTTGCTGTCCGACAATACTTCAAAGTGGTTATTTGCGCAATTAATAGAGAATCCAACTGTAACACTAGCACTAAAAAACATCCTCATGGCTCAAAACCGAACATGTTTATTTAAAGCTGTATTGATGACTTCATGAAAAACTGTTTTCACAAAGCTGTGATTCCAACAATAATTAATAGCTGAGGTTAATAGGAAGAACTGTTTAGAGACCTGAGAAACGTAAAAGATTCATATGTTCTTTAAAGTTCTGGAGGATGATATGCACGCAATATTAAAATTATTTTTGGAACACATTAAAAATTCAGAAATTTCAATGATTTAAGAAGAACAGATCGTGTGAAATACATTTGGTCATACCTGACATGATGATGGTTATTGACGCAGTATCTCCCGTTGACGTTTCTCTTCCGGATTTGCACAAAAAGAAGTCGATACATCTCAATCCCCCGTAAAAAATATTGTAGTCTATGGAATGTGGGAAAAGACAATAAACTGGCAATAATTTGCATTTATCTACTGAAAAATAAAAATTTCCGCTAGTAATTTAGTAATCCAAAGATTTCTTGTAGAATTGTTTACATGGTGCGATAAATGGTAAATGAATATGCAATAAACGCTAGATAAGCCGTTTGGACATGAGAATAAAATAAGCTGTACTATTCTTGACGTTATCAGTTCATTAAGTATTTAAATATAAAATAACAAAGCAAAGTGCAGTGGGATTATCACAATTCTAGTTGCGATTCAGAGAGAATTTTGAAAAGTTGTAACGTTCACACAAAAGAGATCGGGTAAAGAATTCTTGTACGTACAGAGGTTCCATTAGTAGCGTCGATTTAGCACAAAGAACTTCAGTTCTCTTTTGAGATTCCTTGCCACAATTGCTACGAAAATGTCACAGTGTAGATACAGAGGTTGGCTGGGATTGCTTGGTCGACAGATGATATACGTAGGTTCTGCCTGAAAACTATACCGGATAACATGCGAACGACATCTTTCATTAGCACTGAGTGGATCAGATTATTTCATCAACGTCGTTTGATCGCAATAACAGACTAGATAATCTCAGAAAAATAAGGAGCCATTTTGAAACGTACTTGTATTGTTTCTCCCTCGAACTATGTTTGCTTCAAATGGATAAAGGGAAGATTGGTTTTGATAGGAAACAAGTCTGCCACCCATAGATTTGATAATTGCAGATCATTAATACAGAAAAATATATTTAAAGAAAACTCTTATTGCCTACTCTTGATCTATATAAGAACTTATACACAACGCTTAATCATTTTCGAGGTTAAATGCGAAATAAATGTGATGTTAAAATATACACATATTTGAAAATTCTAGAGAAATATGAAGCAGTAATTATTTACAAAGTTGTATTATACTGCTGAAACCAGTTGAAGGTACTTGTAAATTACTTACAATCATATTACTTGGCCAAATAAGCCAATGCTTACTTTTATAATGTTGAATGGAAGCTACTTTTTATTGCGATACACATAAACAATTTTTATGCTTTTGAAATTGTAGTCTTTTGAGATCAACGAGTAACAGTCCTATTTTATAAGGATTAGGTTTACTTCCTTTAATTTCCTTGTCCAATCGCCTGATTTTTTTCTGTCTGACATACATTTCCCTTTTCCAGGATTTAAAATACTGGATGTGATGTATAAAGTCCTTTGCGAGCGATAAATTTTGATTCCAGACATGCTATATTGTAATAAAGATAATATAATCTCTTGAAATACTTACTTATGTTGGGATGACGATCAAAGCCGTATTTTACCCTTTGCTTTGATTACTATTTCCTTTCCGACATGCAGTTATAAGCCCATATCTCACACATAGAAACAAATAAACGCAAACAATTAGTATACTATTTAGATGTTTAATTCTTGATATAAAATTTACCGTATCCTTTCTTCTAATGAGTTTACATCCTCAGTTATATAATACTGCCGTCGTTGAATCTCATTTTGTGCTCCTTTTCGTTATTTTCATCTGCGGTAGCAATTTTTTGCAATCTTTCACGTCCATCAACCACAATGTTGATGTAGAAAATGAAGGTCAGACCTCCTCATAAACTTTTGCCAACTTTAGATGAATTTGATTTGGTAATATATATATATATATATATATATATATATATATAAAAGGCATTGTTTGTATTTGCCTTCCATAGACTAGAAAACCACTGAACCGTTTTACGCATGGTTTTTTTTTTTTTTTCAAAATGTTCCTTGTTTTCCGGAGAAGGTTGGCAGCTATTGAAATACTCAAAATGACCAATAGAAAAATAGCATAATGAAATAATCAAAATCTATTACATATATCACGTGCTACTGAATCATCATCACAACACAAAACACGAAATTAAGAAATAAGAATTAGGACAATCTTTGTGTAATAGTGATTGAAATGAACAACGTAACAATTGCAGACCATAAATAAAAAATAAGATATTAAATCAGTAGATAAGAGTTCATCGTATTGCATTTGACGATAACTCTGAAAATCAATATAGCTTCATCCATTTATGTTTGTTGAAATTATGAATAAGGTTTGCACAAACTGCAACGCATTAAAATTCATGAATGAAGCATCTGAGATGACTGGTAAACTTCAGTTGCTACCTCCTGAGCCCTTTTTTTATGACTGGTAAGAAAACACAATCAAAGCATTTTTTGAATAATATACGAAATTATAGCACATGCTTATGAATGATTTCAAACTTTCAATCGTATTTATTTAATTTATAAATATACCCAAATCTGATAATAGCGAAGCATTTCCGGGTCAGCTGGTAAGACATAAAAATGGAAATATAGGCTGAGATACCAATTTATCAATTTCGAGGTGACACGCACAGTACGTCAAATTTTAAAAACCATACAAAAGAAAACCCCTTCAAACATGAAGTTGAAACTTGTCGTTCGGTATTACAATACGTCTATACCTTTGCTGAATTTGTTGGTATGCTCTTTGATCAATACAGTATATTCCCAAACTAAATTTACAATATTTATTTACTGTATAGAATATATCTTTGTTTATCCCATACTTTGAATTTAAAGAGCCTGAGAAACATGCCGACTACCAACACGTATTTCAGGATGAAAATTATGCAGGGGTTTATCAACAGTCCACCTTGTTGACTATGCACTATGAAGATGTCCTACCTTGCAAAGACATTTATTACTGTAAATGTATGCGCATTTTTTTTTTTCAAGAATCGATTTCATACAATACTGATTTGAAATGGCGCCTATGTAGCATATTTGCATGTTTAAAGTTACGTATTTGTAACAAGTATTACTACTTCATAATGTTCACTCTGATACTTTTCATTTGAAGAAAAGAAGCTTTATTTCTCAATCTCAGCCAATAGTAAGCAATATCAGTAGGTTTATGTAAATGATTCATCTCAATTAAATAATGTTAAACAAAAAATCTGCTAAATAATAGATTATTCCTCATAAAACGAAATTGTTTAAATATTACTTGAAAAATTATTGACAACAATATGTGTCTATCTTTTTTTATCGGAATTATATTGTGAATTGATTTTCTTTGAAATTCTGACGGTTGAGATACCGACGTAATTACAAATATTTAAGATGAAACTGTTCACAAACTCATATTTGACTCGTAGAGCTGAGCTAGAGGAAGAAGAGAATTTGTAATTAGATCATGAATTATGTTGCAATACCAAATTTCAAATTTCCAAACGGTTTTACCGCTGCTTCCACATCAAACGGACGTTTGGCAGTTAATACTAGCGTAATCACACTTTATTGATGCGTAAAGTATAATTATCCAACTCAGCACTGGATTCCACTGAGCCTGGAATCTCTAAGGAATAATAATGTAACAGATGCCGATGATGATTGCTAATTAACAATATTTGCATTTATAACTCACGCACCAATCGAACTGTGGCAGCAATAAACAAAACAACTGCGTACTGCATTCACTTTATGGAATGTTAAAGGGGTATATGTTATTTTACCTCATGCGGAACAAGTATTCATTTACATTTAATTGTAAATAGTTGAGTATGTTGAAAATTGAAAGAAGTAAGGGATTCTCTCACCTGCCTTTCCGTCGCAGTAGCGCCCCTGCAGAGGATTCGAGTGTCCCCACATTTTTCGCCTTCATTAATCAGAGGATTTGTCAACAGTCACGGAAAATGTCTTCAATTAAGACTCCCTCGCAATTCCTTCTGGACTTTGCAGGAAATATAAAACTCAGCAAGTCTCGCCTAATTAGCTCAGCACTAATTACCTACAGCCACTAATTAATAAAATGTTGCGCGTAAATTACTCTGAAGTATACTTCGTGATACAGGCAGTTAGTGCGCCAAAGAAAGTTGAAGAACTTCCGACTCAGGCAGCGGAGCGTAGCGTTCGCCGAAATATCATGCGGTGAAAATCCTATTAACAATTATCAAAGGTATATTTCGATCTTACCTCCTCAGACCATAAAATTAAGTAAACGAAATAGCTAAACAGAAGAAACTCGAAATGAAACTGAAGTGTATTAAATGTCATCACCGATGCAAATGCAATGCCTAAATTAATAGGAACATAACCAAGGAATATGCTCTTCCTTGCCTTAGTAGACATAGCAAAATGATGCGTTTTGCATTATAAAAGGTAGTTTCTTCCTGGATGCTTTATCTGCTCTAAGTTTGTTAGATGATGTTTGATACCGTAGTGAACATACTTTGAAATCTATATAGGGAAAAACTTAATAGGATATACCTCACGCAAGTAAGCTGTAATGGTAATGAAAGATATCTTCCGATTGACCCAAGTTTTTCATCGGGAGGACTATCGACTTCCTGAAAATCGATTATTGCAAGACTAGTTTCGTTTTGAAGTAATTGTTTCAGACACTAACGATGGATTGGTTTGGATGCACTGAATAGGAACGATTTTAGAAGAATAAGGGAAGTGTTACTAAGCCTTGATGTCAAAGAATTAATATTGTGTCTCATGTCGCAGTTTAACGTTTTTGAAAAGTTTTTTACTTGATTAAGATTGGATTGATTATAACCAATAAGTAGCTATACGAACCAACACAATAATGACATACCGCTGAGTAAAAATTAATGGATTTTTATTAAACTTTTCAAAAAATCTAGTTGCCTTAATAAACAAAAAACAGTCTGTAAAACTTTTTACTGAGGAAGCTAGTGAGTATTTTTTCCCCTCAAATTTTTGTGATTATTCATGCTTTACATCAATTATATTTCTTTCTAACTTTAATACATGATATATTTAGCCTTAAATTGCTAGATTTTTCTCATTAGCAAATCCGAATGGGCTAGTATATTCATGAAATATAGTACTGAAAGCCTGGTAAATTGCACTCCATTTATTTGTATCGAATATTTTCATACCCAGTTTGGATGAATATCATCTATGCTTCGTTCATCACGCTTCGCTCCATCTATCCAGTCAGAATTTTTTGGCCCTTATCCATTTCATCTGTATGATTTCTCATAGCCATCAGTTTGGTTCGTGAGAGACATTTCGACTTGTATGAACAATTAGATTTTTTGGTTTTCTCTATTACGAATAAAAAGTATTTAATATGTGGTAGTACTGAAATAATATTATAAGTAAATATTATAAATCAAAATGATGTACTCCGACGCGAAGGATATTACTTCGACGAACTACCAGAGATGGTCAGCATAAACATAACATAAGATTCATCCTAAAGATATTCAAGTCGTAGGTCACTTGGCTCTACTTCCATAAAGCTGCGTTCGGATGGTTTTTACCAATATTCGTGTGTAACAAGTTTTTAGCTATAAAATTTGATTATTGCATATTAAACTGAAATACGTCAAATGAAACAATTCATGTCTACTTCAATGTGTTCCAACAAATTTCTGTTTTGCATCGTAGAGTAACTTAGTACGAAATGTTTCACACTATCAGTACCACATGATCAGTCGGCTCAGTGGATACGAAGAATGTATCACTAACATGTATTAAAATAAAAAATGATCGATTGTGCTCCAAAGGGTAACATTGATATGCTAAATGCTGTATTATCTTGAGTTTTGCCTGAGTTTTTCCTAAGTTTCAGTTGTTTCAGCTGAAGGTTCCCTTAACTACGTTAATGAATAATCACACAACTAAGTTGTTTTATAGAGCTGTACTCACCTGCTGAGGCCTTCCGGTTACCTTCTAGAATCTCCCACTGGTTGCGTAGTGGTGCGTTTTAAGCGCCGCGGAGTACGGTCTGAGTGAGGATACTGGCGCACTGTTTCCTCCGGCCACTGAGGATTGAGTGTGACGTCAC
Organism: Vandiemenella viatica; assembly: GCA_031002005.1. Taxonomy (NCBI): domain Eukaryota; kingdom Metazoa; phylum Arthropoda; class Insecta; order Orthoptera; family Morabidae; genus Vandiemenella; species Vandiemenella viatica. The sequence goes on from CM061920.1 coordinate 199,640,338, forward strand.
TCGCAGGACACACGCGGCGCGGCGCTCGGATGGACCGGTTCGCGGGCGAGGTTCGTGGTCCGGACGCGCGGCTGCACTGGCTACTCAGGTTGCGGCGACTCGCCGCGGCGCCTCCGCGGCGCCACCTGCGCGCTCCTCTGGAACGACGTAGACCGTCGTGCCGGCTTTGCGCTTCCTGTTGTCTAAACGATCGACAAAATTAGGCATTGTCATTCTCCGTTAAGGCTGGCCATGCACTTAATTAATTGTGGTGGTCAAAGGAAGTCACACGTTGTTCTCAATAACTACGTCTCAATCAAAGCTAGAGTGATCTAAATTCCATTTCTTCGGCTGCCTGAATCTATGAAACTTGTTAATGCTATAACTCTTCTCTTCCTGTACCCACAACCCTTTTCTTGACAAATGATTCCACCCTATCACATCTAGTTGGGCGTAAGTAAGACACTTTCGAGAATGGAAATGTGTATACACCATATCATATTTTGAAGTGATTCCATATTTCAACAAATATTCAATAATATTAATGTTTAAATTAAACCATAAATGAAATACACTACACCATATCGTCACAAAGGTCAAACAGTTTAAAGCCACTACAAATATCAGTTCTCGGCCCACAAATTCTTTGCATTTGCTCCACAGTTGAAAAGGCACGAACAATTGTTTATTTAATTAAAGTTTAGGAATATATAACGAGTTGTAAGAAGTATCAACAAAAAATTTTTCTCTAATTGGTTCCTGATAATGTTGATACAAAATAAAATGTCGTGACTGTGAGTGATTGTGTTGTAAACGGTATATATGATTCTTTGAATATTCTTAAAATGAAGGAAAAATTATCATCTTAATTGTTAATAATGATGAAATGATGAGCAGGAGTATGTTGTTCTTTCACCAAATATATTTTACTACACCTAGAAGTCAGAATATTTAATGAAGAATCTAAGATCGATACAGTCAACCAATAAGACAATTTCTAATAAAATGAATTAAGATTCTCTGATCAATATACATCGAAAAAAGTGGAATCAAGTCTCTTTAACTAATTACATCTAAGTTGATGTATGTTAGGTAAGCCTGTAGTATGAAAGAACGCCAAAGAAAGGTGAAGCAACCAAACATAAAAAATTTAAGGAAATTGAAATGATTTACGTTTCAACTATAAGAATGCAGAATTTTTAACGAGATATGAGAGCAAATATAATCTAATTTATACAAAATTCAAATATCGGAGACCAAAATATAAGGAGGATGGGAGACAAAGAGTAACAAATAGATATATATAAAACCAAAACACAAAAACAGAGAAAAACGGACACGAAGAGAGAAAACGAGTCAATAATATGTATATATATAAATCATTGTAGTTTAACGTTGTGGACTGCCTGGAAACTGAGCACTCTTGCGAAATGAAAATGTGCACTGCTTTCAAACATGACAGAATGTTTTATTAGAAACACAATTTTGTGATTAAATTACGTGAACTTTTGAAAGGCTGGTATCCTTGGAACTTGATAATAATTTGCGGTAGAGAGGGACCGTTCTCACATGATTTACTTAAAACGTACAAAAGATTCTATTGAAGATTGCTACTGTTTCGTCAAAAAGTTATAAAGTAGAAAATAGGACACTTGTGTTCGAAAACGGTTTAGAAATATTGTCAAATTAAGCAACTAAAGATTGCTTGCCGAGTACACTACCCCAATGTATAGTAATGGCTCCAAGGCCGACACGCTGGCCTAAACAATGTACATTTTTTCATGTCACTCAGTCGGAATGTGAATCTTATCTGCTTCGGGTGTACATATCAACCGCCAGAACTGCTGGGTTCAGCGGGCTGCCTCTACAACATTCCATCAACGGAGCTGACATTGAGCTAGATTTACTTTCACCTGCGATACAATCTCCTTTCTGAACAAGGAGAGAGGAACTTGACATTTGGAAGCAATAGACTTGAGCATAAAACCTTCCATACTAGAATTTCAGCTTTGCGAAACGTTCCATCTAACATCCTGCGCCAACATCGAGCAACGTTACTTGTGACGCTGTAACGGGATTATACGTTCACGACATCTACAACATAGTTCCAGATTAGATTGTTTAAACAATTATTTGTGCCACATGGGATAAGATTTATTATTAAAAATGGCCCGTTTGATGTTAAGTGAATAAGTACATTTTATTTAATCATTAAATTACTAAAATATAATTTTTCATTTAATAAGAAAAATTTACAAATTAGTATCTAGCTATCAGCATGAGATGATTTTAACTCGGTGTATTGCGGGTATTTACTGCCTTGGGTAACTGAGTTCTTAGAATCTGTTCATACTTATAAAAGCCGTTGATATGTTGCCTGACAATTGAAAGCGGTGGGTAGGTGGAGTGGGGTCAACTAAGTGAACTATGTGGCCAGGAAGTCTCTCAACGATTGGAGAGAGTGGTGGCCGTCCACCCCTGTTATTGGGTGAGGGCTATTTCTTGCGTGCCTGTCTGTCGTCAAAGGCGTCCGTATATCACGGACGTCAAACTGGTCGGATCTTCTTCCAGCTCTGCGTCTCAACAACCTAATCCCGTCGGGGAACTAGACTTGATCAGCGGTCTCCATTAGTTCTCATGCCAAAGTATTTGGTTCATCTTGTCACCTTTTTGACAGCAATTTATAACAATGGTATCCAACATAGATCGCAGGAGATTCCTCCCGCATAGTACAAAAAACTTTCCTGAACCTAAGGAAGTAATACTTACTGACCTAATGACGTCTTGTAGAAAACGTATAAAATATCATTGACCCTGTGAACCGCTGGGCACTGGCAATAAATTTGCTAATGACCTACTGATTATGCCTGGCTTATCTCGGACTGTTTCTTAGAGACTCGTATCTACCAGACGATTATTCCCTCTTGCGGCGGTCTTCATGTTGACGCCATTGAATAACTTCAATTTGCCACAGGTCCCAGATTTCCTGAACAGCCAAACGTGATAAATGTTTTGAAGTGTCACGCTGATTGCGGCAAGATAATTAATTTTATTTGTTATAATTTTATTAATTAATATTTAATGAGAATATGGGAGTAAATCAATGTTCTAGACAACATTTAAATTTACGTTTATAAGAACAAGTAAAACTGTCATTTACATTTATTTCTCAGAATTATAGAAAAATGATGATGGCTGAATTGATTTGCGCCAAGGCTGCATTATGAGTCTCTTTCACAAGGTCGTGACGGGTTAAGTGAATGGGCGCCGTGGTGAGAACACACACAATAGTTTATAGTGGTACTTGCCACGTTGTACTTATCAATGATGATGGCTGGCGACACCGTGCTGGAATCAGCCTTTCAGTCATTTGGGATGAGGTCCTGGGATCGAAGATCCGTCGACAAGTGCTCCTCCAAAACTCGAACTAGAGACGGCGGTGAGAGGATGTGAACCCTCGCTCCTCCGCCACAAACTAGCTGCGAAGACCGTATCGAACTGGAGTCAATCCTGAAACCACTGGGCGATGCTGCCACGCACGCGACACAATAAACAGTTTCGCGAACGTAACCTCGCGGTTAAGACATCCGCGAAATACTTGAACGTCTCCCTGTATGGGAGAGCCCGCTGTCACCAGGCTAACACCTTCGGATCCTCCACTCGCGGTCCAGCGGATTTGAGGGGTGAGGTATAACCGAATTCTTTCCGTAGCCTTGAGTACCTGCCACCTGCCTGACTGCCAGCTGTCGTCCTTCAAACAGTTCGCAAACCCACGAGGCTACAACCTAATGCAACTTCACAAGGCTGTAGTGTGTTTCATTACGTAGCCCACTTTCCCCGGAAAATTTAAAAATTTGTTAGTTCGCAGTCACTGAATGTACTCTCAACAAATTGATCTCCCATCAACATCTCTGAATGTAGCTTGTTCTACTATTTACATTCTTAGTGCAACTTGCGAGGTGTACCTTTCTTGCCTCCCCCTCCCCCAAAAAAAAATATGAATATTTTATATATTAACATGAATTATAGCTCGTGACTTGTTGCAAATTTACCATCACAGAAGGTAATATTGAATTGAGGGGATTTAGCAAGGTGATTTAATTACAGTCTAGCACCCCATGAGTCGCCAGTATCAATGGCTCAGATACACGCACTCAATTACTCATGCTAATTCTATGGTTAGTCTTCAAAATAGTGACCGAACTTCTTAAAGGAATTTATCTATGCTACATAATCATGCACTAGTGTATTTCTATTTCTACGGGGTAGTAATTATTTACATGATGTGGATAAGTTAAATCCGACTTCTTCAACAACGTTGGAATGGCAACATGTTGCAACTAGTATGGTTCCTTATTCCTCGTCTATCAATGAAACTGATAGATCATCTAGCATGGGTCAAAAGAATAGCAACTACATCTGTTCACGGATATTGCGGCAGAACATAATAACTAATATAGTAAACAAGCTGGGTTGGGATTAATTGCAATACAGGAGGCGGGTGAGGAAAGTGGAGGGTAAGTATAAGCCATTCACTGGTGATAAAGCCTGGGTAGATACTTGGTGAGCGGACGTGATGGGTGAAAGGAGGCGGATTCAAATCCCCGTATGCTCTTTCGGTTTTCCATGGCTTCCCGAAATCACTCTGGGAAGATGGTGGGATGGTTTCAAAATGACATGGTCGAATTCCTTTCCGTTCGTTGCACCCAGTCCTTTCCCACCTACCTCGAAATCAACTAAGCGCAAAGATAAAAAAATATTGGTTGAAATTTGTGATCAGAATGTGTAAGAAAAGAACAGTGGTTATTGATTAACAACGAATTTTATGCGGAAGGTAAGGGGAAAGTTTCGTTTGTGGATATGAGATTCAGAGATTCGAATAAGATATTGAGGGAGTTCATGCAACACATAGCTCAGATTGCTAAATAAAAGACTTAAAAACCCGTATAAAGGATAGGTAGATGTGTAACAAATTTCTCTTAGTGTAAAAACGTCTATCGTGTTCGATAAAATGATAGTGCCATAGATAGAAAATACTTATACAAAAGTGTTTCATCAGTTGCCCATTCTCTAAATCAAGTTTTGAGATTTAGATGTAGTAAAATTAAATTCATGTTTCTTGTAATCACTAGTGACTAATTGATACTTATCTCTTGATTCAGACCAAAGCGTAGCCGTGTCGAGCAGTTTCTGACCCTTGTGACCCACATCGATACTGGATTCCAAAAAGAAACTTGAAAGTGGAGCTGTGTTCGTCGACCTATCAACAGCCTATGAGATACTGTCTGGCGTGAGGGTCTCCTCCTCAAATTCCTAAATGCTGTACTGTGCAAAAAATAGCTGAACTCTTGAACAACATGCTGAGTAAACGCAAAATCCAGGTCCACTGCGGGGTCCAAAAGAGTCGCTGCCGTGCTCTCAACAATTGACTGCCTCAGGGTACCGTACTAGCGCCTGTGCTTTTTAATTTATATACTGCGGACATACCTAAACTAAATTGCAGGAAATTCCAGTATGCCGATGATCTGGCTATTACCTTCCAGGACAGAAACTTCCAGATTTGTGAAGATAGACGCTCTGAGTGTCTTAACTTGCTCTACACATTCTTCTCTGTGAAGACTAAAAACTAATCTGACAAAGACAGAGTCTTGTGGCTTACACCTTTCAAACAAGCTTGCCTACGTCATAATAAGACCAAACTTCGGACCCCTTGGAAGAGTCGAACACAAAGACGATCCCAAATATCTGGGAGTTACCTCACTTTTCATCAGCATTTATCTAACACTGCAGAGAAAGTGAAGACCCGTGTGAACCTTGTTAAGAAAGTGGCTGGTACGTCAAGGGGTGCAGGCGTCCAAGTTCTTACCTTTGTTTGGCATTCTCCGCAGCAGAATTCTGTTGCTCTACATGTCTTGGTAGTGCACATAGTACCAAAGTTGACACCCAGCTTAATGCTGCTATGAAAACAGTGAGTGGTGGTGTCATTAGGTCTACCGCAGTATCCAGGCTGCCTGTACTTTCCAACATTCCTCCACCACATTTGACGAGGAAATCGATATTACTTAGAGAATTGGAAGGACTGGAGGAAAACGACATGATTCCTTTGCATGATGACCTTCTTCAGCTGCCACGCACACGACCGAAATCGGGGAGACCTGCCTACATGGAAGCAGCCAATTTCAGACCTAACAACCTTAACTTGAATGAAGAGTGGAGAAAGGAGTGTGAAGCCAACAGCACACACAATTGTGAGCTTATAAAAGATCCGACAACCTGTGTTACAGGATTTGACATGCCTAGACGTCTCTGGTGTCAAATGAACAGATTTCGCATAGGTCACGCTGTGTGCAATGCAACCACGAATAAGTGGGGTCTCCGTGAAGATGCGTTGTGTGACTGTGGTGGTATCCAAACTGCTAACCACATTGTGATGGACTGCCCAGCAAGAAGATTATCTGGAGGCCTTCTCACACTGTATCAAGCTGGACCAGCTGCCAGAAGATGGCTTGAATCTATAGATTTATTTATCTAATTGACATGTCTTTTGTTGTATTTGGCATACGATAATAATAAGTTATCTCATTCCACAAATAGAATCTTTCCGAAAGTTATACTTCATGGTGAGTCGGAAGAAAACCAGACGACCATTTATTTTCTTCCTAGGTCTACAGTATACGACGGAACCAACACGGAGCGTAATGGTGTACCTTACATGAACAAAGAAAAATCATTAAACATTGCTGGCACTACCGGAATTTTAACCGGGGAAATTTAATTTTGATTGAGAGCAAATTATCCCACATGTGACTTCATTAATTTAAAAATAATTTCCTTCAAATAAATATGAAATGGGATTAAACCACGACAAACTTTATTTCTATCTTTTAAAGTGTAAATCTACACCATTAATATAAATTTAAAAGTAACTCTATTTTTCTATCTGTTTGTCACATTTTTACGACTAAACGTCTAAACCGATCTTGATGCAGTATGACAAGGAATTACTGTTTACAATTAGGAAGTACATCTGATACTTTTTTTCTGCATAAACGACATATTTTGTCATGAAATTTTAAATCTAACAGTATGGTGGCAGACAGACAGATACCGTGTTTGTGTGTGCAATATTATGCATTATTATTTCGGTCTCTCAAGCTTTGTTTCTTTCGCAGTCATTTTGTGTATGATCTGTTCAGAAATTTCATGTACTTATTCCACAGTACAGAGGTGGATTTACGATGAGCCAGACTATTATTTTGGGCATACCTAAAAGTTTTTGGAACTATGGCAGTTAGTCTCCCACAATTAACTCCCAACTTTAATTTGTTGCTATTTAAAGAAGTTGTAAGTTGGTTCTTTTCATGAGACAGATTCAATTGTAGAATGGTATGATAATGGCTTCCCCGTTCGACTTGGTGTTCCTTGGGACTCCTTTTTCGTAACTTACAGCTTTCTATATCCAGTTCTAGAAATAAATTTCTAAGTCAACGCGTACAATCTACGAAGTAGCTCCTAACAGATAGTGGAAAGTAGAATCGTGTTTCTGTAATGATATTAGTAAGGTTGAGAGCTGATTACGCTCTGCTGACTGTCAACTACAAGGGTATATGATTTGTAAATATTGGTTCAGCTGGCTTTAATGGAACGGGCTCTTCGATAATCCCATCTTTAATACAGTCGACCAGATTCAAAACTGTCAAATACTTCACTTGGCATTACTCCGTGGTCGCTAAGGGAAATCTCTCTCAGAGTTAAATCACTGAGACGAATATATCTGGCCCGCTGTTTTGCAGCCATGCGAATATATATCCAACTGAACCAAGGGTCCAGACATGTAAGCTGAAATCTGAAAGGAAGTAATATCAGCGAATGCATCTCAATCACGCACCAGTCTCTCATTAGGCTTAAAATCGTGTAACGTTAAATTAATACAACTGCTTAAGTTATAGAGGATTGGAAATGATTGGGGTTTGATATTATCTCACATTTATGCATTCACCTTTTAAGCGTTAACTCCACCGCACTGAATATATTACGTGAATAACTAATCCATTGCTTTGGTATTTCTGTCCATTTCGTATTTGTAAAGAAAGATTATGGAATTATAAATCCCCGTGGTTGGTAAAAACAGCTGTGTTTGAAACGCTTCTATTTCATCACAACTTCCAAGTATCTTCGATGTATATATTTAACAATATATTGTTTTCTCTAGCGAAAAACTTTATTTATAAGTTGTTATACAGGAAATTTGTAGCTGTCTAATATTGATAGGGTTCCTAAAATTTTAATTATATTTACCATCCCCTCCCTGGATGCGATGGTGTCCTAAAACTTGCAGCTAAATCTGCATGAGGCGTTAGGTTACCACATTTGCACACAAGATAAACCATCTCTACTGCCTCAAAGAAGAACGTCTGCTAAGACGCAGATGTCGATGAAAAAGTGTTATGTAAAATAATTAATATTACTGCTTCAAAAAGTTTTTCGTACAGCTTACCAAATATTGATTAGTTTCTTTTGCTTTTCAGGTACAGTTTCCGAAGTCAATTGAGAAACAAAAATTCTTTTTTTATCTCCTCGTAGGAAACAATCGGTCCTGTCCTTTTGACTGATTGTTTGCAGTAACGTATATCATATACATTGGCACCTAACGCTTACCACTGTGGAACAATTCAATTTTGTAAGCACACGCAATGTTACGACGTGGAAACATATACTCGCATGCCAATAGTAATGGCACAGCAGGATGGAAATGTCCAGCTACGCACTTATTGCATTGATATGGCATAAGTAGGCAGATGTCTGTTACTGCTGTCAGTTGGAGAACTGAGTGTTCTTTAAAATTCTGACGTGAAGATGGTTATCCGTTGAGAGATAAAAGAGGCTCGAAACTGGAGTAGTACTTGGAGTGTGATGCATGGGGCATAACATTTTTGCTGTGGGTTTTTGTTAATATACACATACACACACACAATATATATATATATATATTAACAAAAACAAAAGAAGAGTATCATTTCCAGTTCAGTTTATCTGTTTAATAAATAATGTTTTTAGGCAGTACATATTCTATTAGATTCTCTTCGTCGCCTCCCTGTAGATTAATACATTTGTAAAATTCTACAAAAATGCGGTCAAATTTTAAGAATCGGAGCAAGATAGTAGTAGTTTGCTTATCATTTAATTATAATGCATTGAAGTGCCAAAAATCAAAAACTGACAGTGACACTGCACTACATGAACCATTCAATAAAAAGCTAAACCAGATCCAAAATTAAAAATGCTGAAAGAGGCTTTCGGAATACTGAAAAATGCAGAAGATAAACAAAAACAGGATACGGAACTACGGACTTTCGTTGATTTTATACGAATAAAAATGAAAAATTATAGCAGGAAAACAAAAAATGCATTTCAACATGAAATATTTCAGATAATTATGCGTGCTGATCAAGAATATTACAACTCCATACAAAATTATCGTGATTACTCCACTACGCAAGAGCCACACCCTTCAGCTTTTTTCTCCACTATAAATCGATATATAAGCTCGCCCTTCCACTTCTTCCCCAAATCAAAACCAACAAACTCCTCTGCAGAACCCGCCATACTCCTCGTACAGCAACAATAGCGAGTACTTATCAGATATGAATCTAGAAAATTCAATGAATTTTTTGAAATAAATTACATTATTATTTTTTTTATTATTGAATACAGGATTACATTGATTTGTTATTTCATTGCGCCTATCAGCGCCTGGCACACTTCAAAGACAACTGAAGTTATGGCTTTTTGAAATGCCAAACAGGTACTGTAAACTTATAAAAGAATCACCAGTAGCTAAGCATCACAGCATCACGGCTAATCTGTTTTGAACCGACACTGCTTCTCCAAACGAAGTGTTTCTTCGTTCTATCTTGGGTCCAATTATGTTTATTAGAAATTCTAAATCAGTTGGAGGGATTCTCGTGAAATTTTTGTAATGTCCACTCATTTGTTGATTTCTTAAAAGAAGAATTAGATCACTTCTTTCTCGATACATTCCATGAATACGCCATCTATACGCCATTTATAATCATCCAGCAAAGCATCTAGAAGTATGTATACTGCACATGTGAGATACATTTCGTCCGACATCGCGGAGCTCCAAACGAACACTGCGGATAGAGTCGGCTTGTCGTTACGGTTACAGTGAGCGTACACACTAGAGCCTCGTCACTTTATCCGTTCGGTTACAGTTACAGTTCGCTAGTGAGTACGCTCAGTGAGGTGGCTCGGTGTTCATCGCGAGCGAAGTTCGTTTCACGCGTATTCGCTAGAAAGTGGTTACTGTATCTGTTCGGTTACAGTTACAGCTAGCTATTGAGTACCCGGCGTAGTGTGGACGCGGGAAACGAACTTCGCTCGCGACGAACACCGAGCCACCTCACTGAGCGTACTGCCTAGCGAGCTGTAACTATAACCAAACGGGTACTGTTAAATGGTTCTAGTGTGTACGCTCACTGTAACCGTAATGACAAGCCGACTCTATCCGCAGTGTTCGTTTGGAGCTCCGCGATGTCGGACGAAGTGTCTCTCGCTTGTGCAGCATACTTTCTTACTGGATGATTATAAACGACCACGAAGATGGCGTATTCACAGAATTAATTGAGAAAGAAGTGATCTAATTATTCTTTTAAGAAATCAACAAATGAGTGGTCATTACAAAAATTTCACGAGAATCCCTTCAACTGATTTTAAATATCTAATGAACATAATTGGACCCAAGATAGAACGAAGAAACACTTCGTTCCGAGAAGCAGTGTCGGTTCAAGACTGATTAGCTGTGACGCAGAAATACTTAGCTACTAGTGATGCTTTTACAAGTTTACAATATCTTTCTCGCATTTCCAAACAAGCCATAAGCTGAATTGTCCCTGAAGTGTGCCAGGTGCCGATAGGAGCTCTGGAAGAATAAATGAAGGTAATCCTTTATTCAATAATAAAAAAAATGTAAGTTATTTTTTAAAAATCATACGTAATTTTCTAAACTCATATCTGATGAATATTCGCTATTGTTGCTGTACCGGGAGTATGGCGGGTTGTGTAGAGGAGTTTGTTGGTTTTGATTTGGTGAAGAAGTGGAACGGCAAGCTACATCTGGATTTATAGTGGAGGAAGAAGCTGAAGGGTGTGGAGCTTGTGTAGTGGAGTAATAACCATAATTTATGGAGTTATAATGTCCTTGATGAGCACGCATAATTATTTGAAATATTTCATGTTGAATTGCATTTTTTATTTCCTTGGTATAGTTTTTCTTGTATAAAATCAAAGAAATACCGTAGTTCCGTACCCTTTTTCCGTTTATCTGCCGCATTTTTCAGTATTCCGAAAGCCTCTTTCAGGATTTGTAATTTCGGATCTGGTTTTAGCTTTTTATTGAATGGTTCACGTAGAGCATGTCACTGTGTTTTTGTGTTACCATTGAGGTCCTCAACCTACAAATAATTTTTTTTGTTTATTAATGATCAATAATAATAATTGGAATAATTTTATTTTTTTAAGGTTTATTTAGCCTTGCAAAATTAAGGCTGCCAATCCTTGGGTTTCCATAGGACACTGCTTTCTTGACAGGCTTCTATCAGCTGAAGACATTTATCTTCTGTCCATTCACTCATGACGCTTGAGGATACTGGTAGGTTCGCAGCGTGCAACAACCTTCACTCTCGACGTCCACGAGCGCACAGCGAGCGCATTTGATTCGCAGCAAAAACCGACAGTCGTCGGCTCACTGGGAATGCAACGCGTTCTGCTCGCGGCAGGCTCGCGAGCCACGTACTCACTATAGTTCACGGTGACAGTAACGTGCAACGGTTACAGTTACAGAATGTGGAAGTGTTTCTTGTCGGCTCGCTGCGAATGCAACGCGTTCCGCCCCCGATAGGCTCGCGAACCACGTACTCACTATCGTATTCGGTAACAGTAACGTGTAACGGTTACAGTTACAGCTAGCTAGTGAGTACGCGGCTTAACAGTAACGTGCAACGGTTACAGTTACAGAATGTGGTTGGGTTTCTTTTCGGCTCGCTGCCAATGTAACACGTTCCGCTCGCGGGAGGCTCGCGAGCCGCGTACACTCTATTGTATTTGATGACAGTAACGTGCAACGTTAACAGTTACAGCTCGCTAATGAGTACGCGGCTTTAACCAGTCATGGGGTTCTCCTAAAGAAGTATTCAACCATGCGTCCTCTACAGCCGGGCATAATTACGATAGTGTTGCCGTTACCGTACTTTGAACTTGATTGATCACTGATGTCCCAAACATGTTCAATTGGATTCTTATCTGACGATCTATGTGGCAAAATCGTTCACTGGAATTTCCAGAGTGATCCTCAAACCAGTTGTGAACGATTTTGGCCCCGTGACATGGCGTATTGTCGTCCTCGAAAAGTCCATCGTTGTTTGAGAACATGAAGAACACAAATGCCTGGAAGTGGTCTTGAAGTATCTGAACAATTTTAAGTCATTGGTCGGTTCAGGTAACGTAAACACAGTCCGTACACCGCCAAACTGCACAGTTCCTTCGTGACAAACAGGGTCTATAGTCTCGTGGGTTTTGCGCCACACCCGGACCCTACCATCAGATCTTACTAACTGGAATCGATCGTGACTTACATGAATACGCAACCTTTCTGACAATTTCGCGAGCCCAACAGAGATGCTGCAGCCGATGGCGCTTTGTTATCAGAGGCACTAGCGCTAGGACTTCCGCTGTCAGATCCCATCAACACCAAATTTCTCCACACCTTCGGCATGGACACGACCCTCGTGGGCCCCACATTGAGTGTTGCACATAAATTCCGTCGTAGGCAAAGCTAAATTACGATTTATAAGTCGTATACTGAGGAATTGTAATGCTCATATAAAGGAAATAGCGTACAAAACACTAGTGCGTCCGCATCTGGATTACTATTGTGGAGTTTGGGATCCGTATGACATAGGCCTGATTGACTCGGTGGAGAGGGTACAGAGGAGAGCCACTCGATTCGTGACTGGTTGCTACAGCCCTTATTCAAGCGTCACAAAATTGGTACTTAGATTGGGCTGGGATCGTTTGGAAGACAGAGGACGTTATTTGCGTTTGAATTTATTGGAGAATATGCGAAATTCTATGACCTACGAGCGCAGTGAAATACTTCTTCCGCCAACCTATTTAGGTCGCAATGACCGGAGGGATAAGATTCGTGAAATAAGATGCCGTACCGATGCTTTTATCTATTCTTTCTTTCCTCGTGTTATTCGGGATTGGAATGCGCAGAATTAAGATTGGTGCTTAGCACCCTCTGCCACCCACAGTTTGTAAATTGCAGAGTATGGATGTAGATGTAGTGTTGCTGTTCTTTCATGCAGGGCTACCTGTCTGTCTACACTGACACTTCGACACTGGCGTCGCTGGTCATCAAGTAGACATCGTCATCCACTGCGTGATCCATGGCAGGAGGTATTGTCGCAAATAACACATTCAGGGCACGGTCTTCACACTATGAATTGAGGGATGTTAAACTCTGGAACAATTCCAGAAATGGAATGTCTCATGCGTCTAGCGATAACTACTATTCCAAGTCCGTTAATTAAAGTCGTGCCGCCATAATCAAGTCACAAAACTTTTCACACGACTCACTAGAATAAAAATGTACAGCTCAGAAACTCCACGGCACATTTATATATTTCTACCGCGATCATATAGTTAATTACATCTTACTATCCTTTGACTTTAGAAACTTTAGTGTATTTTATACCAATTTCATTATCATAACTAAACTAGTGACATCTGTTGGTAAAACCATTACTGGTAGCTGACTGCTACACCGTATATCTTTAACCAACTGATATGAATTGATTGTAGAACAAATTTCTTTGAGGAAAACCTAGAAATTTAAAATATAAATTTTTAAGCTAAAAAAGTATCATGGTATTTGAAAACATAAAAATAATTAACATTGCACTTAAAAATAAATGCTTGCTAGATATTTGAAACTTAGACAGGGATCAGGAATAAATTCCAACAGAACAATAAAATGAGAACAAACTTTAATTCGGTCAAAGTACTTCATTGCATCTGTTTTTGAGCGTGCTGGACGACGATAAATAATAATCCGATTAGATCAAATACAAATAATTACCATTAAAATAAACAATAATTTTAGGAAAATAATTCAGGTTGATACTGGTATGGTCCATAATCGCTGCACATCTTTATTTATTTTGTAAAAAGCACTGAGAAATCTTTAAATCTGAAAAAATTTAAAATCTAAGTTATAAATGTATATAATATATATATTTAAAGTAAGAGAAAGTATCAGTTCTTCTAGAAAATTTAGGAACAAGACTGAAAGAACTTCTATAGTTTCGAATACGATAAAAATGTATTTCAAGTATACAAGAATGGCCTAAGTTCATGTGTCGTAAATTCGCACGAACTTCGAAAATGCCTCTGGATTGTAAGAAATCTTCAAGAGTTTGGTCATAATTGGGAGAGTGCCTTCATTTTTAAACAACTTAACTGTCTGCTCTTAGAAGTGTTCCTTGCTGTGATTTATGAAAAAAAAGTTCCTTTATATTTTCCTCTCTTAACTCACTGTTAAATCCTGTTCTGATGAAGTGAAACAATAATTCAATATAAACTCAAGAACATTTATCTCACACCAAGTTTTAAATCTGCAAAAATACAAGTTGCTGAAGTAAGGGATTCGCGTCGCCTTTCTCTTAACGGATTTAAAGTTCTCAGGAAGGTAACGTCGTTTTAGAATATTAAAAGTAAAGAAACACTTCAGTAAATCTTCATATTTCAGACTTAATCTTAGTAATTTCCTAAATTAGTATGTCGATGTAATATTCAAGACACAAACACCACTAAATATCATATCCGCAAATAATAACAATATTAATAAGGTTAATGACAAATGCCGTACATTTTTCTTCAGAGAATAAACTGAAAAGTAAAATATGACAAAAAAAACTGACAAAATGCGTAGGACTGAAGTCACAAAATACATTCCCAATCTGATTGATTTAGATTTGGGATACAATTCGACCGAATTCTTTTGCATTAATCAAGGAATTTTTTCATATATCACATAGCGATGGATAGTTCATGTATGTCCTCGTACTATTGTGAAGCAAAAGAAGACGTAGAAACCCGAATTTTCCCACCCTCCTTCACAAAATGGTTACGTAGTGTGAAATCTGCACGAGAAATTGTGCTAAAATCCTGAAGTAAGTAATAAAGAATCATATTTAACATCAGTTGTAATTACTGTCTCCCTGTGCAGAACTTGCTAGTTGTGAATAGTATAAAAGCATCCGACTTCAATAAGACAAAGCACCAACCCATTCTACCCAAGAACTCACTGAGAGAGTATCCAAGAATTTGCTCAGAAATATTTTCATGTCTATGTATTCGCCAGACATTTTACCCTGCGACTCCTCTACCTTCCCTTTCACACTGAGGGTTTTGACAAGAGGAAACCGGTAAATTGAACCATTGTTCCCAAAGTAATTTTAAAATATTGATTAGGAAATATAGAATTCGTTAGCATAAATGTGTGAACCAACTAAACTACTGAAATGCGAAAAATTAATTTTTGGACACTGAATTAATTTTTTTTGAATAAACGTATTAATATTTGTTATTCAAAATTAAGAAATACAAATTAAATTGGCAGTAGAAGTGAGAAATTCTTTGACACATTTTACGTTTATTATAATTCCAGAATATGACTGAATCTCGTAATTACCTTCCTTCTTCGTAAATAATGCAGGAAAAAAAATGTTTCAGATACAGGTATTTTAAACTTGGAGATATTAGCAAGTCATCTTTTGCTCTTACCATAAATCGTTTTGTTTGTTTCCGTTAACCTATCTACTTTCTGTTTGTATGCAGCTTGTTTAAAAGACCAGAATCGTAACGTGCTGTAACATTCTTTGCTCCCGCAGAAGAATACAAGGCAGCTGTGAATTTGCCTAAATTGAGTTTAGTAAGAATAAAGGAATGTAAAATACTTAATGGCATGTTTTCCCTTCAATATTTCCACCTAATGCACGAAACAGATCCCCATTAAGCATTGTGATTGGCAATTCTGTGAATAAGTAAATTATAAAGAACTGACGAGTGTTTGTATATGCGTATATCTTTTTGTTTCCAAGACAATGAGTAAATAATGAACGAACACAGCATCGAGCGAACTACCATCATACAGGCTAAGCTGCCCCGCATTTTAATGCAATCTTGTTGCAGGTCTGAAAGGTCAAAGTATTACCACAATTAAATATAATGTATATCGAATAGTCCATTCTTATTTTCCCAACATAAAACTGTCACGCTTATGAACATAAATACCACAAATAAGATGGAGCCGTACCTAGTGGGTGAGCGGTAAGGGCCGACCATTAATTTCCAGTGGTGTTTTTTCTTAAATCTGGACCACATGCCTCTCCTAGGGTGAGATTTGGTGGGACCTCTCCCCCTCCTCCTCCCCCTCCCCGTTATGGCGATGTGTGGTAAGGTGAGATCTTGAGGGGAAACCCCCCATCCCCCACCCCCGTGCTGACTACCTCGTAATTTTTTTAGCTTTTTTTTAGCTCTCTTGTTTTCAAGGGCGCTTAAACCCTGTAGAATTACTAGTTTCTACAGTAAATTCAGTCCTGACACTGGTATAAGACATGTCGAATCACCCTTAATTATAATTTTACTAAATCAGTCGCAATATGATGTTTGGCCCACCTAATTGATGGTACCGAATCTTCGTACATTATTGTTATTACTAATGCAGTCGCCACGGCTGGCTGGTAAGCGTGTTTACGTGCAATTTCAACTCTTTGAATAGTTTAAATAGTCATTATGTGACAAGGTATGGCAACATTACACAATCACTTGGTCAATGGATGCGGCTACACACACTTTTATTCTAACAGTTTAACTGGTACAAACACACCAACCACCAACCGACAAATAATGATATTAATCCAAAATTTGCAAGTCCTTCCGAGTGAAAAGTCTAAGTTCGAGGAAGTCTGTACAGTAATTAATATGATCAACCTCCACACAACAATCACACGGCGACTAAACACATGTTAATTACACTCAAAGGACGAATTTAAGCAGTTCCATGTCTCCTGGCTTATATGACGGCGCGAATGCGAAAGCCAGCATTCATTTTCCGACGCTTGCGTATCCAAGTGGACCCGGAAAATCTTCATTAAACACTTGCACACTGACTCACTGTTATCGCGCGACTGCAACTGTCGTACCGCGAGACTAGCACAACTATGTACCTATCGATTAATCGATACGTATACTTAGATACATTTTAATAAAAGGTCGCTAGCCTACTGTATTGCGACAACCCCCTAACGTTTACTGTTCTTCAAGGAATTAAAAAGAGGAAGTAAGATTTCTTTCGCCCTCAATTATTTCATTTCACGTTATCTATGAACGGCCTTTAACGCTCGGACGTTGCATTCGGGAGAACGTGGGCATCAACTCCCCATCCGGCCATCTAGATTTCTGTTTTCTATGGTTTTCCGGAAACCCTCCAGGTAATTGCCAGAATGTTTCCTTCTAAACGCCATGGCCGAAATCCTTCCCGTTCCTTAGGTCTTAGTTCTGTGATGACCTTGACGAGACTTAAGGTCATCCAAAATTAAATAAGGTAAGATGGAACTGTAATACCTCCGCATCAATAACAACATTAAACGGAACACGTGTTTGTCTTAAAACGTGATAAATGTTGTGCAAATTCAGGTTCAAATCTAAGTCCTTTATTTGCGAGGGCCTTCACGTCAAGAACAGAACCACTGCGTTGAAAACAGTGGAAGCTTTACTTAAGTGTGATCCTTTTTTCCGTTCTCGTACATAAATCTTGGAAGTGAAGTGGTCATCTTCTGCCGCTTCGTCCATTTGCAGCTATTCCGTTTCTCCGTCGCTCAGTAATTACAGATTTCGAATCCATCTGCGAAGACCCGGATGCCCGACTCGACTCACAATAGTGCCTGCTGCCCCGCTGGCGCGGCGGTGTAATGGATGGCGACCATTACAGCGGCCTTTGTTTTGCCGTGGGCGGTGGCGCCGCGCCAAGACGACGCCAGGTCCCGCCACCTCTCAATGGTCAACTCACCAACTGCGAACCCTAACAGAGTCCATTTCTCATTTAATGCAAAACGAGAGAAATGAGAACAATGATTTTTATCAGGGTGTTTCTTTTATTGTAACAAGAACATGCTGCGATGATATAAAATGCCAGAAGTACGTCCAATGTTAGCAAACCTATCTTCTTTCATTATGCTTTTTTTATAGAGCGCAGTAGAACTTGTTAGTTGGCTTCATGTTTTCCTCTTGTTTCAAAATCTCTTGATGAACTCACTGTGTTGCTTTGCCCGTTCTTCTGACAACTTTGTACGAGTCCTGCTTTTTGATGTCACCACAAACGTGTGCTTATTTACGAGTTCCTGAAAACTTCAATAGTTTTTTCATAATGTCCCTCGATCTTGAACTCACTGAGGTCCCCCTTGTTTCCTCCAGACAATCTAATTTTGGAATCTATTTAACTGAATAATGTTTTTGGCAGTCTATTGTTGCCCATCGGAAAAACGTGGAGAAAACATTTCAAACTTTATCCGAATACTATTTTCTGGTGTAGTTCTGAATATTTTTCTAACAATTTTGCCCTCTCGCTTTTCAATTTCTTCAATTTTAGAATGACTTCCTAAAGTTATTCAAATACAGCCTCATGCAGGAACAGCTGTTTTTTTGATGTTTCAATTTTGCATCAGACGACGTCATTCTTTTATATTCCTCTAGAGTTTCAAGTCTCTTTCTTTTTTGACCAAACTGTCCAATCCTGAAGTTAGAATTATTTCTCCAAATTATTTAAAAGAGGATACCTGTAAGAGCGTTCCACATGCCGTTTAAATTTTATCGCTGTTGTACATTCGTCGAAAGTTTTCTATGTTCTTGGTTTTATCGAATGATATCTGGAGACCTTTGTTTTTGCTACTAATCTGTTTAATCTCTCTACAGTACACCTAGTTTATTCCTTATTCCTAGAGATAATCGCTAGTCTGCAGATGCCAAGCATGTAAGGAAACCGATCAGGGAAATCAGTTATTTTTCATTCCATGTAGTGTATCTTTCTGTCACATTAAGCATGAAAAATAGAAAGTATTTTGAGTAGTGCGATGGTTTCATGAATACATGTACTCTGACGCCACAACATCGAGGGTTGGAAGAGTTGTAGAACGAAATGGCATTAAGATCATCCAATATTAAGGAACATTTTGTGCTCTCCAAAAGATGACCTTGCCCTTCGTACACCAGGGAGTTTATTGCTTCCCGTATAAATGCGGAAAGAAGTACATCGGCCAGACAGTACGATGTGTAAAACAACGTTGTTTGGAACATGCCCGACATGTTTGCCTGGAGCAAAAGCACAAATCTGCGGTAGAACAAGGATTTGATTTCGAATCAACCAAGGTGTTGGCACATGCGAGAGGTTTCTGGAACAGCGTCATTACAGAAGCGTTTGAAATTTGCCTCGCGTCTGATCTGGTTAACCGGGATTGTCGTTTCCAGGTAAGCGATGCGGGGATGCCTGTTATTGAGGCTGCTCGTCTGCTCCGCGCGCGTCTAATGGAATCTGAGATGTTGCTAGGCAATGTAACAACGTTAGTCGTTGCTAATCTGTTTAATCTGCAAGTTTTTAAACAGCATGCTCTAGGCAAACTTCAAGTCTTACGACTACACCTGAAGATGGCGACGGAACTTTATGTTGCCGAAATATTGTGTATCAATAATAACATTATTCGGTTCGTTTCCCGAGAAACGTATATAAATAAACAACGCCGAGAAAAATTGCATTCATTTGTGTGCAATGCTGTTGCAGGCCATTTTTTCCGCAGTTGCTGAGTTAATTTCTAACTGAATGGATAACGCCGAAGCAACTTGTTATGGTCTTCGGTGGTTTAAATTAATGTACTGATTAACTAAAAAGTCCACCAAAAGGTTATGTTGAAGATTTGTTTATTTTCTCAAAAACGAAGTCAGAGATATTCACATGCATAGATACAATACAGAGATGCACTTCTGATTAGTCGCAAAGATAATCTTTATAAAACTTCTGTGAACTCAACTTGAAAACTAACTATAAACTGTATACTACTCTGTCCTTCTGCCGATCTGTTTATATAGTCTCTATCGAAATTGCGAGAATTCTTCAAAAGCTTCCGCCCGATATTTCTCGAACATTAACAATTACTCAAACAATTAAACATATTAAAAACAATCGGCATTAATACATAATCACTTAACATCATTACAAAATGATCGGAAATGGAAATTAGAGATACTTAAATACAAAATTATTTACAGAAATCATTTCAAACTGTAGAAAATTGTCCTGTAGACATCGTAACTTGCATTAATACTTGGAATTACACACGTTTAAGCATTTTTCTTACACAATTTGGTTCTTAAACATATTAAATGAACTTTAAATAATTTTCTTTCATAAAACAAAAGTCTATATACACTGATTTACAAGAAATTACAAAACAAACATACCAGATCATATTCAAGCAAACTTTAGCTCACTATAAATACTTCATACAGTACAATACTATTCAAAATTCGTGTATGAGGGCTGTTACAAACTGCTTAATTTGTTTATTGTTGAGTCGTACGTGTTTCACCTTGATGAAAGGTGAAACGCGTACGACTCAATAATAAACTAACTAAACAGTTGCATTGGCGTTATCCTTTCAATTAGTAAAATTAAATATAGATTTGAAATATTTGGTAACTCTATTAAACTACGCTAGTTATAGAAACATTTCCTTTTTTTAAAAAATTATATAGAATTTATGTACTTCAGTTATTTGTTTTCGTAATTTCTCCCACAATCTGTTCAATTTGCTACAGTCTAACAGCAAATGATTTAGAAATTGGTCCCCTCTGTTACATTTTCAAGTAGCACACTTAAGGTATCTTAAATCGGTTGTAGTACTCCTGGAATTTCCTAAGTCTACTAAAAGTTACAGTGTAATTATGTGATATAGGTAACTTTATGGTTGGCATCTGATTAACTCACGGATTCTCTTATTTTAGTCACATTTACTATTTTTGAATTCATCTTCCCAGTTTTTCTATGATCTTCCCTAGGTCTCGTTTATTCCACTTACTGGAATTTCCGAAACATTTGTTTTCTTTTAAATTAAATGTTCGTCCTCGCTAAGCGCAACCTCATTGCCTTATATCACAATATGATCTTGTATACACCCAAAATATACTGCCCATATCTTGTTTCTGCAGTGCTAACATTTTGCTTTTTATTCCTGCCTTTAAAACGATATGGCTCATTGTATTCCTTAAGGAATAGAACGAAACCTTATCGTCAGACTATGCAACTGCTATTGTTTTCAGTTCCTCTACATTATTTTCTATGGTTTTCTCAAACTGTATATTAAGTTTTATATTATTATTACTTACAATATCACCGAGATTTTTCGTACAATTCACACATTCTAGTTTTTCAATAATGGTAAAAGTATTGTTTTTTTATTTTATTTTTTCCCCATTATTGATATCAATAAAACATTATAATTCTTTTCAATCAATCCAGTACTTTAAATTCAAGATCTTTTTGTAATTTTTGCAACTCTACATTATAATGTTCTCCGTTGTAATAATTAAATTCAAGTTCCGAATTCCTGATCCACAGCAAGACCTTTTGAGAACCTGTTGATTATTTTCCTATTTTGTTATTATATACATCTAGCAATGCCGTTTCTTATCCAAAGTAGATTTGAGGAAAATTGCTTACATTCCTGTGGAATTTAGATTATCGCAATCTATTTAATATTCTGGTCAAACGAACAGCATCAAAATTTCCATGAAAATCAAAGTTTTTCTACGCTACGTATTGACCATCTGCAATACTTCGATCCACAAACTCCATGACCATCATGATTGTACCGCTTTGTAAGATAAATCTTAAATGGCTGTCATTCACCATACCGTTTGAATAGATAAAGCGTGTCATTCTATTCTTAATAACTTTTCGCGCTTCATTTTAATGTGGGCAGGAAGCTGATGTTATAATTTTAAATCTTCTAGCTTCTTAGTTTATCATGTTTTACAACAATTCTGCAAAGCGTATGGTAAAGCTTGCAAAGAAACATTATGCTTTAGGGAACAAGCTGCCCGAAAACCTTGGATCACAGAAGAAATTTTGGAGCTGATAGATCAGAGGAGAAGGTACAAAAATGCTCAGGATGAAGCAGGAAGAGAGCAGTACAGGCAATTTAGAAATCAAATAAATAGGAAATGCAAAATAGCAAAAGAAAAATGGCTACAAGAAAAGTGTGAAGAAGTAGAAAAGGAAATGGTTGTAGGAAAAGTATATGTTGCATATAGAAAGATCAAACAGAATTTTGGAGAAATGAAGACAATAGTGTATTGGAAAAGGAAGGCGATGTCGACATTGATGACTTAGGAGATCCTGTTTTGAGAACAGAATTTAATAAAGCTCAGAATGACTTGAAAGCAAATAAGGCAGTTGGAATTGATGAGATCCCTGTAGAACTTCTTAAATCTCTAGGATAGGAAGGAATTGAAAGATTATTCAAGCTGATATCAAAAAGTTATGAAACAGGAGAAATTCCAACTGATTTTAATAAAAATATCATCTTCACACTTCCAAAGAAAGCACAAGCCGACAAATCTGAGAATTATCGCACCATTAGTCTAACATCACATGCTTCAAAATTACTGACCAGAATAATATACAGAAGGATGGAAAGGGTAGTAGAAGAGATAGTAGGTGAAGATCAGTTTGGGTTTAGGAAAAATTGCGGTACAAGTGAAGCAATTCTGTCTTTAAGATTAATACTTGAAGGGCGGGTCAAGAAAAACAAAGATACTTTTATGGCATTTGTTGATTTAGAAAAAGCTTTTGATAATGTTAGGTGGGACAAGATGTTCAAAATTTTAAAGAAGTCAGGTCTAAAGTATCGAGACAGAAGAATACTCTATAAACTATATAAGAATCAAGTGGCGGTAATAAAAGTAGAGATTCATGAGAGACATGCGTCAGTTAAGAAGGGTGTGAGACAAGGTTGTAGTCTATCCCCGTTAATATTCAACTTGTATGTAGAAGAAGCAATGAAGAAGGTCAAAGAAAAATTTCCATGTGGCATAAGTTTTCAGGGAGAAAAAATCAGTATGCTACGATTTGCTGATGACATTGTCTTGTTAGCAGAGAGGGCTGAGGATATTGAGAAGTTATTGAATGGCATGAACAAAATACTGAAGGAAGATTTTGGACTGAATATAAATCAAAGTAAGACAAAAGTGATGAAATGTAGCAGAAATGATACCAATACTAGCAGATTAAATATAAAAATTGGATCGGATGCAATAGAAGAAGTAAGTGAGTTTGTTACTTGGGAAGCAAAATTACAACTGATGGCCGAAGCAGGAATGATGTTAAAAGCAGAATAGCACTAGCAAAAAGAGCCTTCATGAAAAAGAGAAACCTTTTAGTTTCAAATTTTGATCTAGGAATTAGAAAGAACTTTTTAAAACTCTATGTTTGGAGCACAGCACTTTACGGTAGCGAAACATGGACTTTAGGAATACCGGAAAGAAAGAAACTTGAAGCATTTGAAATGTGGTGCTACAGAAGAATGCTGAAAATTAGGTGGACAGACAAAGTAAGAAATGATCAAGTTTTGGAAATGATGGGTGAAAAAAGAAGTTTATGGAAGAAGCTTACAGGAAGAAGAGACAGGCTGGTAGGTCATATTTTGAGACATGCTGGATTGGTTAACTTGTTAGTGGAGGGAACAGTCGAAGGTAAGAACTGTAGAGATAGACAGAAATTAGAATATATGAAGCAGATAATTGAGGACGTGGATTGTAAGGGGTATGTAGATATGAAGAGGTTAGCACAGGACAGGAAAGGATGGAGGATTGCATCAAACCAGTATAAAGACTGACGACAGCAAAAAAAAATAAAAAAATGGTAAACAACCAAAAATGTAAACAAAGGTGATAAATATACAGCCCTAAAAGTAGTGTTTTATTACTGACCGCCATCATCCTGTAGCTTGTGTTACTAAGTAGACGCAGCAAAAAGCATAGACCGTGCCCTGTTACAAATTTTCTCCCACTTATCTAAAATAATTCACTCCAAAGAACAAAGTCCAAAGTCCTTTATCAGGGAAAGGCGAAGATTAATCTGCTAACTTTTTTCCTAAAATTAAATTTGTAATGCCTTAAACAAATAATAGAATAAAAAAAGAATTCTGGAACTTGGATCTAACTTAAAAGCTTCAACACTGGAACAGTCATGATGCTCAAAGCTACAATCATAATTTTTAAACAGCTTTTCTACAGTAAATACAATCTGTAACACTCCATTTATCATATACGACGACCCACCGGGAGAAACGGCATTGGGATTAGATTCCTGACGTTGTCATAAAATACGCCTCGGAATAAAGGCTAGCCCCAAGCTTTAGAACAATATAAACCGAATCATAATCTGTTTGCTTGAAGCAGGAAAAAATAGAAAAACCGTCGACGCCTCACTAAAGATTTAAAATACTATTGACAAAGTCTCCCATATTAGATCCATATTTTTATAGTATGTCATTAATTTATTTTGCTGATAAGTATATATCATCCTTTTAGTCTTCTAATCATGATATCGGAGTTGTTATTATTTGTTAGCACTTATTATCTCCTTTTCCTTCGTCTGCTGGTATGAAATTGAATCTAATCATAATATCTGTGATCATATCATCTCTTTTATTTAAAGATATCATTAGCGGAGTGATTGTGCTTTTTCCTTCGGTTCAGACCAATAGGTTCTATTCCACGGATTATTTGCTAGTGCTCAGCTACGGTATTCCTCGTAACGATTTGCTTTTTCTTGCGGAAAATGAAAATTTGTACCTTTCTGTCTTGAGACGTTCCCTCAAAGCTACAGTGCTCTCGTTCTCTTTAATATGTTTTATCAACTTGTTCATTTTCAGAATTACGTAACAGAAATAGCAAAAATTTATCCATAATAAATTGTGCCTTTCAGTATTCATGAATTTACTTCCAACTTTCAGCTGTGTAACTGATTGTTCCATTTGTACGTATTTTTTACAATTTCTGCTATAACAATAATATCAAATGAAAAAAACAAACAAACAAACAACAAACAATAATAATTGTATTACAAAGCTTCTCGCATTATTAAAAATGGACACACATATGCGCTTAACTACAATCGGAATCAATCAATGAACATATCATCACCGATTATATTCCGAGTACAAGTTATTTAATTTAATATTAATAACGTTTTCAACTAAAATCCGCATCGCGGTAATGATTTAACACGAGATAATGCTCTAATTCATTAGTAAAAGAAATATGGAATTGTGATTTATTTTGATTTAATTATGTTTCTGGATTATTATTAATAAAAGTATCCATTAGTAAACGCTAAGCACAGTTTGATACATTAATTTAATCATGATGCCTTTCATTGTTGATTTAATTTGATTTATCACGGCAAGTTGAAGTGTTTACAGGATGAATCACTTTTTGATCGATATCATACCTTTCTATCTGTTCAAATCTGAGACAGGCGGTATCATAACATGTTAACATAATGTCCGAAACACAAGCTTCTCATCAAACTCTGACTGCAATATAGTTGTGACTTCGAACGAGTGTGGGCATGGGGTATTTGTCCCGTGGGTTCCGTGATTTTGCCCTGTAATGCCCTAAGATTTGCGCAGACTATCTTCTGTACTGGAACTCTTCTGTTCTTGAATCTGACACCTTACTATTGCATTAATGTGAATATTATAGGTTTTGTAAACCTCGTGGATATTAGTAGGACAGGAAGTAGGCAGCTGAGGGTATTTGCAATTAAAGAAGCAAGACAGAGACCTCATATAATATGCACCAGAAAACCGTACCTTCAATACAGTTGAGGACGTGCAGAAAAGTCTAGGTATCTCGTAACCAGTTCTAGTAAAACAGAGGGACGATTATTGGCCCTACTGATTACAACTAACTGAGAATGATAAGGTTGGTGCAGCGAGATCCTGTTGTTAACTCGGTGCTCGTATCCGAAGAAATGGAAACCATGCTTGTAGACTATTGAGTTTCATGCTCAGTATTGCACGTGTTACTTCGACTATGAACTGTCGATCAGCAGATTCTATGTCGAAAAAACAAGTCACGCTGGCTCAACGTCTCCACCGCTGAAAAACCTAACATAATTACATGAATATATTACTAAACTATTAAACTAAATGACATACTGTTAAATAGTGACTAGTCTCTAAGATTACGTTAATTTCTAAATGGTGAAAACTTAGCTAGTGAATTAAATTAAAAAGAAAACCGCTTTATGTCCTATTACTGTTTACATCGTCATAATAATTCATCTTAATTTGATAGGATTATACAACATCAATAGCTATACACTAGGTTGAACAAAGAAAATTTAGGATGAATTAGGAATTCTAGGAAAGCATGATGATAGGCTCTACGAATACTCTGATGTATCAGTAACTTGGCAAATGATGAAAAATGCCAAAGACTTTAAGATAAAATTTTCCGGAAAACTTTCTCCACAGAACCATGAAGCAGCATCTTTTGATGTTGTGGTTATTCGCTAAGCTATTCTAAGAAACTACTGACCCTCGCTGCTGTAGTACCACGGAGATTTTTTTTCCTTAGAGATTGACTTCTTAGAACCAATCGTTAGCTAAAATATTTTCTTAAAACTCGCAAACTTACAACAAGCTTGGGAGTTTTCTTTACGATTACAATTTACAGTGTCTTCTTCATAACATCATAACGTCACTCCTATACCAGTGCACTATTTTTTTTTTTTTTTTACAAATTTCATTCCTCCAGGGTGAAGCCTGGAGGATCTTGAGGACCCTTCTCAGCCTAACTAACCTACGGGGAAGTAGTGGGAAGGAAGTCGGCCGTAGACTTTGAACGGAACCATCCAGTCATTCACCTGAAGGGACTGCGAGAAAGCACGGAAAGCCGCAGTAAGGATGGCCGGACGGGATTTAACCTCCATCCTTCCGAACACAAAGTAGAAGGGCGAATTCACTCTTCCAAGTTCAACACTACAGTAAGATAATATAATATAATTATATACGTCTTTATATAGTTTGTTGTAAAAACAAATATTTTCATCTGAACACGACGGTTCATACAAATATTACTGATCGATTTTGATGGGGTTACAAACCTTGTTCAGCCCATGGTACCAAGAGCATAGTGCCAAGAGTACGTGACGTCGAAAAGCGTAGATATTAAGAAAATAATGTCCTGCAGTTAGTCTTCATTTGAAGGTAATTTGATTCTCGCAGTCGAAATTTTTGCCGATATACTCACTACCGGCCATCGTATTATCCGGAATATAAAATGATTCCTAATCATTAGTGGTTTATCTGTTTTCTGAGAGTCTGAGAGTGGTCACATCTCGCCCCGTTCACTCAGCTGGTTGCGGCACCGTGATAGTGTCTGGCGCTGATTATCTGGTCTTCGAGAACTGCTGATAGAAGAAACGTTCATCAGGCTGGCAGGATAGAAGAGGTGGCGGTGCGCAGTTCCTAATCACCTAATCGCGAAACTCCAGTGAAAAAAAAAAAAAAAAAAAAACTCCGCACAATAACAAACACTGGGGAAGACAAAGGAAAACCATCCCAGCTAATCTTCACAAGAGAGTTTCCTGGGAGGGGTACATCCGTCGTGGTAATCGCATACACCCGGAAGCGAGTATCGCACCATAAGAAGATAAGAAGAGAGACGTCACCCCATTGGATTTGTGATATTCGTGTCTATGCGTTGAATTTAAATTATGTGGTCGAATTGTCACTGTACATAACTTCTAAAGAAGATCCGATTTAACTTCATAACTCGTACGAATAAAGTACCAATTGAAATAATTTATGGGCAAAAGCCAGTTGCAAATTTTTTTTCCTTTCGTCTTTACGCCTCGTAGAGTTCTCTAGAGGCCGGAGAGGATGTGGGTCAAGGAACGGAGAGGAATACTGTCATGGATTTTTGAAGGAACCACCTCGGAAATCGCCTAGAACGATTTCGGGAAATCATGGAAGCCGGAATTTGGATGGCGAGACGGGTATTTGAATGCACGTCCTCTGGAATGACAAGCCACAGTGATACCACTCACCCTTCAGGCTCGGTAACAAAACTAAAAGTGCATTTGTTTATACCACTTGCTATCAATTAGACAGAACGACTCTGGTGTACCGCAAATAGCTCCTTACATCAGTGGGTTCTTATTAGTAACAAGAGTTCTCAGGGATACACTATGTCGTATTTTATTCTTATTCGCATCTCATTAATGGATAATTAAAACCTCAGCTGAGCCAGAAGTCTTTGTAATTAAATATAGGCAAGGTGAGCCTTCCTTGGAAATAATTCTATACGGAGAATTCATTCCGCAATTAGCAGAATATCCTACTCCACTGTAGTTATCGTTGTGCTGAGAAACATTTTACTTAACTGCTAAAATACGCACAGCACGAAAAATAAAAATATGATTAGATCCATACAATTCGCTATAAATGGAAGCTAACGGTAAGAATAGAAATGAAAAAGTATCAGCTGGTCACTCCTCTAAGTTTACTCCACAGTAATTTTCAGTTCATATTTCATCAAATTTTTCGCGGGGAGAAAAAAAATTCATTACCATTTGGATTAAAAACTGCAGCCTATGATAAAGGGTTGAATTTAAAAATACAATTTGCCGCTGGAGGATGTGAATTTCATTGGAGGCTGGAGTTACGATAGCCGCCCGTAGCTGCGGTTGCCTCTCTCTCTGGCGCCACTGGCGCGAGAACCGCTGTTATGTTATGCATAACATGTTTCTACATTAAAATACAATTACGCCTAATGGGAAAAGCGCCCGCAAATAATTCATGGGGTGGCTGCGGGCATTCATTAATGTTATTGATTTTGTTTCTGACTGCAGCCAGTTTGAAAAACATGTTTCGTCTGGCATGAAACATCTCTTTCGTCCTGTGTTTGTGTCTGATATTTCAGTCGTCGTTCTGTTCCATAATGATTTACTGATACGTTCATTCTGGTACGACAGGTCACATATAACTCGTCACCGTCGCGGCTGGGAAGAGGAAAAATATTGTTTAACTTCATCACCTGTGAAAGTGCGTACCAACCTCTACGTTTTGGAGAGACAGTACAATCTTTGGGTATATTACTTTTATATAAAAAGGTTATAAGTAATCATTTTTAATTAAGCATTAATTAATTGGGACACAGCATATGCCATAGTGACGATTACCCTACTCATATACTTCTATTTTCGCCGAATTTTTACTTTAAATTATTTCAGTGTTTGAGAAAACTTGTTCAGAAAATTCCTCAATAATTTATTCCAGTCTCTCATTTATTCATCTCATGGTCATCTATTACAAAATACACAAATACTCATTACATGTGTACCTTACCGTATAAAAAGTAAAATTTTCCAATACTTTTGTCTTTAAATTTAATAAATAAAAAATAGTTTATCCTTTAAATTAAGCAGCTGTAAAGATTAGTTTACTTGCTATAACTATTGAATGAAGAGTCCCAAAGAAACTGAAGAATTCTTTTTAGACAGAATTTCCGCAAAACATTTGCTGTAGTTATAATACTGTTTTACAAAACAGCATCCTTGTAATAAATATTGTGTATTATTTCCTCATCATAGTACCGAAATAACGGTTATACTATAAGCAATGGGTTTGAAGGAGAATTTAAAAATCTAGTTGTTAATCAACTCTATCTCAAAATACAAATATTGCCGTCAAAGTTTGCTGTATACGATCCCAATTAATTTTATGCCATTTATGTAGATTTTATGTCAGTTTTCTTCAACAATTGGTTAGCCTATTGGGGCTGGTTCCAAAAAACATTTTCTGCTGGTTCACGAAAAATTCGTTCCATATCATGTAGCTGCTACAACGGTGTGGGTGCAGCGTACGGAAAAGATCACTGTCGCAGGATGTCAGGGTAGCGTGAATGATAGGTTGAAAGATTCCTATTTTATCACACTCAAGCACAATGTTCTCCAACACTGTGTTTAGTTTTGTAAGATCTGAAACCAGACAAAAACGTAAAATATTCCAATAAACTAGTTTAATACAATAAAACACTATATCGAAGAACAAAGCATTTATAGTTCTCTTATCGCACTAATAACTGCGCCACCCGTTTAAGTAAAATCATTTTGAAAATCAGTATATTATTAACATACATCTTATCCAGTCTCAGCTTTAAAGCCGGTCTGTAGGGGGTTCTTGTCCTGATACTTTTCATCCCTCGATCTTCTTTTGAGTTGGCATCTCTTGACTTAGATCGTCTTGTTGGAGTACCATTGATTATTCTTTTCGCTCCGTCAGCACTAATGGTCTATTGTGTTTGTCAGCGGCAGTTTCAAATTCACCAACTGACTAGTGGATTGCCAGAACGATGTGCTGCACTGTGGAATTTATAGGCATGTTGCCGGAAACATTCAATCAGCCTCGCAGTTCCAGATGCCTCGTGGACTGCCTCAGGAAGGAATTGTCGGGCATGTGTAGTGCCCGCTTCAATACTCTGTTCTGCAACACTTTCAGCTTTCTCAGGTGCCAATTAGCAGTGTACCTCCAGACGGAGCAAGCGTACTCAATTACCAGGCCTAATCAAGGAGCAGAAAAAGGCAACTCATAGATGTGGTACCAATGGGCTTTCCCTGTTAAGTATTGCGTAAAGAGCATGGAGCCGAGCATTTACCATTTGTCTGATGTCCTTGATGTGAGCTCGCCATGTCAACTTACAGTCAAGCTATCACCCCGAGGTAGCCAGCAGTTAGTGCCTAGGGGATGGTTTTACCTCCGAGCTGAAGTTGCGGGTGGGATAGTTGCTGTCTGCGCCGTCCTAGGCGTCGCATAATCGCTTGCGTTTTGCCAGAATTTATATTTATCCCCCACCTCCTGGCCCAGGCTACCACCTGCTGAATAACTCCCTGCAATCGTCTCCTGGTGATGGCTCTGCTGCGGCTCGACGTGAAGAATGCCGTATTGTCGGTGTACAGGGCCATCGTCACAAGAGAAGGGGCCGGAGTGTCGGCTGTGTATAGGGTATAAAGAATAGAACCCTACGGTACACCTACACGAATGCGCCGTCGTTTTGACATGGTATCGCCAACCCTGACGCAGAAGGTGCACCTCGACAGGAAGCTACGGATCAGTTTCACGTAGTTTCCAGACAAGCCCCGTTCGTACCACTTGCAGAGCAGACCGGTATGCCACACTGAGTCGAATGTGCGAGCTACATCGAGCAACACCAAACCACAATAGCTTCTCTCATTGAAGGCCCTCGTCGCTGTCTCAACAACGCGCATCAGTTACTGCGTTGCATAGTGTCCTCTACGGAATCCAAGTTGGTGATCGAGTATGACGCCTGCAGCCTGGATGTAGGTATCAATACGCTTCAACAGAATTCGCTCGAACACTTTGCTGAGCTTGGGATGCAGGCTGATGCCGGGGAAAGGCTGGTTGTTGTCCAGCCTTAGGGATGACCGTAAATAACGTCGCAGCTAGATTCGCAACGTGACCGGAAAGTGACATTGACAAAAAGTAACTGTGACAGAATCTAGACGGGACTGAGTAACGTTCACGTGATAACGTTTAAGGCACAAAAATGCGGAGAATCACGGTTTCAACCGAAAGTAGCAGCAAGCGAAAGGAAGACGTTACTCACTCACAGTCACGCCATACGTGATATCGTTTGGCACGGATATTTTGAATTTTAAAGTAGAACAAAATGTCATTTAGTTAGCAGTGTTCCCCTCGTTTGTAAAAAAAGGTTGTGGATCAATTTAGAAGAAAAATAGACTAAAGACTTCTTGGTCCATTTAAAGTTGACAAAACCAGGTTACCTGTGAAACAAATGTAACTAAATATTTAAATACAAGAATGATTAAAATCACAGCTCGTTGTAGTTAAATACAGGTCTATTGGATTGAAAGGAAGTTTGCTCAATGTTTATTTTAAGAAATCGTGCTGTTTGCATCCTTAATTTCTTCTACAGTGTGGTAGCGCAAACATGATATTAAATGAATGTTAGAGGTGGCAAGGACTGATGAGACAATGTTTATCAGTGGTGTTTATCTAATGCTTTTTGAATGTGTTTTAGACGAAAAAATGTTGGTAGTTAAGAGTGGATGTAACATGAAATTAATATATGGAAAAAAGAATTTTCTGCGCATCTTCAAGAGCTGTAATTTGGATACTGGCATTATGATAAACTTCTGAAGACAAATGTGCTAATTTTTAAGGGATTAAACGCTGTATTACTTACAGAAAGGCATTTGCTTTTAAGACTACTGTACCCGTTCTTTTGTATTGAGTCATTTCAAAATCTCTGTAAAGATTTTAAGTGGTATGGCAAATAGCAGACGACAGAGAATTTACATTTCATATATATATTTTGAGAGTAATTGTTTGGCAACCACTGCAGTTGAATTTTGAGATAAAAATAAAAATAAACATTCGAATTCCACAAATTCCTCAGGTTCCCAATAAACAAAAAAACATAGGCTGAAGATAATTTGTT
This sequence comes from Vandiemenella viatica, assembly GCA_031002005.1. NCBI lineage: Eukaryota > Metazoa > Arthropoda > Insecta > Orthoptera > Morabidae > Vandiemenella > Vandiemenella viatica. The sequence continues at coordinate 199,673,005 of CM061920.1, forward strand.
TTTATTAATGAAAGGAAAATAAAAACATGTACCACCGCAGGAAGTATTAACTATTTATTGGTTAACGCCAATTAGAAAGTCCACACTCAGTCGTCTGAACGAACTCTAAACGTGATTTTTAGATGTTCTGTTTCACCGTGATAGTGATTTCCTATGTGTTGTTAACTGGTGGCAGGTACCAGCACTATTCTACACGTGAAAGAGTCACAGCTAGCCTCATCTGCACGTTAAACGTGACTGTTCGTTGCTACATTTCGCTGTCCCAGTGTTCTCGTACAAGTTGCCATCTGGTGGAAGGTATTAACACTATAGTTAAAAATCACTGTGACTTTCAAGTCACTGTGATGGATGTCACAGTGACAAGAAAGTAGCAGCTTATCCCATCCCTACCCAGCTTTATAAATACCGACTACAGTGTCATCCTTAAGTGCTCTCGGGAAAGTCTAATTTCATTCAATTTTAATCGTCGTCGCTCAGCATTTTCTGCCATTCTGGAGTTGTTAGACAGGTTGTGGTAAAGGTTGTTGTCCGAAGACATTTCCTTCAAACTTCATATGCATTCGTCACTTTTCTTCTGGTATGTCTTCTCTGGGGCTGATATAGTTCTTTATTGCTCTTCAAAATTGAGATTGGTCTTCTGTGACGGTTGAAGTATGTGCCGTACGTGCCCAATGTTGCTGTCAATGGGTTCTGCGATCTTTGGGCTGCCCTGTAGAAGCGGCCAGCAGACGTATCCCATCTCGCAGTAGTGGTATTCCTGTGGCTGCGTGCAGGTCTCCAAACGGGAATCTTTTTGTTACATGAAGAGCTCTTCTAAGGACTCTATTCTGTAAAGTTTGTAGTCTTGCAATGTTTGTCTTGGCCGCGTACCCCCACACTGGGCACGCGTACTCAAGCAGTGGACGTACCAGACTGCAGTAAATAGTTACTCCTGTTGTCGCATCCAGTTAACTAGTCATGTTAAGTAGTGGGTAGAGTTCCTGTAACCTGATTAGGACTTTCTTCCGTATGTCATAAATATGTCTCTTCCAGGTTAGCCGTCTGTCTAACGTCACTCACAGATATTTAACTGTGGAGTTCCACGGAATGATGGTTGCGACTATTCAACTTCTTATGTTATAATAGGGAGTACAATTTCACATTTATATAGCCACGCCATTTACTGCCAGTTAATCACAGGCAGAGTATTTTGAAGTCTATTGTCTTTCGACATTTACTTCAACATAATCTAGAAGGAGCAACACTTTGCTTTTGGTATGGCTTATCGTTGGCGTTCTTAGTTTAGAATAGTGAGTGGTTTTTTATGACGGTCAATACCTGTAACGTATTGCACGAGCGAGTTGACTTCCGGGTTCCTGGTCTTCTGGGTGCGCTCGTAGAACGTCGCAGACAGCTGTCTGAAGCGATCCGTCAGCAGCGGGATGTTAGTAGTCTCGTGCAGAACTGCAGTCGGGAATCTGCTCGGTAAGTGGAGGGCCCTGTTTAGTGCCCTGTTCTGTATCACCTGAAGGCGCCGAAGGTGCGAAGCAGCCGCATAGCCCCATACGGGACAAACGTATTCAATAATTGGTCTTACCAGAGTGATATAGATGTTTACTCCGTGGCGGTCTTCAAAAGGCTATTCCTGTTCAGCACAGGGTATAGAGCGTGTAATCTAGCACTTGCCCTTCTCCTGATATCTTGAATATGGGATCGCCAAGTCAGTCGCCGGTCTAGAGTGACTCCTAGGTACTTGACTTCGTTTTCCCACGGGATCGTCTCGTTGTGAAGTCGAAGGGGTGGAAGGTTTTGAGTGCGTCTCTTACTGATTATGATGGCTTGAGTTTTTGTGGCGTTGATGGTTATCGTCCACCTTTTCGCCCAGTCCTCAGTTGATCGAAGGATTTCTTGCAGACGCCTAGTTGCTAGGGCACAGCTTCTGCTTGCCTTACAGGATGCCGTGTCATCGGCATAGGTGGCAGTAAGAACTCTGGGAGCGGTAGGAACGTCAGCGATGAAAAGCGCATAGAGCACTGGTCCCAGTACAGAGCCCTCCCGTTACCCCAGCAAGGATTTGCCTCGCAGTTGAAGTGGCCTCGCCTACACGAACGCAAAAGGTGCGGCCAGTGAGATATGACATAAGGAGCTTTACTAGTCTGCCTGAGAAGCCTTGTTCATATAATTTGAGTAGCAGACCCGTATGCCACACAGAGTCGAATGCTCTGACGATATCCAGAAGCACCAGGCCACAGTATTGTTTTTCGTTGAATGCCCTTGTCGCTGCTTCAACCACCATCATGAGCTGTTGCGTGGTGGAGTGATTGCGGCGAAAGCCGAGCTGGTGATGGGGGATAATCTCGTTCCGTTCGATGTAATGATTTAGCCTCTTGAGCAATAACCGCTCAAAGACTTTGCTTATAGACGGCAGGAGGCTTATTGGCCGGTAACTTTGAGGTAGGTGCAGGTCCTTCCCGCTTTTGTGTATTGCCACAACTTCAGCATGTTTCCAACATTGGGGGAATCGCTGAGTGCGAAGAATGTTGTTAAATATTCCTGCCAAGTAAGTTCACGCTTGCGGTGGTAGATTCTTGAGACAGCTATTGAAGACACGATCATGACTAGGTGCTTTATCTGGGTGAAGTGTGGCTAGGCAGCTCGCAACCTCTTCCGTAGTGATGGTGTCAATTTCTTCCTCGTCGTCCCCTTCTTCAGCCGGCAGATAGGTGTTTAGGCAGCGATGTAACTCTTCTACTTGCAACTGGTCTTCCACTTCCGATGGCCGAAAGTTCCTCTCGAAGGAATCTGCTAGGGCATTTGCCTTGTCGGTTGGGCGATAGACGGGGCCCCGTTCGCCGTGTAGGGGCGGGAGTCGAGATCGCTGCCTAGTGAATTTCTTTTGTCTCTGCCCACAGCGTCCCATCACCTGGGGTCAGCATCGAAACACGAGCCTCCCATTCTCTGCTCCGGTGCTCTGCCAGCGACACCTTCAATTCTCTCTGGACTCGGTTTAGCAGTCTTCGCGTGTCGGCGTTCCTCGTCAACTTCCACTCCTTAGCTATTCGGTTTTTGTGCCGAATAGCCGCTAGGAGGTGGGGCGGGAGCTGGCGTGAAGTGTTCTTGGTGAGGCACCTCTTCGGAGTCGTCACTGCTGATGCCTCCTTGACAGTGTGCTCGAAGAAGGACAGAGCATAGTCTATATCCTCTGCCGGGCGGTCCGGTAGTGCTGCTGAGACTATCTGACGGTATCTGCCCCAATCGGTTTTCCTGAATTCCGGCTTTTGTTGTGTATTTAGGATTAGGTCGGACTCTAGCTCCACGATGACTGGGCAATGGTCAGAGGACAGCCTGGTAAGCGTGGATGCCGCGACGATTCCGGTGATTCCTTTAGTGACTGCCACGTCGAGAACATCCGGACGTCCGCGGTGAGCTGGGTAGTAGGTGGGTTCCTCGGGTCCCCACACACACATATTGTGTCTGCTGGCGACTCTCTGTAGTATGTTACCTGAAGGGTTGTTAACTCTGCTGTTCCAGTCTGTGTGTTTGGCGTTGAGATCACCTCCGATGAACAGCTTGCCTCTGATGTTTTCCAATGTAATAAAATCAGCCTTTGCTGTTTCCCTTCTAGGAGGCCGATAGGCAGAAACTACGGTCAGTGGTCCTCTTGTCGTGGCCACTTCAATGCCAACAGCTTCAATGTACTGCAGGGGCGGAATGTAGAACTCGTGATGTGGAATGCTTCTCTTGACATAGATAGCCACGCCACCTTTTGCAGTTGGACGATCATATCTATAACAGCAGTAGTAGGCTACTGAGGCTTTCAGTCCCGGTTTTAGGTGGGTTTCGGTGACAAGACATAGATCTACGTCTTGTTCCCTAATGAACTGCCGGAATTCCACGGTCCTGTCCATGAATGCCATTGGCATTCCATATGCAGAAAGAGAGGCTATTGAATTGGGGTCGTCTATCCATAATGAAGATTACAACTGCATTTGGGAGTAGCTAGAGCTGTCTTCACTGCAGCGCAGATGTCCGTGGTCATCTGGTCTAGCCGCTTGGTTAGACTGACCAACATATTTAGGACAGTCTCTAATATTTTACTCAGTCCTTCAGATTCCGCCGGAACTGGAGCAGCTGAGGGAGGCCAATGTCGTGGTTGGTTGTTTAACAGATCTTCTGTGCAGGAGCTCTGTGGGTTTTTATGTTCTTGTTGGTCGACTAGATTGGAGTCAGAAGTTGCAGCAGTGGCCGACTGTGGACCCGCAACTTCCGAAAAGAGGCGACCGTCAGTCTCACTGGATTTTCTGTGTTTCTGGTACCTTGGATCCTTCCTAGTCATCCAAGTGGGCTTCGTCTGTTCTTTGCAGTCGGCGGAGAGGAAATATTTGTTTGTTGATGCTGGATAGCGGAGACGCTCTGTAAATTTTCTACCGGTGGCTGTAGATCCTTCTTGCGATGTTGTTTGGCGGTATCACTATTGGGTGGTAGGCCTCTCTGGCGATCTCGTGCCTTCTTGTACACTGGACAGCCTCTATAGGACGCAACATGGCCGCTCCCACAGTTCAAGCACTTAGCTGCATCGTGTCCTTTTCTCAACGTGCATTGTTTTGTTTCATGTGGGCCGGCACACTTTACACAAGCCGGAGGAATTTTACAGTGCTTGGCCACATGACCAAAACGTTGACAATTAAAACACTGAGCGGGTCCAGCTGTAGCTCTCAGTTTTTTCCGTTTGAATCTTGAGGTGGCAGATGCTCTCCACCTTAAAGATGGGCCTATTCTCAGGGATGTCAGGAAGAACGACAAGGAAGAGAGGCATGACCTCATTGCTTCCTGGGCGGCGCAGCTGAACCACTGTCTGGACATTGAAGCCCATATCTTTTAGCTCGAGTTTGATGTCGTCAGTGGCCATAGTCCGCGGAATTCCACGGAGTACCACCTTCAGAAGTGGCACTGATCCAATCGGAAAGGTAAAGTAAGGAATGTTGCTAGCTTGCAACATCTCGGTGGCTGCTGTGAAGTCTTCAACGGTTGTAAGTGTGAATTTTATTTTGTCCCCTCCAGCCGATTTGGCTGAGAAAGGGTTTTTTCACGACGTCACCCACTTTGTCGTGCAGAGTTTTATAATTATCTTCAAACTGCAAAACAATTGGCGGGATATGCACACTTTTGGTAATCTCTGCTGAATCGTCCTCAATTGGTTCGAAAAGATTGGTTGTTTCCATCCTTTCCGGGTCAAGCGTTGGTGGTGGCCTCGCTGTATGGCGAGGGAAGAGAAAGCCCTCGTCACCTGGTTCCACACTTTTCTGGTAAGTGTGGTTATCCTCATTGCTCTTGGGACCCTGGGAACGACGCCCTCTTACTCCATTCCGCCCGGAGACCGAGGCTGTAGTATTGTCGGTGGCTTCCATGGTCTTCTTATTTTGTGCCTTAGCTTTCTTTGGTTTCTTGGCTGTACCTAGTTTCGACACTGCTAGACTGACTCCACTAGATTTGCTCACCTCATTGTTTCTGTAGTTGACGGCACGTGGCTGTTTATTGTATGTCCTCTCTGGTGGAGTAGTGGGACGCTTTCTTGGTGTTAATTCTTTACTCACCGAGTACACATCACCGTGAATACGCTGAATGTTAAACACAGCGGCTGGTGTAGTGTCTTCATCCATTGCCGTATTCTTATCCGTTGTCGCACTTGTCACAACGACCGCCGGCATTGGGACGCTCGACGCTCGCGGCGCGGAAGTGCAAGGCAGCCTTTCCTCGTCACCCATCTGTGCGGCTCCTCTGGTCACGTACTGATGGGTGGCCGAGCTTAGTTCTATCGAGTTATTCAACTTCGACACGACACGTAATTTCTTGTCACTTTCGAAAACAATAACTATCTATAACAATCACACGTCCAGTCAAAATGCACACACGTAATAATCACCAATTGTCACATACGATAATAATTCTCACCAAGGTAATTCTACTAAAGGTAGCGAAACGAGCGGCGATTGGCTGTTGAAATGACGTCACTGCAGGAGCAAACACAAGCAATGGATACAAGCGGCAAATGAGCGAAGCGCGCAACTGTTCAAAACTATTCAATTTACGGACGCCACAGCAATTAATTCAATGAAATTTTTTAAATATTTGATAGACAGATTCACATACCTTGTTACGTTAGTTTTTCTCCGCATCTGGAACGGACGATGCGAGGAACTGACGAGATTTCCTCCTATGTGCAGCTGCTGCTCTTTGCATTTTAAGTTTTGAATTCATGTAACGTAAACGAATAAACATTCTTGTCCTTACATAGAGTTTTATCACTTCAACTGGCACCTCTGGATATTTTTCTATTATTTTGGCACAAATTCTTTTAACAATATTCTTTTCTTTCGACATAAACTCACAACCATTCACATCTATAGAAATTAGTTCAAATTGTGGCACTTAATTTAACCAGTAATCGGATGTTACAATAAGTACTTCTATCCATCCAAATTTTGATGTAGATGTAGCCGGACACATTAAAGATGTAGATGTTCCCATTGTAGCATCGAATTTTCTTCCTCTGTGAGCGATGTAACCAGCAAGATAACGAAACCCTTCAATTGAATAGTCTGGTCCTTCTGTAAATGAAGACTGATTAGTATCAGCTTCGAAAGAAATATTAAAATCTGGAAGGTTGGAATCCCCTTCAATCAGAGCCAGTGGTTCAGACATATCAGGTAATATCCCCTGTAGAAATTGAGACGTTAAAATAACCTGACTTTCATCCATCTCTACGGACGTTTCACTTGATAGGGGAATGTGAGTTACATTTTTCCCAACAATTAGTAGCCGTAGCCGGTGTTTCACATCTGTTGGTGAGGGGTTTAGATGAAAATGGCCAATGCCTCTTATCTCAGAGAAAAAAATTCTTTGAGCAATCTTGATTCAGGCGTGCTATCAAAATGTATTTCACTTGTAAACTCTGCAGATCGGAGTACAGACCAAATACAGATCGGATGGTTGTCATAAATCCTTTCTGGAATGGAAGAAACTGTTTTGATTTACCCACTTGCATTTTTTCACAGCATTCATACATCTGTCTCAAAATTATTTGTTGAATATAATGGTAAACACCATATCCACATGCTAACGGCTTGTTGTCAAACTGTAATCTACTATTAATAATGTCAAATGAGTCGTTAACAAGCTGGAAAAAATTAGCAACGTGTTCTTCTTCTGGCATGAAATAGCGTATTGCTTGTGCTGTGGTGTTAGAAAACAGTTGCAGTGCCAAATATACCCTCTGGCGATCCCTTCCTTTAACTGATAAGTGAAACTGGGTAAGCTTGAGGCACACTTTTATTTCAACATTATCCAATTCAATTAATTTTTCAACCACTGTTTTCATAACTTTTTTGCCAATCGGAAGAATAAACCCGTCATCAATAAAATGATTCCTTAGCAGTTTATTTAGATACACGAATACATAGTTGCGAACACACAGATGCTGTACTGAAATCATCCTTGCGATAACACTTTTGAACCCATATTTTCCTGAGCTGTAGGTCCTTTGGAAAGGTATGATACCAGTACCTTTAGTTTTTCTGCTGTAAGTTTTAAGCAAGTTATAAGCAAAATCACACTCAAAATACACTACGCGCCCGTATACTCAAATGCTCCGACACACATAGTGCTCCTGCGGTGACGTCATGCGCAGAGCCAGAAATTTGAGCGCGGTCTGCGCATGCAAATCGGGTCCCTCCTGATTCTCACATACTTCTTATATCACACTATAATCCCTTACATAAAACACACATGACTTACAATCATTAAGTTTGCACTATCCATTCAATTCCACATTTCAGGTCCATTACACAGATTTATATAGTAGATTAAAACATTTCGACTGTGAGAAGAAATTTCTGTTTCGTTCAGTGTCATTCACGTTATAACAACTGGATGGATTTTAATAGGGTTTCAAATATAATGCAGTCCATGGTCCCAGAAGTAAAATTTGACATCAGGTAGCTGGAAAAATAAAGACATTAGTGTTTTTCGTCTACCTCTTTCATTGAACGTTAATCACATTAAATCTGATGGTTGGATTTTGATGGCATTTAGAATAATTTAGAGCCCTTGGTCACAGAAGCAAAATAAGGTATACTTTGTGATGATATGGAGTCGAAAAAGTGAGAAATTAAGATAAAGGTTTACGCAAATTAGTATCCATTCAGAGTTACATTAATTTTCACGGTTGACATTTTTTACCTTGATACGTACCAAAGGCAATGTATTATTAAAAATTTAATCTGATATTCATCACCATTTTTCGTTTAGCACATTTGTGAGAGTCGTGAACTGATTGGGTTTCTCAAATGTGTTTGTGACATTCTCGTCCATGTGTTGGCTGCAAATTATAAGGTCAAATTTTTCGTGCGATTAACATTGATAGAAGACCTGAATTCAAATCAAAATAAAATAAAATTCAATTAAACGAAGTTATCTTCACCAGCCGCTGGGAAAAATGTCGATACCAAGGAATTTGCAATACAAACCAAAAGAGTAAATTTCGTAGGCATTATAAAAAGAAGTAGGTAAAGCTCAGTTTCACTGGTAGTTGATTATCTATCGGCACGCATTCATTCTGTAATCGCCCCAGTTAACACTATGGAAACTTCCAAATAACTATTAATAGTATCACAATTCCGCTACGTAATGCCACCATTCAGGAAGACCTTTTTGGTATGAGAACCCGTACTCAATAGCAAACTATAGTGAGAACAAAGATTCAAGATATTTTGCAACTGATAAGGAAGTAAAATGTATTTCTTCTTTTGTTTGTATGTTATAGTGAAAAGAATATATACCGGAAAACTTTATTCGAGCCTTTCTTTAATTAGATGGACTTATTGTTAAGAGATTTTTTAAAGCGCAGCAATTGCACAGAGATAATTGCATCGGAACGTGTATGAAAGGTAGTACGACCATGACTGGAAGTCTCTCAGGATTAGCGAGATCGTTAATTAACTGAAATCCATAGCCGGGCTACGAACTGTACGCTGTTCGCGGCATGTAATAAAGAATGGACTGACACCGCCAACATTCCATTCTTAAAGCAGCTCACTATAACCATCAAGTGGTTATAGTGAGAAAGATACCTTTATAAAATGGAAGGAGAAGAATTTACTATAAAAGCAAAAATTTGGTCTAATAGAGATTTTGTAGTGACTTGGCTGCCACCCGTTTGGGATGACCCTCAAAGTCACTCTGTCCAGCCGAGCGGTGAGACAAGGACAGATTGCCATAGGGAGGCATGGATAAGCGTCTACATGGAAATCGACGAATTGTTCGGATATGAGTCTTGTGATAGGATTATTACTTGGAAAATCAGGGCTAATCATTTCTGAATATTTACATGTTTATTCGCATCAGGTTTCTGAAGGTATGATACATATTTACACATAAACGAAGATAGCTGTGGAACATTTACTATTACTATTACTGTAGGAAACTGATAAAACTGGTGCAGTGGCGCCTTGCGAACCACCACCAACATTATGGGGATGAGGAGAGACAGAGCGAGCTTTGTAACGTCAGTACCATTAACCCAAACACGACAGGACTACTGTAAAACATTGAACTTCTGCCTAACTAAACCCTATCCGCTTCCATATCCAACTCCTTCTCAGTAAAGCCTACCTTCTGCGTTGCTGTAGAACATCTCTTGTGGCTGCACTGGCTCCGCTCCGAGGCCGGAGCCCGGTAACTTCTTTCGTCGCCTCCCGGCTGCACAATACGACGATCAGCTCGACCGACAGATAGACAGACCTAGCTAGCTGTACTCAGGGTTTTACTATGACAACCCCCACTCCACTCCAGCTCTTTGGAGAGGGCAAACTCTGACATCACCTAACTGCATTCGGTCATAATGCCAGCTTGCGTTCTGGTTTCGGCGCCTGACTATTGCCGAATCGCTGACTCGTGCTCTACTTGCAGGTTGTGGCTCTCGTAAGGTTGCCTAATTTTGCTCGCTCGTCTGTCCTCTATTCCAACCCCAAACAAATTTATAAATTACACAAGTAAAACCTCTGGTTTTACTACAATTTTATTCAATGAGAAATCGGTGGCCAGGCTGCGGTATATGAAGAAGATAGTATTTTTAAGGATCTTAATATTTCTTTTCATGGGTCATGTAAAAATATTTTACGTTTGAAAGAAATAATCTGACTCTTCGAAAAAATCACACAAAAGTGTAAGATTACGAAATATTTTCATTGTTTGGAGAATTTTTAATTGATTCTGATTTCTACAAGAAAGCATTCAAACGTAGATCGCCAACATATAAAGTGCGAACTCATCACTTAAACAAGAATCCTTGTGAAAAAGTAAAACTGATTGAGTTGTCTTTTAATGTCAAACATAAAATATTACCTATTTCAGTTTAAGATGTTACCCCAAAAAAGAATCAGTTTTAGTCTTTTTCAACTTAGTGTTTGTATCAAAAGAAATTTTCACTTATGTCAGAAATAAAAACCAAGCAAATAAACTGAATGAATTTTAATTCTGCACTTTGTCCCTGAAAATCAAACGCAGTAAACTCTTAAACTAAAATTTACTGATAAAGAGGGAAAAGAAGGAATCATACTAATAAAAAATGGATATTTATGATGTTATATTTAGTAAATCAAATACTATATACATGCCTTAAGGTTATTAGCGAAAATGTTTTTTTGTTATTTGTGTTTTTTCTTATTTTCGCGTGCAAATCGTTTTAAGAACATGCCATATGTTACACGATACTTGGATTTAATAGGTCTACTAAAGCTAAAATAGACATTTCTTGAGTTTTCATTATTTTGCGTCACAAAATTCTTGATAGATCTGAATCATAGGTGTAAAAAAACTATCATGGTAATGAATATCTGGTAATTAATTTACAGTTGAACGCTCTATGGTAGGGGGTTTTATGATACGTGCACAAATACGTAAGATGCTATGGTGATAACCTTGTATTTCACTTTATCGAAGTTACTATAAATGGAACGAGATATTTTTAAAGTTTTGATGGAGCCTAACAACATCAGTGAAACGTGTTCATGCAAATTATTCTGCTCTTTTTCTCTTTATTTCATGTTACGTTCTTTTCGCAGAACGTGCTTGTACTTTCCGCTTTAAAAAAGTTAAAAATAAAATTTCATTAGCCAAGTTTTGAGTAACTAAGTAACATGTTCCTTCATTACCGCAGATTACAAAGTTTTCAGTGTTAACACTCTTGCCACGGCCTCTCCTTCCTGCCCTTTAAAATTAGAGTAAGGAACAAAACTGAATAGTTAAAATAATAAAAGTTTGAGATGTATATCCTACAAACTTTGAATTTTAAACTGGTGTGAAGCAATTCTGTTCAAATTTCAGTCGATTACAACGGAAACTCCTGACATGTCTGCTTTGTAATAGTTATAGTCTAAAAGTTTCATCACAGTAGCTTCTATTGAAAGATCAGGGTGTAACTACATCATAACTGGAGCTTCAAATGGTGATAGTTGAATTTGTTCTTGCAAATATCACTGAAAAGTCGATGAAAACATATTTCACAACGGTTTTATGGTGAATTCGTTCGCCAGACTTATAGATAAGAAACAGGATAAATATCATTAGTGACAAATTAGAATGTAGTAAATACGTATTGAAATAACCAATAAAAAAGAAGAAAAAAAAGTCACTATTTGGGATGAGTTATTGATAATAAATTATTAATTTTTGTGTGGTAGGCTAACTTCCATTTTTACATTAAAATAAGTATAACTTTCAGATTTCACAATTTAACATTTATTTAACCTTAACATATGAAAAATTACTTATCTAAGCAAAAACACAAAATCTTCTTATCTCAAACCATCATCAGGATGAATGATTTCATAAACATGTACTATGTACAACATTTACTTTCACGACTGTACAAAATGTACAAATGGTATGCATTGAGACTACTGCTGAATACTGATAACAATGTAAGGTGCTACTGCGCTCCCTTCCAACATCACGCTATGACGTAACTGAATACTGAAAATAGGTTGATTGTTATAACTGCATGAAGGTCGGGCCACACTTGACCGACACCGGGGCGCAGCGCACCCGAGACGTGACACGGCCGTGTGTCGGCTCGCCCCCCTCGCGTCCACACTTGAACGTAGCTCGGCCGCGTGACGGACGTGTTCTTATAGTCAGTCTCCTTTAGTGGTTGCTTAAGATTATGTTCAAAAATTTTAATAACAGCGAGTTGGGGATCATAGCACTCGCGCTACAGGAGGAGCATGAGGAGTGGTTACTAAGCAGAAAGAAAAGAAAGTGGATCCATGACGCCTGGAAGTCAAGACGTGTAGAAGGAGAATTTTTCACTTTGTTACCTCATTTGATGGACGATGAGATAAAATTTTATGAGTATTTTAGGATGTCACAGTTAAGTTTTCACACTCTTTTAATGAAACTGGAAGTGAATTTGAGGCAGAAGGACACTTTTTTGAGACCATCAATAACTCCAAAACAACGATTGGCCGTATGTTTGAGGTGAGTTAATTTATTGAACACGTTGAGAAACAAGACACAAGTGCTATCAAGTGACAGGTTATCAAATCTCAGTCAGTTGCCCCGCCTACCTGGAAGGTCTTCAGAGGCAGCATTTGATGTGCGAGAACAGATTAAATATTTTCTGAATTCCCCTGAGGGAAGCGTGGACTGGCAAGCTGAAACTGTACTGGCAATTTGAAAATGTTAAGATTAAAAATAATAAATGTATGCAAGTTGAGTGTAATAAATTGTACTGTATTATTAAATTCATTTATTTACGAAATCCTCATCACATTTTGAAATAGAACTAACATTGGTTTACTGCTGTTTATGGAAGAAAAAATGTATTTCGTACGATAACAAATTAAAATTTTAAGTAAATCAAGGAGAACACAAAATACTTAATTTTGTGTTCTCTGTATAACTTGAATACTGTTTTTTTAAATATATATTTTCTCATTTGCTTTTTTCTCTAACATGCTCAACGATAATAACTTTTATCTAGAAGTTACAGATAAGTTTTTTTCAAATTCTATGATTAGTGTATTAATCACAGATTTTTGACTTACCTTTTGCTTCCAGCATGGTTGAAATGTTTTCCCAGATTTTATCTTTATTATCCAGATTTCTGTATTTCTCTTTAGTTTGGTCATACAGTACCGGATATTTTCTAACTTCCTCTATAAGTTTTTCCACATCCACCATGCTGAAAACGCACTGTTGCTGTTGTAAAGGATCCAAACTTTCTGAACAACTCACTATTTCCACCAGACCGACACCGGGGCGCAACGTCAAAAAGTAAACTAAACTAATCGGAGCCGAGTGTCGGCCGTGTGTCGGACGGCATGCGGTGTCGTTTGAACTCACTTCAATCGAGTGACCGACAACAATACGAAAAGTGTCGTTGCGCCCCGGTTGCGCCCCGGTGTTGGCCAAGTGTGGCCCGACCTTGAGTGTGACATTACTTTGAAGACAGCAAGAGCTTCTGCGACTGCGGCGATTATCTAGACCAGTTACCCCAGCTCTAGGCATTGTGGAGAACCCTAGCTCCTTATCAATGATTCAACGATGGCTTTCCACTTCCACCCATAGCCTACAGCAGAGCCAACCTGTTATGCGCTGTTCATCTTCTTCATGTGTGGCGCCACCCCGCGGCCACGACCGTCGGAGGGCGGCTCGACGTCTGCGTTCTCTCTGCTCCGACTGTTGCTGGCTGCGACTGATTGATGAAGACAAGACAAGACAAGACACTCTCCGATGCCCGTGCAGAGGTTCTTACACCACCTCCCACTAAGGGTAGGCCAATGATGAGGCTGGTCAATGCCGTCATCTGTCCTCCTTAGCTCGACCATTGCGCACTTTTTCCCTACTTTCAGCGCTCTAAATCCCCGGTCGATGCCTCTGTCTGGTTTCTTAACATGAACCTTGCTGTCCTCATTTAATAATTAACAAAATGTAACTTAACAGCCAAGCGAACAACCGCGTTCGCTACAGATTCAACGATCACTTCACTGTTGCTAGCGTGACAATCAACGTCACGAATGCTCCACAATGGCACCTCGCACTGAAGACCAATCAGGTCGCTGCACTATTAATGTGCAGCAACGCAAACAAAACACTTCAAGCCGTCAGCGCTTTACGTTGACACGGCACTGTGCGTGGCAGCACCACAGACTAGCAACCACAGACAATCTGGAGTTGTGGCCAACACATTCACTACGGCCACAAGTACTCTACAGTACTTTTATCATCGGGGAAGGCGCCAATGCCTCACCGACATCTGGGCTTCAAACTCCCGCCGCTCTGCCTCGTTGACGTGTTTCCACGTCCCGCCGAAACCAGAAAACGGACAGAAAGAAAATTGTCATTGGCTTCAGTTATTTGGAGCCTGGTCCTTATTTCCGCTCAGCTAATGTCCGCCAATCGTTTATTATGCGGGCCAAAACTTGGCTTCTCTTACCCCCTCCACAGTTTTTAAAGTCACTGCCACAATCCAGAACAACTACCTACCTCCCGCTGTTATGCTTTCAGCGTGGACGACACTGAATGAAAGGGAATGTCCGGTCTATTGTTTGAACCTTCCCTTGACCACTGTCACCGAGAGTGGTGGTGTAACGGCTAGCGTTCTGGCCTCGCATTCGGGAGGACGGCGGTTCGATTCCCCGTTCGGGCATCCAGATTTGGGTTTTCCATTGTTTCCCAAATCACTCCAGGCAAATGCCGGGATGCTCCCTTCAAAAGGCCATGGCCGAATTCATTCCCATTCCTTGCCCCCATCCTTTCCCGTCTCTAAAGACCTCACTGTTAGAGAAACCTTAAGCAGTTTAAAAAAGAAATTGACCACTGTCGAAAATGTTTATGGTAGGCGAGAAGGGCTGGAATCTGACAGTCCACCAGCCGAAAATTTCTGCTTTCGCGTTGCGTTATTTTTACTTAAACAAAATATAATGAGTCGATAATTTTGCTCATTACAATACTTATTACATATAAAGTATAATTACGCATTCGTTTAAATAAAATCCTCGTTATTGGAGTGGGGATATCGTAGTTACCAGTAAGCCTTTGTCCCGGCCGGTTAACCTGTATTTTTTCCTTTTTTTACCTAGCCCTTGACTTCAGGTATGGATGGTTTAACGAGCCGAACCGGACTTTCACCTTTAAGGAGAAGTCTAAACTTTAGAATTCTAAACCAGATAGTCCAGCTGATACATGCTCTCCTTGTTCATCATTGAGAAAGAATAAAAAAGATAATTTTTTGCTTCTGACTTTACGCCTCGTCGACGTCGATGTTGGAGACAAGTAGTGAGTGGAAGGAATTCGAGCATGCTGTTTTGAAGAAACCATCCCGCCACGGCATTCGACTGGAATTATTTGTGGAATCCATGAAAGAACCAAATCTGGGTAGCCAAACCTACGTCTTCCCGAATGCTAGGCCACTCACCCTCCACGCTCGGTGCTAGTTGGTTTGCAACAGAACAGAAGCAGCAGGAAATTTGGTTCTTAATAAGAGTCACGAATTTACATTCTGAATAACTTCCGTTTAGAATGACTGAGAAAGGGGTCCTACGATTTATACGTACGTGTGTGTTATATACTTAATACCATTAAAACTGGCCTCTTTCTGACAGAAATCTCACTCAGATGATTTAATGGCGGTATATAGATGAATAAATTGGTCCAAATGTGGAAGAATGATTAAACACAAAAATTTTCATTCGATTTCACACAACATGAAGATCTTCAGTCGCTGTTCATATTTAATACTGAATGTATTCTGGAGGTTTAACTTGAAATAATCAATAAAAAAACCGATAAAATTATGCTAATGCAATCAAAAATTACTCGACATATATTACCGTCTGGTGCGACGATCACTTCACTGCCGTTGGCGTGACAACCAACGTCACCAACGGTCCACAATGGCACCTCGCACTGGTCGCTGCACTATTAATGTGCGACGTAGAAATATAGAAACAACCAAAACACATCGGGCCGTCAACGCCTTTGTGTTGACACGGCGACACACTGTATGTGTCGGAACCACAGACAAGAAACAAAAACTCCAAGCACTCTGGAGTTGTGGCCAACACACTTACTACGGCCACAAGTACTATATCAGTACTTATAGCACTTGGATGCGGCACTTATGTGTACGTCCGTACACATTGAAAAATCCAACTTGCGGCTGTCGCCGCCCTGGCCGGACTGCCTCATCGTCGTCTCTCCACGACCCACCGAAACCAGCAAACCAAGAAAGAAATAATGTCATTGGCTTCGGTTATTTGGAGTCTGGTCCTTATCTGTGCATTTTAAACTCCCGCCAAGCTTATTTCCTCCACTACGCACAAACTTGGCGACTGTCTGTTCCTCTACACATTCCAAAGTCACTGCCCTGCTCAGAATAACGACCTACCTCCCGCTGTTAACTTCGTGACGCAGGCAAGCCAACTAAATAGGGACGTCCTTGTGTGAATCTTCCCCTGACCACTGTCAAAATTATTTACTGAAGAAGCGGGCTAGTTGGGCTGGAATTTGCAAGTCCAGGAGCTCAAGTTTTGCTTTTATGTCGCACTTTCTTTTATTTAAAACAAAATTTAATGAGTCCTTAATTTTTGCTCATTACAAACTGATCAAGTACATTCATTTCTTGAGTTAAACCGTTGCGGTCCGAGATATACAAAGGGCAGAACATATGGATTTGAGGTGTCAGTTCCTCACAGTAAGTTTAAGCACTAGAATCACGCAAACTCTGTCGAGGGTCGCTTCCAGCGTGACCTCTGTCGGCCAAATGCCAGAAATACAGTACTCCTTCTTCTTCTTCTTTATTAATATGGCCTTCGATCTTTGCGATCATTTAGCTAGCTCCAATTTGTTTTTGTATCAACTGTTGTACCAGGCTTTAATTATGAGATTGTGGACATTACAGTGAGGACAGCACAAGACGAACATAACACTTACTTAAAACGACCTGGACTCGAACCAGCGGCCTTGATATGCGAAGCCGGCGTGCTGCCCGGGCCGGCAGGAAAATAAAGTACAGAGGACCGCGCCTGACATGTAGGCTTGGTCTGTTACTCCCGTGCTGTGTGGTGACGAAGCGACGCTGGTACTCGACTGGTACAATCGGAACAGCCACGAATTGCACCTCAGTCTTAAAATCGTTAACTCGAAGAATAAAGTAACTGAAAAATTAAAGAGTGGACAATATGTCTTCTTCTTCTTTTTTTTTTCTTCGTGCTACTGTATCATTTTATAAGATTTATACGTTTACTTTCGGAAAATTCGGATGCTTAAAGGCCGGGCACAACTCTATCTTTATTAAAAAATAAATAATAATAAAATAAAAACTTTTTCAATGTACCATGTTTTTATAACGGACTAAAAAGTATAAAATAATTTCTCTAATCCTTATGAAGGATGAAATCACATACAGATTTCTAACTTCTACTAAATTGTACTGAAAATTTATACTTCGAAATTTTTGATAGCTATTAAAATACTTGTAAGATTGGTGACGAAAAACATGGGACGCATGCAAGAGACAATTTATTCATTAATAACTCAACTAACAATTATATTGCACCGCAAATAATGCGAACTGACAAGTAAGTTCTTTCATTGATATTTACTCTCTACTCTTCTGATAGTTATTTATTGCTTTTTAGGATTATGTGAGTGAAAATTTGGAATTGATTTTAAATACTTAGATGACATAATCACAGACACATGCGACATGCTACAAATTCCATTTCGTTTTAAATAGAAAACATTTAACTGAGATATTTCCATCCCGGGGAAATAAGGAACAAAACAAAAAAGGAATTTTGCATATACATCGTTTGAATTAGTTATGGTCTATAGTTCGAACAAAAATCCAATACAAAAAATAACTTATAGTTCTTCCAGAATTTTTCAGTTTCTCAGGAAGCATTTCCAATTTTTCTTTCGCTAAAAATCTTATTCAGACTATTACAAACATTTAAAAAAATAGTCAAATTGGTACATAGAATAAAGAACTTTCCATTTTTCAAGAAATTTCCGGGCAACCGTTTCAATATTTTTTCTCTATAAACCCTTATTTGTATTATTACAACCATTTTATAAAATTAGCCAAGTGGTCCATAGAAAAAAACACTTTCAGTTTTCCATAATTTTCCAATTTTCTGGGACACTTTTCCAAATTTTACTCTCTGAAAACCTTATTCGGACTATTACGATCATTTATAAAATGTTAGCCAAATCAGTCCATAGAAAAAATACTTTGTTTCTCTCGAATTTTCCAGACAACTTTTCCAATTTTTCTTTCTCTAAAAACATTATTCAGACTACTGGGAAAAAAAGATTAGCATAATCGATCCATAGAAAATGTACTTTCAGTTATTACCGAATTTTCCTATTTTCCGGGCAACGTTTCCATTTTTCTTTCTCTCGAGAAGTTAGTTTAAAATCAATTACAAAATTCCACCCGGACTGACATAGCCCAAAGCGAGTTAATAAAAACATTTTAAAATCGGCATATTGCATCATATTTCAACATTTCCGGCATTTCATAAAATTGGAACAATCTTTCTCTGAACATATGAATGATCTTTTGGTTAATTACAATCTCTTATTAGAGTGATATCAGTTTTATCATTAAAATGGCTTCAATGATACGCGTTAATAGGTACTAAATCCTTACAAGACGTCACACATATAATTGATAGCTCCGTAGTAAATCATAATGCACCAAATGTGGATTCAGGGTATGCTTTACGTATGTCAGTAATTATAGATAACCTGTTTATGTTATAGTTTTCTTACACCTGTGTTCTGATCTCATAGTTTGGAATACTTCCATTACTACATGTTTATCAAACAAATACACGTTGCACTTCATGTTTACGGCGATTCACTTGATAGAACATTACACAAAATGTTGGTAGTGATTATTGATATAATGTGATTCGAGGAATGCCCCTGCCGTACAATCTTGTCAAGTTTTCTATGGTGTTACATCCTTGTTGCCAGGAACGGGCGTTCAAGACACTATGCGCTATTCATGCATTGCCGAGCATTCATTACACACCGAGCAAAAAAAATTCTTGCCATTCATCCAAACCGACAATTCAAAACCGATTGACTTAAAAAAAAAACATTCATACCAAACCCGGAAATCTTGGAGGTTTCCTGACGTTCTCCAATATCACATTCTTTTACCCACGTTCTTGTACTCTTAATCTAGTAAAATCTACTAAGCAATAAATGTGCCGAATCATAAACTTCCTGCTGACTATTTGCAAATAATAATTCATTGTGGTATCACTGGTCTCCTATTTCAGACAGGCTGCATTGTTCCCGTTGAGACTGGAGAGCAAACGGTACTTCTCTCTTAGATGAGACCCATTGGCTCAAAGTTTCGGTGGTTGAGTTCGTAAATCTCAATATAACATCTATAAAACGTGTAATCTTTGGAGAGAATATTTTGTAGCCTACTATTTTTAGGGATTTAAGAGACCGTCGCAACATTCCAATGGATTATTTCGAAAATCTTCCTACAAACAGTAAGAAGTGGATGTTATGAAAAACGCAGTATTTTAACTGAACTGTAATTCTGTAGGCCCAGTCTAAAACTGAACACTGGAGAATACGGTTATCAGCTTACAGGCCCACTCACAGACTCATCATGCAGGCCGTTTATAATCGCCCACCATTATGGCGATTAATGATAAAGAACAGCGGCTGAATCTTTTTCGCCTGGTGACAGTGATGTGCCGTAGCATCTACTGGTTTCGAAAAAGGGGAGGAGGCAAGAATTCACTCGGACTTCGAAGGAAATTCTTAATGACAAATACATTCACAAGTACACCGATCGGATGTATATATTCAACAAAAAGGGGATTTATGGATTCAGTATTCAGTATCTAAAGGAATATGGAACCAAAATTTGAGAGAATGGAGACCGAGCAGTGTCTAAGCAACATTTCTGCATGAGGTTGGCCATAAGATTCCGGCTTGTCAGCTTGTCTCGCTAGCAGTAGACGTGTAGATGAACGTGGCAATTTTGTTCGCTCATTGTGTAAAGACTTTCTGGCGCAGCATCAACGGAGCAACACCAGCTAATATGCCACGCAGACACTTGCCAATGAAGACAAAAGTGGTTTTGTTAATTTTGAAGACATGTATAGTGCTGTCTAAAACAATGTGTGACTAACAACATGACCACAAGTAATGCCTGAAGAAATATTTCGCTCATGCTTTACCAATACAATCGCAAATCCTAAATCTTTATACATCTGTTAAGATGTAGTGTGATATATGGATTAAATGCATTTAAACCGTCCCCTTTCAGATCTTTCTTTTAAAAATAAATAAGCTCTTTACGTGTATTTTAGAGTTCGGATAGAGCTAGCAATGGAATCTGTAAGTAAGTAGTATTTTATTTGCGTATCCCTCATTATCTAATTAAATAACAATTAACTACAAACACAAACTGTGACAGTGCAAGTATGAAGACATTTAAATACGCTCTAAACTTATCCTTATTTGTGTGCTTTGAATACCAGTAGAGATAATGCATTTAATATTAAATGCAATATTAAATGCATACTAGTCGTTGGCTGGCTCCCTAACAGAATAAAAAGTTGAAATAATTACTCGCCTGAATTACTCTTAAAATAGATAGAACAATAGGTCTGATTTTGCACATAACACCTTGACCTCCTCAGTTCCTGGGAAGTAATTAATTTTTCCTCCTGTCAGACACCGAAAAAAGTACGAAATACTTCGTTCTTTTATAGTTTACTGAATTACGAATGCGTTCCATATTACTTCATAATCTGGTCATAGTTGTATTCTCTATTATTGAACGCTACTTAAAATCCTCATGTCTATGTCGCAACTAGACAAATATGCAATTGGGTTACATACTTTCTGAAAGGTTCAACACAGTATACAGTTTCGACGGTGAACGTTCATCTCTGAAAGAAGCGAAATCCGTGGTTCCCCAGGTGAGTGTGATAGAGCACCAGTTATTTCTCATATACATCAATGGTCTTTGCGACGTGATAAAGGGGGGAAAAGACTATTTGCCGATGATGCTGTTATTTATTGTGAATGAAAAACCCAGGATTACTGCGCTTTATTACAAGCCGATGTTATAACAATGATCGCCTGGTGCGAAGACAGGCAGCTGAAGTAAAACGCTAAAGAATGTCAAATCATGCATGTAACTAAAAAGGTGATGTCATTTAGCACTTAATATACAATGGCACTGTCTTTAGAACGGTAGATTCCACTAAATACCTAGGTGTAGCAATTCATAATAATTTGTTGTGGAATAAACCTTTTTGGAAGATAATTGAGATAGCAATCTATATGCTCCGTTTACTATGTCGTAATTTATAACAATGTATACTAGAAGTTTAATTGATTGCACTCAAAGCACTGGTGCGATCTTGCTTGTATGAGGCCTCCCATCAAACGTGGTTAATGGAGTCATTAGAGGAGGTATACAGAAGACCCTCGAGATTCGTGACCGGCGATGTTAAAGGAGTTAGATTGGGAAGGCGTTGCTAACCGAAAAATTCAAGATTTCAGAATGATAGCAAACACATATCACTACCAGCAACATTCATGTCTAGGAATGACCAAGGAAATAAGAGAAATCAGGGGGAAAACCGATTCATTTCTATACTATTTTTTTCCACGAGATCGCTATAGGCGATTGCCGGTATGGTTCCTCAAAATAACCCATGAGCGCGCCTTGTCATATCCCTTCCATGGTATAAACGATTTCATATTAAGATCGACATAACGCACCCTCCGCCAACCTCTTTTCATGAATCGCAGTGTAATAATAATACTAATAGTGTTAATTACTTACACTGACATAATACATATAGCAGGACATATGATTTTCTGATTAAACGTAGGAATCTTAGATAAAAACCTCTTACTAGAGATTTGCTTGACTCCTCATGACCGTTTCCGCAGCTACCACTTGCTTGTGTGATAGCAGCTCATTTCATGGGTACCAAAAATCGTAAAACACCTAACACGCTAGACGAATATCCTGGTATTCCATACGCAGTTCACGTTTCAAGTCACGGACACAATCAGTTAGCAGAAGTGGCCTGTTTCGGCTGCCTTGCAGCGATCGTGCGGAGATGTTTTGGATGCGGTGTCAGATTGCCGCCTGAGCAGTGTGGCGAGTCGGTGCGGCAGGCAGCGCGGAGACAAATGACGGGAGCGATAGCGCGGTTCACCAGCTCCATTAGTCTGCGACGGCCATCTGCGGCGGCGGACCACTTCATCAGCAGGGGCGGCAGCGCACCCACCACCAAGTGATTCTTCAGTCCGCACTAGCCATGCAAACCACTTGACGCAGGTGAAACTGTTGATAACGTCGTAATGTTACCCCCACTCATTCCTAGCTGTGTTTCATTGAGTGCCACACTTTTTCTATCATTTTATTCTTTAGTAAAATTGATTTTAACATCAAATAACGTACCATTCCCTTTTGTTTTACCAATTAATGTCATATCAACCGTAGCTATCGTCATGACTGCTATCCATCCAGCATTTCTCTTTGTCAATATCCTCTTAGATTCCTTGATATGTGTTGACTTGAGAAATGGCTGGTAAATGTTAGCCATTTTGAGAGTATTCCGTGTAATTTAATAAAGATTCCCCTTAAATTCTTCTCCGGTGTTCTTCTCAAATACATAGTCACTACCCTGTCTGAAATATTCTCGGCCTCAGCCATAGATGGCGACTGGGGCGTGACTACCATAGGGCTAGGCGGTGCAGTGCAATGGGGCCCCCACGCTAAGTGGGTCCCAGAACGCAACTGAGGGGGTCCCCAAGCACAACCCAGGGGGCCCTCAAGCGCAGCTCAGAGGGGCTCATGGACCTTTAGCGGAAATGGGCGACTTTTTTTTTTTTTTTAGCTCTGAGGGCTTTGTGAACCTAGATACGCTAATGTTCAGGGGACCCCCAGCACAGCTCAGAGCACCCCCAAACTCAGCTCAGCAACTTGGCAGAGCTAAAGAAAAAGGTCTCCCAATCTGGCCTGAGGGCCCAAAATAATTTTTTTGCACCGGGGCCCTTGTTGACCTAGCTACGCCACTGGATGGCAATACTAGTGACAAATTACGAAACGTGTGTTTTCTGGAAATTTGGTGTCCACAACTCTCAGTAGAACAATATAAGTTTCTCAAGACATTGGAAAATGTTATTTACGATTACGAAGACGACGAAATATTTCCAATCCCTACCTCTCGTCTTTCACGATAGCTTAACCTTTAAATATCTAAAGTACTAGCTCCGTGTGCCGAAGGCCGCCGGTTGAGTACAGGCGGGAGAATGGGTATTTATGTAATATCCATCCTGTGATGTGTATGAGAAATGTATACTGGACGAAACGGAAACAACTGGATCACATATATCACTGCTGAGTTGCCTGTGTGGCCTCAGTTACAAATAACTACGACCATACGTTTTTCTAAGCTCCCTTACCCATTTATTATAATTTCTTAGGATAATATCCACAGAAAAACGTTGATTGTTTTCCTAAAGTTAAAAAACATTTTAAAAAGTTCCGCAAGAAAAGACATATCCGAGTTGGAATTTATTAATATAAAAGTCACGTATAGCTGTAAAGTTGTTTCTACTGGATGATATCACTGGTTTCTAAGGTACGGTTTGCTTGGGCAGTGTCTTATTGGAGTTCACGTTTTAAGTCCACTGCTTGGTTGAAAATCTCTAAGTCTCGTAATCTGCCCTTCATCTTTGAAGAACTTTGTTGTATGAGCGTAAATTGAGCTACAACGTTTCTGTTGCTCGGAGTCCACGTACAACGACATATGGCGTTTAACCATGAGGATTACCGTGAAAGGATTTGTTATAAGGACAACGGCACAGGTAGACTGAACGATCAGTTACAACTATGTCATTCAGATGGATCAATTGCCATTTGCAATCTCCTGGCCAAGACGCCGAAGGAGTGCTTTATTTCCAGTAGCATTCAAGGAATTAAATTGAAGAACAAATTCATAAATACGCTAGTACCCATGTATGTCATTTACCTCGCTTTGTTCTCCATATTATTGATGTAAAGTTTCTGCAACCTGTACCCACGTATTAATGGAAGAAATTGATCGTTAAGTAGCAACCAACAGCAGGGAAAAAATTACTCACGATAAATAACTTGCAAATGTCATTACATTATCAATTTCAACAATTTTACTGGAAGTAATAACTATCAGAATCAAGAATTTTCTAATTGTTTGTGATGGAAGATGTCAAAACTGAATGATAGCTGATTTCAAAATGTATCATGGAACTGATATAGTTAAGAA
This sequence comes from Vandiemenella viatica, assembly GCA_031002005.1. Classification (NCBI taxonomy): domain Eukaryota; kingdom Metazoa; phylum Arthropoda; class Insecta; order Orthoptera; family Morabidae; genus Vandiemenella; species Vandiemenella viatica. Next base: position 199,697,358 of record CM061920.1, read on the forward strand.
TGTGGGAAAGAGTTTTAAGGAAAGTTACTACCGAGTATTGATGTGAATACTGATTACCGATATTAAACAAAGATCTTTTGAGATAGGTAAAATCTGAGAATGGGTGACTATTTTAGAGGCTTTTTTGTGTTTGTGGAATTTTTATGCATTAGCGGGATGACTCACCATTACGTGAATAATTTTCTCAAAGTAGCAGAAATCTGACGAAAGTATGTTTTTTTTCTTTCTTTCTTTCTTTCTTCTTTTTTTTTGTTTTTTTTTTTTTGCTTCTGGCTTTACGGCTCGTAGATGTCTAAGTCTTTAGAGGCGGTAAAGGATGATCGAAAAAAATGGGAGCAATTCTTCCATAGCATTTGGAATGAATCAGTCAGTCATTTGCCTGGATTGTAGTTATTTGGGGAAACCATGGAAAACCGAAATCAGGATGACCGGACGTGGATTCAAACTCACGTGCTTCCTACACGCTCGATGACTGCGTTTAAGAAGCAACATAATCATTTCAGAAGAAACGCAATTTTGTGTCCATCGCCGTACAGTCAAACTCAGTTTTAGAGCATAATAAACTGATGATTTTATAATTTACATTGCAGCTATATTGTTTTAAATCTGTTTTTCATTTTAAATATTAGAGTAATGTTATTAGAATTTGTGTGATAAAGAAGGTGAAGTGTCAAATCCAAGGACTTCTGATCTATTTGATGTTAATAGAGAAATAAAAAAGATGGTGGTTCCAGAAATTTTTACCATGTATAAGACGATAATATGATTTTTTAGCTTCGAAGAGCGCAGGAGAAGACAGCTGCCGAAGAAAACAAAACTCACGGAACGACCACGCTGCTAGCCCACAAGAAGTGAACAGTGTGAATGATGAATTTAACTGAAGCATGTATCTTCGTATTTCACATCCAAGAAGTCTGTATCTTAAATCTTTGTATTTGCACCACACTTTGATTTTGTGTCTTGTATCTTGTACCTGGCATTGATACCTTGATACCTAGATACCTAGTACCATACACTCTGAATTTTGTAACCAATAAATAGGAAAGTAATAAAAAAAAAAAAAAAAAAAAAAAAAAAAAAAAAAAAAAAAAAAAAAAAAAGAGGGTCAGTTAGACCTGAACAAATCCTTAAGTTCAGGCAGAAAACCGGGATAAGATTAAGATAGTTTAAACACTATAGTACCCGATGACAAAGATCACTAAACCAGTTTTAGATTAGTGTGATGAAATGTGGCCAATTCAATCAACTTGCGACATTTTCATTAAATAATAGAAACACAACTCATTTATGCATGAACACATTTTACTATTCAGTATACATAAATAAGAGTGAACAGGAAACTAATCAAGTTTAATACCATCCTAAATGAAACAAAAATAGATACAGCTACGAGGTTCATTTATCGTGTAGTGTAATTAAGGGTGATAATGTTGCTGAACACGAGATATTAAACACTAGCTGATACCCGCGACTTCGTACGAGTTGATTAAGAATTTCATTGCCAGAAATGAATATAGAAATTTGTACCCTGTACCCGGTAGGATTGCTGGGTTAGGTTTAGATGGCTACGACAGGGGCGGAATGCGCAGCCAATTGAAACCCTGTCACCAGGTCATTACGACCACACGGAATTTATTTATTATTATTTTAGGCATAAGGAATGGATAAGGAATATACGGGAACGAAAACAATGAGATGGTACGGTTTCATAACAAATATGAAAGGTGCTAGACGTTAAAGGCAATACTTTGTCGTGAAAGAGAACAGAAGAAGACATAGAGGGATATCGAGAAAAATATAGTAGGAAACTGGAAGTAAAAGTGAGAGTAAGAGGCTGGAGTTGTGTAAGCTGTTAGGACTGTGAAGTCTCGTCAGTCGCTGTAACTGTACATTTGGTGTACAGGTTTCGTGCCGTTGGAAGCTACTTGTTGTCTCGTACGGAGGCCAGTGTTGTTGGGTGTGAGTGGTCCTTACCTCCTGGGACTGAGAGGTGCCACGGCTGTGCGCCGCCTGCGGCGCCAACCTGTATCGACAGCCCAGGCAGCACACTGCTTGCTTTTAGCCAGATTGGCGGCGGAGGAGCAGAGTAGAGCGGGCAAACAGCCCCCCCACCCCCGCACAGCCACCTATAGCAGGTACTTATTGCGGGGTGTAATAAGAAGAGACAAAATTCCTAATCGACTTCTCTACCACAACGACAGAAGTAACTGCCAGAAATTGACGATAAAATGAGGTATCAAACACTAATTCTAGTCCATATAAAACATTAAAAAAATTTTTTTTACATATTTAAGTATTCATTTCTGAACGTACCTATTTTCAGGTGAACCAATGAAAGTTATTAGAGTCTTTTCGACTTCTTTGCCACTCTCTGCTACCATGGATTTCATTTTCGAAATCTTTTAGATAGTTTTTTGAAACTGAAATTATTTATTTCCAATGTAACATAATAACATTCCGCATTCATAGCAGACATTACTACCAACATACAGAAATGCAGTCATTGGATTCAAAGTGCACAGTTTATCTTATATTCGGTAGCTACGTTGATTAAAAAGTGACGATGTTACGTAAAGGGTCCTGAGATCCATCTCCGCTTGGGAATAACTTAATCTCATTTAGCAGGTTACATGCAAGATATTTCAGATTAAATGGACAACGGAGATAAATTGACAGTGTAGCGATAGATTTTTTCAAGTATTTCGACAGAATGAGGAAGAAAAAGTTGGTATAAAAGGTAAAAACTATTGGAGATGATGACAAAGTAATTTTCTGTGTAGAAGAATTCTTAAATGTAGAAAGCAAAAAGTCAGGATAGTAAATGCAGTATCAAAACAAGGTGAAAATTTGAGTGCCATGGGGTATTATTTTGAGACCGTTGCCATTCGTTATTCCTTTGAATGACTGTGTTAATGATTTACCGTCAGAAGTTAGATTGTCTGCAAGTGACATAATACTATATAACATGATCAAAACGGTATAGAACTGTGAGCAGCTACAGGGGGATCTGGGCAGTACATCTAGCAGGGTAGGTCAACATGAGATGAAGATAAATGCAAAGAAGTGCCAGCTTATTAGGTACACATGTAAAAAAACTAAAGGTTGATTATGTTTATATGGTGGGCAAAGAATTGCTTGTTGACGAGATGAAACGTAAATACCTTGGCATAACATTTGATAAACTCAACTGGGCAGGACACGTTGGACAGTAGTACGAAAAGGTTTAAAAACCCTTCAGTTGTTGGAGAAAGTGGCGGTAGTGTTTACCAGAGGAGTAAAGGAATTGGGTTCCAGAACTTTGATCAGTCCATGACTTGAATATGGTGGTGTAATATGTGGTGCATGTTTTGGTAACAAATACACGTGAATAGAGAGGGTGCAAAAAAGGATTGCTGGATTTGCTTCTGGTGTAATTACATTAATCGATATGATGAAGGAGCAGGAATGTGGTTTAATGAAGACAGAAGGAGGGTGAAGGGGATGGGACAGTACAAGGCGTATATTGGTGATGAGGCGTGGAAAGGTATTGATGGAAGAATTAGGAGTAATGCATGGAAGGGGCAAGATGGCCATGACCACAAGCTGGTACTCGATTTTAGGTACAAGGGTGTTGGAAGATTTTCCTTTGTAGATGAGTGCTCAGAGATTGCAATAAGTTATCAAGAGAAGTGATGAATAATTTACTAAAAGTGCTGGAAGTATTAGAGGGCAAAACAGGTGGGTACAGAAAAAAGGACAAATGGGTGTATAGGGAAATTCCCACCGGTGCATGCGCTCCATCGCAATTAAATTAATCTCACTTCTAACACTTGTCAAAAACTGATGTATCCAACGTGTTCCCAAAATTCTATTTATATTTGACTGATATCCTCAGTATCCAGACCTTAATTTAAACATTACGGTCTGGATATTGATGATGTCTACCAAATATATAGTCCGAAAGAGATATCTTTTTACTCTGAAATATTTAAATCCTTATCTGACGTATCATCTAGCTTTCTGCATTGTTTCTGCAATTTGAAAATCTCTTGTAATCAGATCGTACTGCTTCGAAATCAAGCCTCCAATCAAAAGCTTATTCAGCAGTGCTTCATGAAGACTAAAGATTCCAATCATCATGCCACTCCTATTCTCCTATTGTTTCCTCACACTTTACTATTTCATACAAAGAAGGGAAAAATTACCTGAATACGTGGTTGTTATTTTTCTTTATTAAAAAAACATGTAATTCAGTTCGAGAAGATGTGAGGAATAAAGCAAACATATGATTAAATACATAGTGTAAAATTCCGATTGCTTGTAGGAAGTTTGTGGTCAATTTGTTACATCTTCTTTGAACTTGAAAAATAAGTTGTCAGAATAATATGCTTTATCTTGGACCATCAACCACCATCAAAGACCATAATTACAAAAAAATCTGTAATCCTTACTTTAGAACATATAATATTGGTTAGCAGTTGAAGGCAAAAAGCTTTGTTGACGGAATCAGATTAACGGCCCTGCCTATGGATATGTGCTGATTCTTTTTAATCTTTAGGCAAATGATCATCCCATATTACACTAGATAAAAAAAAATCCTGCTTGCTGATGAGACAGCTAAGACAGCAAAGGGGGAAAGCTTTGGAGAAGTAGAATGAAATCTGGCACTGGCGCTTAACATTATGTCAGAATTTTAAAAAGCAGCTCTTTTAATTTAAGCCCTTCGAAGACAGTACCGTTAAACCTCACTTCGTTTAAGCAAACCGTTAACTGTGTTCTACTTGCAATGGCCCCCACTAGCACATACTGACTAAGCGACCTACGAACTACGTAGGTGCTACCATGGACCGATCCACAACATATAGATGCTACTGTGGAGAAACCTGAATGCCAGAGACAATATAACAAGTAAAACCGTAAACAGCAAACGAAAAGCCAAGACAATTTGAAGTATCCTATACTATCTCACGAATAAATCACAATCAACAGTATCATATGCCCTCTCTAAATACACGTTGGGGAGAGGTTTGGTATCTATCCCAGGACTTTGACGCACAATCTGGCGATTAGGAACTGTGCATCACCATCTCCACTACGCTGATGATGAAAATTTCTTCATTCACCAGGATTCGAACCAGCTAACCTAGTGTCAATACCCGGCACCATCACGGCGGAGCAATCAACTGTTACAACGGGACGGCCGAAGAATATATGTTCTAAATGCACGGATGGAAATTAATAGATTCAGCAGTTACCTAAAAAAAACCTACTTCTGTTGTAATTCCATTAACAACAATCTCTCTATCAGTCGACTAGGAAAAATGATAACTGGTACATTTACTTACGATAAAAATTTTTTTATATTATCAACAGTGGCATAAACAATAAAAGGTGCATAGCAAAATTCAAACTATTTTGTACCAAAAAGTTGTAACTGTTACTACTTATCTAATTTTATTAGTTAAATATATTCTGATGTTTGGAAATGAAAGAGGAAAAAGAAACTAATATACGCTTGGAATAGAAAAGAAGTGAAAGGAAGGAGATGAACGATTTTTTTTTTCGATGAAAATCGCAGGAGAAGAATACAGTTTGTGCCAAGAAACAGATTACCGTGTTGAAATACATAGTTAAAGGAAACCAGCAACACCAAGTACTGATATTATTAAGCAAAGATTATCCCTCAAAGTCCAAATCTTCTTTCGATGAAGAATAGTGAGCCTCGTAACTACAGAATATGTCCCTACCAACTGACCGAGCGTATTGGTGTAACGGCTAGCGTTCTGGCCTTGCATTCGGGAGGACAGCGGTTCGAATCCCCGTCCGGGCATCCAGATTTGGGTTTTCCATGGTTTCCCAAATCACTCAAGGCAAATGCCGGAATGCTTCCTTCAAAAGGCCATGGCCGAATTCCTTCCCATTCCTTGCCCCCCATCCTTTCCCGTCTTTAAAGGCCTCGCTGTTAGAGAGATGTTTAGCAGATTAAAAAAAAAAAAAAAAAAACCTACCAACAGCTGCCTAGGATTTAGCATATTTACACTAGGAGTCCTATAAATATCAAATCATCGTTACCAATATAGACACAAATCATAAGCAGGCTGACTTAAATAATCATGTACTACCATATAGGAAATTAAAATCCTTTTCATAACAATTGGAGTACTTCGCTTTCCTCAGTCTTCTTATTTCCACTATAGCTTTTTTGACCCGTTTCATGCCGTGAAGCAGCATCAAGAAAGTAACAGGAGTCCTGTTTTATTTAACCACTTCTGCTCTGTTAATTCGTTGTATATAGGTGCAAGAGGGCGGTATCAAGCAACAATAACCAACAAAAGAAATAATTCTTGGAAACTCATTCTTCGCAAAGGAATTCTCATCTCTATACTCTCTGAACTGAAAATATTATCAACGAATTGTTTGAATTGTATTGAAAGCATTTTTGTTATGACATGACATGAGATAATTCTATATGCGGCTTATTCCAAAGATGCTAATTATTGTTACAGCGGATAACCAAGGTAATGAAATTTCAGTAAAAGGACTTCTATATTTAAATTATCTTGGACGTTTTTTCCAGTTTTGGGATGCTTATATTTAAACTCCTTGAAATTAAACGTATCATTTACAAAGAGTCACCCAATCCGGCTGTATCCATCTGTGGGGTTTCTCCGTAAGGATTAAATGATACTGTGGGAGTCTAGATGATTTGTTTTGGGCAACTTAGTTTTATCAAAAAAAAAAAAAAAAAGACGGTGGTCGATCAATTCATCACCTTCATTGCCATTAACTAGCGTTAGAGAGTTTCTATGGCCAATGACATACTTTGGTTCTCCTATATGGTGATAGACTGCGAGAATGGTTTATTGAGTATTAGTCGGCCAATAGTACTGGAAATAGATCTGACGTGATAATATTAGCGAACAAGAAAGCACACCCTACAAATGTAAGGGGGAGTGAATTCCCCTGAGGTCAGAAACCAAGTGGATTTTGCACACAAAACATGAGAAAAAAAGGTCAGTGTTGATATCTGTTAGAGAGGGAGACGCGAGAACTGATACCAATCCGAGAGTGTCAATGTTTTTCTCGTACAAACTGTCTCTCCGTCTGCATTCAGAGCATTCTTGTCAGCAGTCTTATTTTAAAGCCGCAATGAGACGAGTAAAATAATTTTTGATATAAATAGCCACTGTAGTTTCATTGCAAAACTGCGAAAAATATATCGATGAGAAATACGATATAGTCGTTGATCATCGACACGTTTACCCTTTAATACTTTGTAATTTTTTTACCTTACAGCTAACAAAACCACCGAAAATGTACTTACCACCATAGCAGGTCGATACTGAAGGGTAACGAGGTTTAATTGGTCGCAAGTGTTTTAATTCTTGTAATTACACTACGGAAGCAGTCACAAATGGCCATATAGTTGAACTGACAATCACTGAAATATTCGTTTCCGTTATTGTCATAATTATAACATTTGAATCATTTCATTATTGATAGTAATATATTATAGTTTGTTTCTTTTCGGATTACGATACCTAGGATGTTTAGAAATATTACAGTACATAACAATTTGTAAATAAATTGCACATTTCTAAAGAGTAACAAAACGTACCAAGGGACAAGTAGTTTATGTAGATAGGCAAGACAAAAGTGCATCCACTTGCGAAATATCAAAGGATATTGTATCACAACTTTCCTTTATAAGAATTTTAGACCAAACTTTTTTTAACGAATCATTAAATCTAGATGTACTGTCCAAACTTCAAATGTAAACGTTGAAATTATGTTTGAAAAAAAATCACTACATTTTAAATTCGGGATCTTTATAATATGGCTCAATGGCACAATACTTTCTTGTAATAGTATTCAATTAACAGCAGTTACCAGTTTAAAAAATGCGATTACTTGATATCGCAGTATCATTTCCTCAAAAATTCGTATTTTTCATATCTTTCTAACCTAGATTGAAATGCTACGAACTATAGATACTACACAAGCTCAAAGGTGGAAGTACTGCGCATCCATACAATCCTAGAGTTTGATTTGCAGTTTTCGAGTTAGGCAGAAGACATAAAACCCCCAAAATACGAATGAAATTGATGCACGGGTGTTACCCAACCAAACCGCCTCCATAAAATCGGTGTCATCCAGTCACCGTTACGCGCGATATATAGAGATGAAACAGATGACATCAACCATATTATACTTGGATGCAGACGATACTGGGATCCCCTGAGCAAACTCGATACAAAACTCGTAAAGTTGAATATACCCCTCCCGACATCCGTTGACTGTTTTATTGAGAACGAAGCGCCTTGACGTGTACAGGACTACAGCCAGATATTGAAGTGAAGCTGAAGTGAGCTTTAAATTATGTTTCTTTAATTTGAAATTTATTATTGTTATATAACTCCATCTCATAATCTAACTTTATTTTATATATCTGGCGGTACCAGTGACATATTTGCTCTGTTTTGTAAGAAATATTCTGAAATCATTAGCTTTAATATATTGGAGAATTATAATATGTAAAAGTTTTTACAATAAGGCTAAAATTCAAACTAATAATTTTTATCTATTTGTGAGTTATAAATGTAAATATTCGGAGCTGGCTGAATGGTCGTAAAAACTGGAAGCCATAAAAGCGAAATAAAAAACACTTGAGATATATGAAATATGCCTTGAAAACACATTCATAAATAAATTTGACTTGACACAGGACGCTGATAACCAAATTAATGATTAAAATAGTTGATTACTTGTAACATTGGAAAGATTGTATATGAGAACAGCTCTTCGAACCAAACTGAAAAATTGTATCATATATTACATTGAAAGCAATCATTCTACACAGCTAAAAATCCAGTTGCTTTTGTGCATTTTTATAAAAATAGTAATTTTAAGAGAAAATAAGTTGGGAGTGCAGATACTTTTACGTAACCAAGAAAAAACTGACAAAAGTTTGGGCAGTGTTGTGGTTTCGGTTCTTTTTTTTTTTTTCAACTTTCCGACTAGCTGTGTATCTCAGTCTTATATATTTGTAACACAAATCTCAAACTCAACCTTGGATATGTATATTTTTTTTAAAAAATGGAACTGCATAGAGCCCTTACATTTGTACAAATCAATGTTGTTTTACCACTAAGATACGATATTACGACCAACGTCATGAGATCTTGTTATGGCCAATTAACTATTCAGCCAATTTTTCGTTGATTTCAGCTTTGTTCCAGTGTCGGATTTGATGTTCATTAGCTTGGCGCAGCTGGGAGGGAAAGGATATTAACCAATTATTAGGTACCGTAGTGAAACCGGTGAATCATCGCATGGGAGGATTCCTGGAACTATGCTTGAATGAGAAAAAATGCCACATGACAATCTAGCTTACGGCAGCAAATGATAGCACAGCCAGAATCGCCAGCTAATTATTAGGCAATCATAAAGCTGTAGCAAGCACTAGAAGATGTGATTAATTCCCTACCAGTTACGACGATACTAAATGCATGAAGTTCTGAAACTGCCATACATAGTTGTTTACCCACGACGACCTTTTGAAACGATAATGCTGTGTAATTACCTTTTCAAACGTCTCACTTACAATGGTTTATATTGAAGTGGACTTATTCACGCCTTACGTGGATGACAAAAAGTAACCATTTATCATCGTTCGATTCTCACTTCACAACTTCCTCTGCATCTTTTAAAAGGTTAGAAGAATCTCAAAACTAATACATGAAAAACAATTAGGTAGATATAAATAACCATGAGTTAAAGTTTAATACGCTGCTCTTTTTTTTACATTAGACTCATAAAATGATGTTATATTTAAATTTCAATCAGAAGATTCCTCACAACAGATTTCTCTATGTAATGAATCTTTCTTCTCAAACCCAAACTACAATAATGATTTATACTACCCTTCCTACTGCGCAATGATGATTTATCATCATGTGTCTTTCACAAATCTAAAGTTTCTAACCTTCGCTGCATATGTTGCACCATTACGAAATAACACAACTTTACCAATAATTCTTGATGGTCTATTGCCGGGGTGGCCAAACCGCAGCCTTGAATATTTTTCCTGCCCGCGAGATTCATCACTCTTTTACAAAATATATTTATTTTATAATGGCCAAGTACTGAAAACCAATGTATTAAAAATACATTATTTTTGTATCCATATTTAAAGAATTTATTCCAATTATATTTATATCTTATTTTGTGTTATATATTTCTTTAAAACGTTCATTTAATATAATTATTATTATATTATCAATGTTTACATTTAAGACTAATAGTAAACACAATAATAATAACGCATTAAGTTTAAATTTTTTACTCCAAAAAATGTCTATAGTGGGTCTAAATCTAATATGGGGTTATATAATTTTACATGCGGCCCGCGGAGTTATGATGCATTGCCAAAGTGGCCCGCGAGATCATTTGGGGAGGCCACCCCTGGTCTATTGACTGCTTCTGGCTTCGACAGAGTCCACGAGGACTGGAACCAGCGGATTATCTGTGTCAGTGTTACAGCTGCACCGTTGTCAAGAGTCAACGAATAACTAATAAGTTGGTAATATTCGCTTTCCTATAATGACGCACTTCTGGTCGCACTTAAATGAACTTAGCACGTGGGAATAAGATCCTAAATTGGAGTGATTGTATAGAAATCCTCTGTTTCGAAGAACATAAACGGCGAAACAACCAACCTTTTTTTCCTGCCATCAGTCTTTCGACTGGTTTGATGCAATTCTCCATCCCTTCCTATCTTGCCCTAACCTCTTCATCTCCACATACCCCTTACAACCCAGATCTCGAATTATCTGCATCATATATTCTAATCTTTGTCTGCCTCCACAGTTATTTATTTCCCTCCATTAACAAATTAACCAATACAGCATATTTTAAAACGTGACCGATCATCCAGCTTCGTTTCTCAAACATAATTTCCCAAATACGTTCATTTCATACTTCTACAGCACCGCAATTCAAATGTTTCAATTTTCCTTTCTTCTGGCTTTCTTAAAGTTCATGCTCCGCTACCATAAAGTACTGTGCTACACACATAGAGTTTTGAAAAGTTCTTTCTGAGTCCCAGATCAATATCATATTTTTCACGGTGCTGTTCTACTTTTAACATCATTGCTGATCCGCCCATAATTCGTAATTTTACTGCCTGAGTGCCAGAATTAATTTAGTTCTTATATCGCATCCGATCCTCTTATCATATTTAATAATCCAATGTTACTGCTCTCATTTCTACTATATTTCGTCACTTTTGTCTTGATTTGGTTTATATTTACTCCAATATCTTCCTTCATTATTTTATTCATGACGTTCAGTAACTGCCTCAGTCTGTTCTACTAACTGGACAATATCATCAGAAAACGTAGCATATTGTTTTTTTCCCCTTGGATGCTTATGCCACATTCAAATTTTTCTTTCACTTCCTATTGCTTCCCCTACATAAAACTGAATATTAATGGAGATAGATTACAACGTTGTCTCACACACAGAATGTTTCTATGCATTCTGATGTCTCCTCACTCAGTAGTCCCAACCCGGAGATCCGATTGGGAGACTTTTTTACCTCCGGAATATTTTTCCCAGAATAAGTCATCCTTTCATATGTAATTTGAGCATATTGGAATGCATGTCCTCAGGATATGCTTTGGCTCTTTAATGCAGTGGCTTCCCGTTGCCTTCCGTATCCCCATGCCGTTGATCATTTCTGATTCATCCGCGCTTAGGGGACTTTTCCAACCCAAGAGCAAGAGAGTGCATTGGACCACTCCGCTTTCTTCCACTCTCCTTTCTGGAAGCCTTTGTCAAGTAGCGGGTGACTCCTCATGATTCAGTCGCCAGAGCCTCATCCGTGCAAATGGTGTGCGCCATGTGTATGAGAGGTTGACAAGGTTGACATTTTGTTGAAAGAGTCTAATACAGACTTTCCCAAACGCTTACATCCCAAAAAAACCGACTTACTAACTCAAAAACCAACTGAGACGGTTCGGCAATCAACCAACGCACGCGCTGATGAAATTATAAACTTTTTATACAAAGCGAACGCACTCCTACGGTGTAAACTAATGAAAAAGCCTCGATCTATCTCTGTGCACCTATACGTAGATTCTGCCAATATGATTAACTCTGGTATAATACAATGGCGTTGTTTAAACTTGTTGATTTTCTGTGGACCTAGGTCGCAATAATTTTCCCTACGTGTGAATTCAGACATTGCGCTATGCAAGCAATACGCGAAACGTGCTATTAAAAAATAAAAAAATAAAAGAAATTAAAGCGAGAGACAGCCCTAATCACATTCAATAAAGTCCCTTAGGCGTCACATTGTGCAATAGCACTCGCTCAGTCATTAAGCTTTGCGCAACAAGTTCTAAAAGAAAAAAATACATGACTTCTGAAGTAATGGGTTCGACAGTACTAGCCTGCGACATGGTATCAACAACAGTTTACATATTAACGAAAATTAATGACCCGCAAAACGTGTCTTGTGGAATTTTTCTCGCTGGTAGAAGAATCTTTGTTCGATATATTGACTTACTAAATTTTTATAAAAACTTGGAGCACCACGTTTTAGAGAAGTATTGAGAGGATAATTTCATAAGAGTAGTTTGTTTATCATCATTTCTATCAATTTTCTATGATTCTCAATCAGGTAGACACAGTAAATCATTCGTCGTAGTTGGCAACATGTAGAATCCTGCCAAAATTTAAAGTCACTCGCCGAGCAGTATATAAAACTGCTTACAACGAATGATGTTACTGTCACCTCGGCGACAGAGACACAGTAACATTATTTACGTGAGAAATATTCTCTACCTTCATTTCTCGAGAACTGCAGTAATAATTTTCCAAAACGCGTTTTGAAATGATGGGTGAGAAAAATAGCTTGTGGAAGAGTCTTACAGAAAGAAGGTACAGCATGATGGGATTGGTTAATTTGTTAGTGGAGGGAACAGTCGAAAGAAAGAACTTTAAAAAAAGAGAAAGATTAGAATATTTGAGTCAGATAATTGAAGATGTAAGTGAGATCAAGAGGTTAGCGCAAGATAGTAAGGAATGGAGGATTGCAAATCAGTCGAGAGACTGATGAGAGCAAAAAATAAACAGAAAAAAAAACAACTTCCATCCAATTCCAGTCACCAAAGAACTCTGCAAATATTTAACTTTAAACTTACAACCCACCCCCTCAGGTTTTTATTTACTTATCTATTTATTTTCAGCTCAGTTTTAGGTCACCAAAAAACCTCTGCAAATATTTAAATTTAAACTTACATCAACCCCACCTCAATTTTTTTATTTTCTAATTTATTTATTTTCAGCTCGTCGACATCGAATTGATTAGATATAACAGGACAGGGAAATTTCCGAAAAGCATGGAAAACCAAAACCTGGTTTATCAGATAATGATTTGAACCCGTGTCCTCGCGAATTCCGGGAACAGTTCACGGGACAAAATGTTTAATATCGATACAGTTTCTGCACTGTGTTTGGTACCAATAAGCTCAAACTTTAATTTCGTATTATTGTCAATGAGTTACGGAGAGAGACGCGCTTGCTGGCTCTGTTCCGACATTGTAACTGCTCTCCCCGGGGGATTTATTCTGCCCGACAGGCGTGCACTGCCTCCAGTTGAGTAATTAAGGGACGGGACATCAGGGCAGGCTTTAAAAAACAGACTTGTCGCCGACTGTCTTGGGCTGTTTATCAGCGCCAACAAATGGTGTGCCAGCGGCGCCAGAGGCCGCCCGATAGCCCCGTGACTGATTGAGACCGCTCCCACTGTCCACACCCACAACGGCCCGCACTCACTGTACTGTAACATCAGCAGCTACACTCAACTCGATACGCGTCCGTCAAATAAATATTGTCAAAAACAGTTGTACTGGCGTAATTATTAAAGAATAATTATTAATGTATTACTTTTCTTATTAATCATTTGTGTTGACCAATTCCACGTCATAATTAAATCCTCATTAGTATTACAAATTTATATCAGTTTAATTTATTGAATACTGTTATATTTTAATTTTTGTATACAATATAAGTAAAAAATTTACAAATGCTATGCTATGCTTAAGTATTCTTGATATGACGGCAGCAATACTATGGTAATGTAACGTTCCATATTCTTATTTTGTTTTTATTTTGAGTGCAGTGCACATGTTGTTACTAAATCCACCCGCAACTTCTCCCGCTTAGTAGTTGCCGGCAGTGCGCGGCGATGAGTTGATTCAATAGTCATTTAAATCAGCCGTAATGACGTTCCGTAATTATGTGTCCCACCGTAACTTCACTCGCGCGACGCCCAGCCATTACATGTGCAAAATTAATACCGCGCAAACAGTGCGGAACGTCACGCATGCCATGTTTAACGCTAAACACACAGAAACGTGTGTTATTAAGCAAAATGCTTTCAGACATTAGGTCGGAGATCGTCACTAGAATGAATTCGGAAAGCCATGTGCAACACGGCCGCGGGCTGAGCCGATGGAATCAGAGGTTTGTCAACCAACAGACGGAACTGGTAGGTTGATTTTAAGAATTACAGTCGACGGTACGCCGTTTGCACAGGCAACAGTATGGTCTGCTATTGGTCTCAGCGAAAACATTTACCGGCCAGCTGTTAGGAACTGCAGTATTACAAGGGTTTGTTCATTGTAATCTCTATTCTTATATTGGCTGCAATTCGTGTATAAGAGTTGCAAAGAATTTTCTTTAATATTTTGAATTCTATCCAAATTCTGTCAGTCTTTTCTGTTTAAAATTTCCAATGCCAGTAAGGACAAAAACCCTTTATTCTCGGTAAATTATACCATGATTACAGCAAAAACCATGTGGCCTTTTTTTTGGGTACTACTAGGTTCCATTAGATGACTTTTCCGTTATTATTTTATCTATAACTAGATACCATGTACTAGAACGTTAAAATAAACAAGACGTACGTTTTTTTTTTCTAACCCTTTCTCTCGCAGGGTGTTGGAAGTACTCGAGCTTTTACTATCAAGCCTCCATCCTATACGTCACACTTTTCTTGGTGTGACTTCGACCTCATACCAGAACTAAAGACGCATTGCGTGAGATACACTTCCGGACATACGAAGGTATTTTCCACAGCAGTGAGATGCATATGTGATGTACATCTTCTGATTAGACTTGTTAACACATATGTAAAGAACAAAAGATATTTCTTCCGTTTTTCTCTCTGCTCCGTTAGAGATCTCTTTGTTGTTGTAAATTCATACATTAAACGTTATCACACATCCTGACTTTCCATTCGCATATTTTAAAGTTTCTTGTGTGACATACTTTATCATGGAAAATAAATAATGAACAGGATTTATACGGTAACTCTCGCAACCCAGTGGAAGTAAATCTGAACTTTTTCAACTCTTTTAGATAAGTCTGCTCCAGCAGATAGTCACGCAATGTAAAATTATTAGAATTGCCATTTGTATCCATCTAACATAAGCTCTATAGAAATTTTGTTCACTTTCATGTAATAGAAACGCTGTATTATCAATATCAAAGTAACGAATGTATGAAGGCTTCATTACTCACAAACATGGAGACTTAAACTGAAAGAATGATCATAATTGTGCAGATACTTGGTAAATCTCAAGTAAATCGGCAAATTGTCACTGTGATCAAATACCTATACACCTTGCTAACTCAAACACCATAAGCAGGCAACTTAAAATATCTGCTGTTCATTAAAACTCACCAAGAACATACGATGGCTCCCTGCAACCTTGCGATACAAATTTTCTTACAGCTTACTGCACATTTCAGTAAGAGTTTTTCTGAAAATTTTACCAAATATCTGTTTAGGTCAGTGATTGTAAATTATTATTACGAAATAGTTTCATAGTTTAGCTAATAACATTTTGTGAGTACTCAGCAGTAGTGCCACATCCCAGCAACATAGATAGCATCGCAGCATTTATTTCAAATTTGCACTCAAAATGAGGTTTATGAAGTGTTCAGAACAGTTCCTACCAGGAATGACTAGGCGCTTGTTTGACAACGCGTTTCTTTCAATAACGTATATCAGCGAACTGTTTTCTGTGGAGGTAAGTGAGTGGTTTTTCGGGAATTTCTGATGTAAATTATTTTTTACTGCTCGGCTTGACAGAAGAGAGTAGCAGCTCAGAAATTAGACTGCGAAACTAGACAAGTTCCGTTAACCTGTTGCGAAGAGCACTTAATTTGTTATCTCAATTGCTTATTCTATTTCAATCGCCAGATAATTGAACTAATTACATGTACAAAAATATAATTAAAAACCAGTGAGGACTTCCACTATAAAATACAGCCCCTCCTGTCTATTTATCCTACAATTACAAAAACACGAAGCAGGAATATAACATTTAAATTGATCTCTTCATTTCGTATTTTTTTTAAGGGGGGGCGGTAAGAAGGAATACTACAGCAGTATATTAACTGAGTAAAATTCTGTCGTAAATGCTACCAAGCGACGGTGACAGTAATTGAACTATCCATGCTGACGTCAAACCATGTCTAGTTTCGTAGTGAGCTTTCGCATTAAGTGGCATTTATGTTACAGAATACACCGTCAAATATATGATTCTTGCAAAAGTAGAAGCAAAGTGATAACTTTTCCCGAGCGTAATGAAATTATAAACATTATTCCAACTGCCCATTTATATTGCAGTATCTGACTTGTTGCGGAGAGTTTCTTGAACTGCTTGCAATTTTTAAGATAAAACATCTGAATGCATAACCTGTGAACATTCTGTAATAATTAGAAAGCGCATAACGAAAGGATGATAAGAACAAGATGAATAAGAAGTAATTCGTGAATTAATAGTTACACGCGTTACTTAGTGGTCTAAACAATAAACTAAATAAATAATAATTACATAGAATCTCTTAACATGAAATCCAGTCACTGATTAACGGGGATAAGTTTCGTCTTTTACAATATAAAACTCAAAAGCTACCTTCAACAAAAAAAATCTATAGAAGCTTCATACTTGTTGCTGTATTAGTAAAAATAATTGAAATACTACATAATTAAGACTGAATTAAAATGTTAACTGTGTTTGGATGACTCAATAGTATCTGAAATATCTGACAGTTTATCGCATACTATGTTTGTGGACGAACGCACTCAAAGTATCTCCTACGAGATATCCACTGTGTTACCAGGTTGTGCTGTGTAGCTTAATTACTATAATTAATTTTTAATTGAGTTGGAGCACACGCTCTGGTAGAAATCCTCTTTTATTTTTTTAATTATCTTATGTAATTTGAGTGTTAAAATCCTCCCCATCTACTTTTGCGATTTACAAATTTTAATTTTAAATTCCTTAAGAATTTTCGTTAAATTATTCATCACATTACTTGGTAATTTGTTCCAATCCCTGACACCCTGTTCTATTATTTTTTTGGTGTCGCTATTGAATAGTCTATTTGTGTAGCTATCGGACGTCGTGTTTCTTTATAGCTTAAATCACAGTCGCCAGGGAGACATGTCCCGTTTAAACTCGTTGTATTTTTATAAGATTGGATCTGGGATACAAAATCGTCTAAACTCGTTCAGATCATTAATCTTCAAACTTATCAATTTCTTCTATTCGAATATCAACAACATTTTATATGACTTCTTGCAATTTATTAAAATAGGATTCAATAGCTAAGGATCCGAAGAAACTATACATCAACTAAAACGCACACGCTTATTATCTCTGGTTCTAACTCCGATGACTACAAATTTCTCCCAGAGTAATCTTCAGTCTTTTATAATTTTTCCATGAAACTCGTTATGCTACAACACTTACCTACAAAACAAAATTTTACTATTCCCTTATGCTTGAAATCGAGTGCCAGCTTATGGTCATTGTAATCTTTCACCTTCTATGTACTATTTCTAATTATTTGACAAATATCCCTCCAAGCCCCATCACCAACACATGACTTGTACATTCCCAACACTCTCTTTACCCTTCTCCTGTCCTTCAGTGGTTCCTAATCCAGCTCCTTTATCATGTCAGATATTGACTGGGTCCTGCGACAAACAAATCTAGCTGCTGTTCTTTGTACGTGGTCCAACTCCTGTACTTGATACCCAAAATGTAGGTCCTAAACTACACCACTATATTCAACCAATGGTCTGACCAAAGTTTTGTAACACAATTCCCTGACTTTTCTGGCACATCCTCTCATCACCCTCTCCAGTAAATTAACGATTTTGTATAGATATCGGCGTTAAGTAGGCACTAGTAAGCTCATCGTGGCACCACATATCTGTCGCTCGCTTGGAATTGACAACGAGTACGATATATACGCCTACTGGTTATTTACAGTCAAGTTATAAGTTTCCAATTTAAAGTATACATCTTGAAGTTTCATTAAGGGTATTGGACTTAGAAAGCATCTACGTTTGTATTAATATTATTTTTGAATACACAAAGAACAAATAAATGTTCTCTAACGCCTGAGTTAGAATATAAGTAATAACTTCAAAACCAAATATGATTTTTCACAACTTCCAGGGGTAATTTTCAAGTGTTAATGATTGGGACACAACCTGGAATTACATACAGGTCTAAATAAGGAGAATAATTTGATAGCAAATAAATTATTAATTTATTTTGCACACATGTTTCACTGTTATAATTTGTTTCGTAACCTACAGAACATGAAATATGGCTTAATTTTACCTTGGAAATCTGGTACACGTGGCAATAAGACTCATATATCTCAGAGTGTATACTGTTTTCAAATTCATGTTTACTCTGTATACGAGAATAGCTTGTATAAATTTTATGAATAAAACTTTGCTATAAAAGTCACCTTATAGGTGCAAGATGGATTTTCTGATCATTCGCTTTGCCGCCTACACAACTGACGAGGTTTTAATTTTCATTACATTCGAAGTAGTTAAGCTGTCATTCTAAATTATAATACTTGCTTTTTTACTGAAAAATTGTGAGTTTTGGTTCATGGATGTATATATTAACATTACTTTTTATGTATCTATTAATTTCTTCTGGTTCCAAAGCAACCTCTCGGCAGACTTTAACATCTCAATCATCACAAGGAGCCGATCTGAATAGACACGAGCGTTATTTCATGTCATGTTTTGTGAACATGCACACATGCACTGAAATCAGTTAACACGCGTTACTCTTCCCTTATGAGACTTCACGACAAGTAATGTCTCTCCCAGGAGTTGTCAGCAATTACTGTGGAACATGCTGACGCAATCCTGTTAGCTCACATTGAAAGCGTGATCCATTTCATGACCAAACACAGCATGACGTCCACTCAGTGTGTATACACAGACTAATCTCTCCTTGCATTACCATCACTTGTGTCAAATGTACCAGTAGTGATAGGCTACACTCGTCATCAGAAGCACATGTTGCAGTGATAGCTGCTTGCAAACCCTAGTAGACGTATTTCACCGTGTATCACTGTGGGAACAATTACTTACGAATCTTATCTCCCTAGGTTTACTGGCACGAGATGACCATTATTCTTCAGTCAAACTCTTTGTGACAGCAGCTTTTTTTTATCCAGTGTCTATAAAAGCTTTTATGTATTTGAAATAATTAAAATTTCCACTTTTATCTCTTTAGTTATGATGCATTAAGAACTGCTGATGTTTTTGGCAACAGATTGCAACGGCAAACATTTGTAGATAAATGCTGAAAATATAAATCTGGTAATAAGGGTGCTAATGGTAAATTTTAGAAGTATAATGAACAAAGTAATCGAATTTGCAAACTTAATAGAGATACACGAACCACAAGTAATAATTGGGGTAGAAAGTTGGTTAAAAGAAGACGTACTAGACAGTGAGGTACCGCAGAGATAGAAGAGCAATTGGTGGAGGAGTTTTCATACTAGTTAGCAAAAACTACCACATTTCACTGGCGTTCGTAGATTAAGACCATGAGTTACTTGGGGTAGATTTCTGGGGTAGTAAAAAAGAAAAAATCAGAGTGTTGGCTGCTTACCGCAGTGGAAGAATGACATATGAAGATGAGACTCTTGGGGAGAAATTAAATTCATACTCAGATTTCCGAGGTGAGAATAGAATGACCATTATTGGCGGGGATTTAAATTTACCAGGTGTAAACTGGGAAGGAAATAAGATTAATATCACACGGGACCAAAGATTTGCAAATACCTTAATAAGGGACGGAGTATTTACACAAGTGGTTGAGCAAAACACTAGGGGACAAAATATTTCGGATATATTCCTAATAAATCCCTATGATAACCTTGTGGAGTGTCAAGTAACGGAAGTAATAAGTAATCATGAAGCAATTCTGATGGATATTAGAGGATTCAGTCAACCAGCAACCAAAACTGAAGGGGGAAATAGGTACAGTTACAAAAAGGCACAGATTTCAAATTTGAAGAGATATTTCAGAGAACGATTCAGAAAATGGAAGGAAGGCACAAGTAAAGTAGAGTTAAGGTGGGAAGAGTTCAAGGAGATAATAAGAAAGGGGGAAGAAAAATTCATTCCAAAGCAGAAAATAAAGAGAAGTAGAGAACCTGTGTACCATAACAGGGAAGTGAGGAGGTTAAAGAGGTTGGTACGAAGAGAACATAATAGAGTTAAGAGACAGCAGGGGAGTAGGGAATATTTAAAACAACTAAACAAGGACTTAATAACAGCAAACAAAGTGGCTAAAGATAGGCTTATGAAGAGTATTGTCAGTGCAGAGGAACCACTGGCTGATGCATCTAGAAATTTCTATGGCTATATCAGGAAACTGAGGGGAAGGGAGGATGTAGAGACGCTTATGGATAAGGATGGAGAAGAAGTTACTGAAGATTTGAAAAAGGCAGAGATTTTAAGTAACTGGTGTAGTGAGAGCATTAGGGACAATGAATCAGGAACGGGAGGGTCTAATTCGGAGATTGAGCTTAAGAATACGATTATAAATGAAGCTACTAAAATATTTTAAATTCATCCTGATGAAATCATGAAGGAAATAAGTAAGCTGAAAAAACATAAGTGGGCTGGTGTAGATAATATTACTGCAGATATCTTAAAGATAGCCGGATGTGACATTGTACCTTATCTTGAAATGTTATTTAAATTGAGTCTGGATACTTGCTGCTTACCACAGGACTGGAAAAGTGCGTTAGTAGTACCGGTACATAAAGGAGGGGTGAGAAATAGAGTCTAAAATTACAGGCCAATCAGTTCGACTTCAGTGGTAGGTAAATTAATGGAAATATTGATATGCAACCACATCAGAAATGTGTGTGAGGAACGTAAGTGGTTTTCAAATAGGCAACATGGGTTCAGGGAAGGATATTCTTGAAAATCTCAGTTGGTGGGATATATGCAAGATATTTCAGATGAAATGGACAATGGAGGCCAAATTGATAGTGTAGCACTAGATCTTTCAAAGGCGTTTGACAGAGTGATCTATAAAATGGTAGTAAATAAGGTAAAAACTATTGGAGTGGATGAGAAAGTGATTTGCTGGGTAGAAGAATTTTTAAAAGGTAGAAAACAGAAAGTTTGGGTAGGAAATGCGGCATCAAAGGAAGTGGAAGTAAAAATGGGAGTGCCGCAGGGTAGCGTATTTGGACCATTGCTATTCATTATTCTAATGAATAATTGTGTTGATTGTTTACTATCTGAAATTAGATTGTTTGCACATGATATAATGCTGTATAAAAGGATCAAAACGATAGTGGACTCTAAGCAGTTGCAGGGTGATCTGTACAGGATATCTAGTTGGGTTGGTAAACATGGAATGAAGATAAATGCAAGGAAGAGTCAGCTTATTACATATACAAATAAAAAAACTAAAGGTTTATTATGATTATAAGGCGGGAAAAGAATTGCTTATTGAAGACTTGAAATGCAAATATCTTGGCATTACATTTGATAACAAGCTTAACTGGGCAGGACACATTGGACAGGTGGTAGGAAAAGGTTTCGAAATTCTGCACTTGTTGGAGAGAGTGATGAGGGGATGTACGAGAGAAGTCAAGGAATTGGGTTACAAAACTTCGGTCAGACCATTGGTCGAATGTGGTAGTGTAGTATGGGACTCACATATTGCGTATCAAAAACAGGAGTTGGAGAGGGAGCAAAAAAGGGCTGCTAGATTTGTTTCTGGAAATTATCGCAGAATGCAATCTGTGACGGATAGGATAAAGGAGCTGGAATGGGATTCATTGCAAGACAGGAGGAGGATGAGGAGGGTCATGGGAGTGTACAGGGCATATACTGGCGATGAGATATGGGAAGAAATAGGAGTAGGTATGAAAAGTAGTGCATGGAAGGGAAAAGATGACCATGACCACAAGCTGGCACTCGATTTCAGGCACAAGGGTGTGGGAAGATTCTCTTTTTTAGGTAAGGGTGTCAGGGATTGGAATGATTTACCAAGGGAAATGATGAATAACTTACCGAAAACGTTAAAAGAATTTAAAGTTAAAATTTTTAGAGGGCAAATGTTGCTGGGTGCAGGATAGAGGGAAGTTGGGTGTGTAGGGAAATTGCCACCAGAGCGTGTGCTCCATTGCAATTAAATTAAATTAAACAGTAAGACTAAGTTAAAAAATTTCCATATTTTATAAAATTTAAGAAATTTCAATCAGCTTCAATATTAAAACCTTTTGTTATAATTTTCCTTAATGAAACTTTTATTGGGAAATTCATGTTCAACTTAATGACTATACGATGTGATTTGGTATAATGTATGTCTAAAATATACAAATAAAAGCAGCTATTATTAAAAATTTCGTAAAATAAAAGTTTTCATTTGGCTCTATGTGTATCTCAGCTGTTTTGAAAAGTATGGAATATTGAACAATAAAAACAGAATAAACGTAATGAATAACTTTTATTTCACATCGTCTGAATCTCGCGTTCCCAGGACTGACTCAAACAATTCTCTGTCAATAGAACAGCAGCAAACTATAGTCAATTACTGTTAGCGTATGAGAGTTAGTTTGCATTTCAAAAATAAGGCAGATACAATAATATATTCTCCATAATTCTATTCAAGAATAAAGGGTTCGTACTTTTTTTGTGGATAGAATATTTCAAGATTTACTTTTTTTTTAAATTAATGAAACAATCTTTTTGCTAGTACCGCGATGTAAGGCGACATTACGAGCCGTTCTACATTATTTTTATTATCTCAATGGCAGCAGTAAACTCATTTTTTCAAACTATGTATTTCTTTGCGCTTAGTTAATTTTGCTTTCATAAGTGGAATGATTTTTCTGGAAAATCAAATTTAAACCTTAATTTGTGGCAAGAAATTCGCACCAGGTTAACACACAACGTTTTCTTGCATGAACCAGGCTGATGGCAGTTGTTATTACAGTACGGAGTATGAGAGACAACAATGTTGCAATTCAGAACAACTAATAATATGTTATGATCATTTATCCGCTTGTACAGAGCTAAATAGTTACTCAAAATTGAGCAGATGGCGTGGAATACATAGTTAATATTATTAATCATTAATTTTGTAGGTGATACTTTATAGAAAAAGTATTAAAAAAATATTGAACTTGATAGCCTCCAAAGTCAAGTTGTATCGTAGTAAAGCGTTAAAAATTTGTTTTATGCTCGAACGGAGAGATAATTAATAAATGTTTAATTAATAATTTATATTACGTGTTTAGGAAGAAGCGAAAACTAGTATAGAAATTTTAAATCGTAATTCAAATTACACAAAAAATATAAGCTGATAGAAGAAATAATAAATACCGCACTGCTGTAATTTATGTGCATATGGTTTAAATGTGATCCGTAATTTAATCCTGAATCAACCGAAAAAAATAATGGCAATGTATATTACCAAAATTAAGTAGCAAACTTGTTAAAACATGAGTACGGTAATGATATGTTTCAACTTTTTGTACAAATATGTATATTATTTAAGAACTGTTCAAACTCTTAGCAGTTACAATAATTAGAAAATAAAAATCATTCTCATCAGCGTAGTTTAATACCTGTCAGTTCATATTTGTTGCTAGTATAAAATATCAAGTAAAAATTTCTAGTAATTTCATAATTTAAAAATAAAGTTTGGATCGGCAATTGGAAGATGACAGATCAGGCACACACTTATTTGTGTACGTTTGAGAGCGTGATTATAGGTGCGCCAAGAAAGTCTGATAGATGTTTGACCCCCAGCTGTACTGCACTATGAGAAAATTATGTAATGTACTGTACATACACTAACGGAATAACAAAGTGCAAATAGAAAAACGAGAGCAGCAAGGTTTGTTTGAGCGATATCTAAATAGTGATTAATCATCACAACTAGCAGAATATAGCGGAACAAGGCAATAATAAATGAGATGGAAGACATGCATCAAAGTTGTGTTACTAGATGTATGTTGGTAAACCAAAGATAATGTAGGGTTTGGACTGTGTGGGAACACAAGATAATAATTACGTTATACATCAATATTAAAGGAACCATTTTCTGTAAGCATATGATTTTATAAATTTACGGGTAAAACATTTTTTTAAATCACACTTAAATTTAACAATGTGTATTCTCTATCGTACATAAAAAATATCAGCAAAATTACTATGTTTCTATAGAACAGTAGGAAAATATCAATCTTTGTATCATTAAATAATATGTAAAGAATCCTGGCACTTATGAATTCTATTCATCTTGTACCATTCGATTTGTGGATCTGAGTCAATAATGTTTGTAGTGCGCGTGGAAAATAAGTACATACAAAAAACACTAGTCAGCAAGTAGCGACTAGTAGCTGAGTTACTATGCAGAATTTTGAATGTCACCGAAACAGCACTGGGAGAAATTTTTAAATTATCGAATACGGGTCCAACATTTAGATGATGTAATGCTGGTGAAGGTACACATGATAAAAATAATTATTTCTGCCATGTAAGGAATTTAGTGAAGAATTTTTGATTCTTCGTAGTACAATATATAATGTCATAACCAGGTATTTTTAAAGGAAAGAATAATATCTAAACAACAGATTTTTTTCCTTTACAGGATATCCACGTATCTGGAACAAAATAAAATTGTTCAACAAACTTGGTTTCAAAGTGTCAATGTTTTGAAAGTTTAGCAGAATATCGAAATTATTTTGTAGATATTAGTTTAGATTCGGTTTACGTAGACTAGTCACTATTATGAACGCGTGAATCGTCTGCGAATTGGTAGGCTTGCGTAAGAAGCAATCCCTTTCAGCAGATAACCCATTTCACGAAAATTTTACGGTGTTCGAATACTTCTAAGAACAATCCTGCGGTATTCCAGATCCGAGAGGCAACACGAAAACTTGTCTGCAGCGAAATACCGAGACGGTCTGAAGGAACAAACAAGGCGGCAACGGGCGCGAAGTTGCCTCAACTTCGGTCCGAGCGACCGCCAGCCGCCTGCTAGCCGGGGGCAACTCTCCCAACTCGAGAACACTGCTCTCCAACCCAACAGTCGTGATTAAAATTCATTCCTCCGCGTTCAGGACTGGTTAGCAGTTTTTTTTCACTTTTCCTCATTGGCGTACACTAACCGTTGATAGCCAGAACTATTGAGAAAATCAAATGGGCTCTATATAATAAACTCATGAAAGGTAAATGAGCCATCCTTTCCATCATCAAGAAACAGTGTGATCATGAAAACAGAAATACTGTATAGTGAAATGTTTTTCTTTGTGCAAGCAGTAATAAATATATGCATAGTGGAGGTTTTGAATTATGGTATTTTACAGTTTAAAAAACCTAGGCTGTTCAGGTAAACAGACAGTTAGAAATGAGACAAGGGATGCCGCACTTTATTAGTATAAAAATTGATATTTGGGTTCAAAATCGTGAATACGGTAAACTGGAATGAATTTTAGAAATTCTGAAAATCCGTTCATTGTTGGTGCTCGTGTGGTTTATTGAAGGGTGTAGTTGGGAAGCGGATTTTTGAACGCGTCAGTTTAGTACGTATGGAATTTGATGAAGAATAATTTTTTTGTGCTGTATATCGAACACAAGTGATGCATATGTATCCCAGAACTGTCTTGCATTGAAGTTCTGATAAGAAAAGATTGGTACAAAAATAATGATGACACTGTTATGTTTTTTGCTTCTCGGTTCGTACTTCATTTACAGATAGTTTTTGGAGTGATAAACATTTATTACTTATAGACGTTTGTGTTGGTGTCATCCACAAGTGTTCGCAGGACAAAAGTGTTATGTTTAATATATTTGTGAGGAGCCAAGCGCAACGATGATTTTGATTTTAATCCCATCAGTTCCACGAATTCTTTGAAGCAATCCTCATTTCCTCAGAGAACTATTATTCATTTCAAAGTACGCGTAATAGTCTACGATATAATTTATATTTTTAAAATAATCTATTTGGTGTCTATTTTTGAGCTAACTCTCTTTTTTATAACCGCTCTAGCTATACTAGTTTCAAGATAAGTTTCAAGACATGACACGTCGGACTAACTCTCAATTATGTAACATTTATTCACGACTTCTTCATAAATTATTCCTAAAATAGTTCAATAGTGTCCGTAGAATCTTCTTTCAAACCTTCTTTCCTTCGTTTTATGTTTTCCTGAACGTAAACGCTTCACTTAGGGGAAGTGCCACACTATAAACGCACAACTTTCGAAAAATCGTAAAGAATTATACATTACTGGTAATGTCTCAGTTTTAATATCTCTGTTTTTTAAAAAGCTCTGATTTAGGTATAATTCTTCATATGATGGTAGTTTGTTGAGTTACACATTGGAGCACTGAATTCTCTTTATCTAATAGACCTTGTAACGTACTTAAATGTAACGTCTCTATTTTGTACAATACTTTAAATATATTTATATACTTTATGCTTCTTATTTCCAGCACCAGACAGTATATAGAGATTTCCTTAACCCCTCTTTGTCCGGCGTTGGTTTTAATATGATGCTCACGCTGAAAAATCAAAATTATTATTATTCCAATTCTTATCACACAAACTCAAATTAATTCCTTTTTCTATATCTACATATATCTCAATCTCAAATCAAAACACTTTCTACTTATCTCGTCACTTGTATATTTTTTATTTTCTCAAGTCATATAACATTATCTTTATCCATAACCCTAAAACTTCTGCCCTCAGGCTAATATTTTACTATTAATAATCCCGCCAGGATTCTTGTGGCTTCTCCAGTGAGCCAAACTGTTTCATCTCTTCTTTCAAACTTATTCATTCCAAAAAACCAAAACTCGTCCTCTCCATTCAAATCTTCTCTTCAACAACTCACTCTTGACTCTTCTTTTATTTTTCAGAGATATAATTATTCATCTTGTTATTCTTTGACCTTTGAACTTAAAAATTCCGAGTTAATACACACCATTACAATTTATTAAATAAAAAAATAGCTTAATTAATGTAAAATCACACAAATGTGAGGTTGTGTACCTCACAACCTGTACAAATACGAGAATTTTCACGTGCTGTTAGTATTTGTCTATTATCGTATCAGCCCAGTCGAAAAACATTGATCGTTTTTTCTTAAATCTTTACTCGAAACTCATTTTTTTATCTTCCCTGATTGATCGTCTGATCGCTAGAATGAATGTTATTTCCAATAAGCTACATCTTACTTAATTGATTTGTAAGAGCTACTGTTTCTCAGGAATTACTTTTTTATATCAATGTGATTCATATACAGATTTTTAATTATTATTATTATTATTAATTTTTATTTTTATTTATTTTTTTATTATTTTTATTTTTTGCTTATTAGTGCCGTGTTCTTTAAAGTTTCTAGATATATTTTCATTTTAAATTATGTAATGCATTTTTCATGTAGAGTTATTGCAAATTAATATTTCCGGTCGTGTGTAAAAGAAAGTAGCTCCCTGAAAACGACAGTACTCCATTAGGGATTTCTGGTTGGAGCATATAAGATTTCCTTGAATGCCAAGACTGTAGGGGAGGGAACGTTTGGTGTGATATGGATGGCAACTGTCGAAATGGAGGTACTGTTGTGAGTTGGTGGGTTTGGTGTGGACTTAGATGCTGAGGTTGCCATAGGAGAGGGATAGGTCCACGTGAAATTCAGCGAGTTATTAAAGGTATTTAGATTGTCCAGACAACTTAAAATTCTCGTGAGTAGAGATCAGGCACAGTGTCACGTAATTTAAAATTTCTGGGCCTTCTAGGCAGGTCCGGCGTTAGAGGGGGGGGGGGGGGAGTGGGTTAAATGTACCTGGGTCCGCCGGCTGATGGGGACCCCCGAGCACCGACTGCAGGGGCCCCCAGGCCTCGAAAAAAAAAGGTCGTCAATATTACCCCGGGCCCGAAATTCCTAGCGCCGGCCCAGCAAAAAAATTCTTATACTAGACTCTTATACCTAACATAGCAGATATAATTGGCAACATCTGCGGTAAAGCTTGAACTAATCAGAAACAAGTGTTCATACAGTTACTTTTATATCCAGCTTACAATCATTCATGTCACAAAAGGAACCAGGAAGCATAATCACAACCACTCTTCCTGGAGGATAGACGGTACGTAATTCCACATCATTCTTATTTTCCTGATCTTAACCCCTGATACATGCTTCCTCTACTTCCCACAGTCTTCGAGTAAACTCCTGTGCTAAAAGAAATTCAGAAGATGATTTCTTTAACCCAAATGAAGAGTCGTCGAGAAGTCACCACAGCGTTGAAAGTCGGTCGTAAATAGTGTATTAAAAATATTATTGATTAATTTCTGTCTTCTGTTAGACACTAACCGTCAGCGAATATCTGTAAGCAGATTTTGTAATTAAGTCATTACAAACAAAGAATAAGTGCGATTCATGCCATTATTGCGAGAAAATTTATTTTTAATAATCTATATTTTGTTATTACCAAGATTCAATACCCGTTTGTGAGTCGGAACGGCTGGCTATACTCAAGCTCTGCTCAGGCTTGCCCCTGGAGGTCGGCAACCGTGGTAGCGCCTTGGGTCCGCCCGGTGTCCCCGAGTCCCTGGCGGCGTGTCCGTCGAGGAGGTCTCCGCCGCCCCCGTGATGGGGCATTAATCACAGCCCCCGGGGGCGGCTGTCGGGTTAGCGCCGTCGTGATTAATGCACGCGCAGAGCTGCCGGCCTCTAGCTGGCCGCGGCAGTTAGCAACGGGTTTCTAACCGCGCCACTTGCTATGCAAATTAAAGCGACCGCCGGGAATGCGAATGAAGACGCACCTGTGTTTCGGCTGGCCAAGGTGCCGGCCGACTCTCATGACTTAAAAATCGGATCGCCACAAACCGCTTCATTATGTAAATCCTGATGAAACACCATCCTCCATTCACGTAGATAGTACTTCATCAACAAGTCTACTTTATCTCTTATTTCACTTCTAATTACAGATTCAGCACTAATCTTTCGCTAGATAACAGCAACAGTATTGTTAACAATGCTTCGTGGTGTAGACTGTGACATTTAAAGCAACATCAGAAGTGCCTAATTTATTGTACTGCCCTTCGATGTCCAAATTCTAAGACTTAGTATTGAGAGACAGAACAGTGATATTTAAGGCAATGTTAAGAATATTCTTAATGTTCTATAAATATCTTAAGGGGGTAGGTACAGTTATCAGTTTAAAAAAAAAAAAAAAAAGATTTTTTTCTTTCGATTCACAAAAATAGTCTTTATTTTTGACTTCATTATTTAAACATCTCTGACAATGTGGCAATTATGCGTGATTAACCGAAGTCCTGCACGATTGAAAGCCACTTAAATCTTATTGCACTTGAAGGTAAACCAAATCTTTAATTTTAAATTACTCAAAACAGCAATTCATCAATTGATTTTAAAGATAACTTTTTCCCACGTGCATAGATCTTTTCAAATTTGTAGGAAATGTTCTACATACTAATTACTACAGTCCTTAACACTACCGTTTATGCAGCTTTTCACAAATGGAAAATATGCCTATATGTTTAAAAAAAAAAAGCAAGTATTTTAAGTTCTTGATTTTTTATTAACAACAAACATAAAGTGTGTTATATTATTACTATAACTAATTGCCTAAGTATTAGTTTACAAGATTAAAAAAATATTTCTGCAAAATTTCAAATATTATGCTTTCAATCATTGAAGACCTCAATGATGACATATGTTTAACTGTAAATTTAGATGGTACATTAACATATTTTTATTTTAAAAATCTATTTTTATATGTAACTATAACAGTTCTGTTAAGCTACGAAATTTGACCCTCAAATTTAAATAGATTTGGAAAAAATGAAATTTCAATTTCTACAAATATTTGTATGTGTTAGCTGTACCTACCCCCTTAAGTTACGTTAACATGGCAGCAACTATGGCAACATTAGTTTGCTGTTGTGCTACTTGAAGCGCTCTGATGAAAGACGAGCCTGTGTTAGAATGCCAGTTCAGAGCACCTGGTTTTCGGCTTCCGATGAACGTATTTTTTAAGTCGCCGAAATCCTGCCGCTATGTCATTTTACTCACAGTTCCGGTAGATTTGTCCACATCGAATGTAGCTGCTAATTTGGCTCAAGCTAAATTGTGCTTAAATAATTTACATAGTATAGTAAATGGCACAATGATCAACGTGTGTACGACATCGTGAACGTAGTCCAAGAATTAAAACGCTCCAACAAATCAGTAGAATTCAAATGGGTCAAAGCTCACTGTAACCTCCGTGGAAACGAGATGGCGGACCGGTACGCAAAACAAGCCGCACGTAGCGGTATAACAGACAATAACAAGATTCCCTATCCTGACGCTGTGTGTCTCATCAAAAACATTGAACTATCTAAGTGGAATATGGAGTGGAAGAAATCTATCACGACCAGAGGTCACCATTATGGCCTCATACACCCACTGATTCCAACCAAGCAGTGGTACGAGAAGTATAAATGCACCCGCAGGTTTAGCACCTGCATCGCCAGACTCAAATTCAACCATGGATGCTTCAAACAACATCTCCACCGTATTCACGTCATGGACACGCCCAATTGGATATGTGGCGGAATTGAGGATACAAATCACCTCCTGTTCGGTTGCAGTAGGAAGAAGACTGAGTCAGACCTCCTTCTACGATTCCTCACGAAAGCAGGAATCCCGTTAAGCACATGCACTGCCACACTCCTATCAACAGAGAACTACGCGATCTACAAGTTTTTATATCAACATATTAAAAGAATTGGTGTTACAATTTAATAGACACATGTATGTATCTGCAACATTATATAGACAAATTCTCTGTACAATGTTAATGTTTATTGTGAGACATAAGCAAGGTTTTAATATCAAGCGTGTTGTCCGGGTGATCATTCTACCCTAGGACAGAAATGCTCCTTCACTGATGTTATGTATGAATTAGAACTAATTATAAGTTATGTATATTGTAAACACCCCCAGTTTG
Organism: Vandiemenella viatica; assembly: GCA_031002005.1. NCBI lineage: Eukaryota > Metazoa > Arthropoda > Insecta > Orthoptera > Morabidae > Vandiemenella > Vandiemenella viatica. Next base: position 199,728,745 of record CM061920.1, read on the forward strand.
TATCATAATGGATACGGCAAAGTAGCCTACGCAGATGTCAAAGCTAACTGTAATATCTTACCTCTGTACATGTGAACCACTTCCTATAAAATGTCTAGATTTAATTAGAGGTTAATACTCTCACTGTAGCTGATCTTGTATGATTATATATATGGACTGTCCCATAACATTATAGTATCCATGTAACCTGTACATCGCTGTATGGGTGCGCAGCCCAAATTCCAATCAAATAAAAAAAATTTAGATAGTCAATTGCAATGAAATCGTTTTATAATAAAACAAATACAATATAAAACAATTTTGCAGTGTAAAAAAATAACATCCTTTCAACATTGTTACATGTGCCTGAAAAACAAACATTTAGCTTTCATTTCCGAAGTTTGGATATATTGAACTTTTAAAGTTCTTTTCAGTTAGAAAGAAATATCACCGAACAGCTAGTGAAAGAAATAATAGACCGAAGCAGGAGATTTTTGAGAGACTCGTTCTGATATTAACATTTACAGCACGTGTTACTGAAATTCCAGAGCTAATTTTTTTTCCTTTATTGATTTATAGTTCGTTGATGTCAAGGTCACTAGAGCCTGGAAGTAACGAATTGAATGCCATAACCTTCTCAAGGAACTGTTCCAGCAATCACCAGGAGTGATTCGTAAAAAAAAAAAAAAGAGCCGAAATATGGAAGGGTTGAGCTGAGATCGAACTCACTTTCTCCCGAATGCCACACCTGAGAACCGGTGAACCTCCATAGCAAAAAAAACCACAATTTCCTATTTAAATAGCCTTTCTCGTACAGTAATTGTTAAAAAATCTCAATCAACGATCTTATATAAGATTGATATATACGAGCGTAGAGGAAAGTGGCCCCCTAAAAAGAACCCCCGGTCTCCTGCCTTTGAATTTTCCTGAACTCTAACTTGGATCAAGTGTAGATAGTAGTTTAGGCTTCTACCAGTCTTTAGCAAAATGCTCACGTTATCCGTTTCATTGGTTGTCCATTAAATCGCCATTAAATATTTTGAAAGTAAACAAAGTTTTTACATTCTGCTATATTTTTTAAACATCTCCTGGATATGAGCAGGTAAGATTTCAGACTTATATATATATATATATATATATATATACCCTTAAATGATAAGGTTTTATGATAATGTTTATCACTAAACTGTTTTGTTGAGAAGTTTGGTTAAAAATCTATTGGGTTAACAAGATACAGACTATAGTTGCGCAAACCGGACCCCTTAAATTTTAAGCTTAAAGTCAAATACGTAATGTAATTTTTGCATTTTTACGGTCATCTTATCTACATCCTATAAAGCTCAATTGATGGAAGTTAAAATGGCTAAAGAAGTCAAGGCAGCTCTTCAGCAAGAACGTAACCTTGTTGGAGGATGCAAAATCAACGCGGCCAGGGACATGGATCAGCAATAGGGCTTCTAGAAAGAGCTTGTGAAAAGGAGTTTTAAATTTGAATAAAATGTGAAAGAATCAAGCACCGAATGTGAGAAGAGCGTGACCTCTGGAACTTCGGAATTGGAGATTATCCTTGGAGTGTGCCGTTCCAAAGATGATGATGGTTGATGCGTGTTTTGCGAGAAAAAAATTTTGACGTTACAGAATGGGAAATTTGGATACGTTATATGTTTAGTGTGGGTCCATGTGGGTTGTGCTGGGACTGAAAAGGATTTGTACATCTGCGGTTTTTGTCGCTAAACGATTTGATTATTTTACGTATTTTCTGTGTCTTCATGTACCCTACACAAATGCCATTTCTGTATATTTAAAAAAACTAAAACCTTTAAATATTAAATTTCACTTTAAAATATGTTTTTTGTGATTCAATACCATTTTCTAATTTTGTTTAGTGTTCTTTAGTTTATTTTTGTGAGAGTTCCAGTTTAAGCAACTATTTTTCATATCGCTAAACTGTAGGGGTTTTTTTTAAATATTTTTTGTGATCATTTTAATGATTTTTTTTTAAATCAGAATTTAAAAGAAGTAATTATTTCGTGATTTAAAAACAGAGTTTTCTTTATTGATTTAGTTAGAAGTAAAAAACAAAATGGGGTCCGGTTTTTGGCACTTTCCCCTATACTTATGTTTCCAGTTGTTAAAATACGGGTACCTAATTTTGAGATTGGGTTAATGAAATGTCTGGTCTCAGTGAAATAACAGATTGTGGTAAAAAAAAGTATATTAAAAGTAATTAACACCACAAGAATTTTCGCAAAATCATTTAATACCAAAATATTTACTTTTGTGGCGGGATAGTAGTTTGGTCACCTTCTGCAAGTTATCGACCCTGATAGCAAAGTGAAATATACCAGTTTATCTCTCTGATGTCAAGAAGAATTTCGAATACTCTCCTTCCTGTTTCCGAATTGTTCCACTGCTGTTGCCATTCATTTAAAATACAATGTCATTATCATATTCGTTATTCATTGTTGCCTTGTAAGCTTGTGTTCCTCAGAATCGGACTGCTGCTGGTCGTCCGGCAAGAGCGTTTTCAGGAGAAGTTCTGCCGATTCCTGCCAACTGCTTGTCATGCTTCCATCTTCTTTCCTTAGTATAGAAAAAATGGTAGGTGGTTTTACCTTCTGCGCAGCTAGGTTGGGTTTAATACAAAGTTTTTGCTTATGTATGTCTCCCAGCTGGTTACTCTAACATCCTGAAGTTTCAGGTGGTACTCAGCTTGACCTGTACTGATCCAGTGTCCATGTACGTTCAGCGGCAGTTTTTGCAGAGAATATATACCAAACAAAAACATTATACTAAAAAATAAGTAGCCAGCGAAGGTTACAAAAATTTTTGTACAACAAAACCACGGCCATAATATACATAAAGCCAATGTGAAACCTCACACACCTAATAAATTAAATAAAAAAAAAAAAAAGATCCCCTCCTCCTGGATTTAGGTAATTTACCTTAGCTCCTCTTGATACGTTTAATCTGCCCGTCTTCAAGCCGTAATATTAGCTGCAGAAGCCGGCAGATTATTTCAATTCACAGTTCAGAAACAAATAAACAATATATACAGGTATATCGACAATGGATTCTTTTAAGAAACACTTGAAAGTACTATTTTATTTATAATCACTTGGTACAAAATACACTTCTTTACATTCCGTTTTTTTATTCAACTACGTGCCAGCTAGATATTATATTCTCGTCCAAAACTCGCCATATTCCCTTCTCTCTGTCCACAGATATACATTATCATAGATGACAACTGTCCATAGATATTCTGGCACTTTTTGATACGCTTATCTTTTACTTTCGTACATACAAATTTAACACATTTGTTTACACAGCACAAGCAAGACTAATATCTAATTAATTTTTAACGAAACAAATTATTCACAAAAATTGTAAGGGACCTTGTTACCTTACACAGGTAAATTTAGCTACAGTTAATGAGGTTACACCAACGCTTCTACTACAGGGTATAACATATCTGTTATACACGGTGCAAATACCGTAGTTGATTATAATTCCTAATTGGTTTTGTTTGTGTGTGTGTTAATTTCCTAATTATAAATAATTTGTAAAAAAAAAAAAGATGTAAATATTTAATTCTAACTGGCTTCCACAGACAGTAGTAAATATATAATAATATCGTTGAATTCAACAAGATATAGAATCTCTGTGGATAGTTAAGAAATTAGCTATGAAGTTGGTTTTGTAATTTAATTTGATGAAATTAAACCAAGGCATTTAATAATAGTAAAGTGCTATTATTTGATTTTAAATTAATTTTGAAGAGAAGGGCCTTAATTATTTCATAAATGGGGCCGACCTCCCATAATGCAAGGATGGCCGGTACGCGGGGGCAAGATTCGAACCTGGTTTCATTGTACCACCGCCATCCAGTAGGCGGCGCCTTAACGCACTGAGTCACACTGGCAGTTTTTTTATAACATTTATTGTTATTTTTTATCTAATTTTTTCACATGTTCAGATTTCGCATCTATCATCTTTTCGAAATAATCTATCCACACGGAAGAAATGCCAATTTTAATTTATGTGAATTACAGTTCTTTGAAATATGTGTTTTTTAATACAATTGATACGCTGGTGATCCTAATTTAATCGAATTTAGGCTCAATTTTCTAACCCACACTAAATTTGTATTTACACCGGTAGCCATTCAGCCGATCAATGGGGATACTTGATATAAAACAGAATGAGAAATTTCGATGTTAAAGACTAGTCTCCTCGCAATCGTAACAACCAAAATTTTATTTAATGTAAACGATATTTAGTTTGAATAAAAGTTCATCTGCACTATAACGAGCAGTATTACAAATGCGAAAGTAACTTTGTATCTCTGTTTGTGTCATTTTCACGAGTATACAGCTATACTGATCCTGGCGAGATTTGACAAGGAAATTCTATGTATTAATAGGAGGGACATAGGATAGGCCTATACTGTACTTTCTGGGATAAATAACGTATTTCGTCATGAAATTTTGAAAACTAACCGAACGGCGACAGACAAACGGATAACGTGTTCAAGTATGTTGTATCGGTCGCTCAGGCTTTGTTTCTCTTGATGATTTATTGATAAATTTTATGTACAGACACAAATTAATATAGAGATATAAATTTTATCCAATTCTAGCAATAAAATTACAAGTCGACCCGTACGAAGTCGCGTATAAGTACTAAGCTTTAGATGTGACTAGTTTTGAATAAATACATAGATTTAGTTACTTTTGACTAAGTGAATTGTCCATAGGCCAACAAAGGTACATAATAACCCATTTATTCGTTTAAACATGACCAACGATAAACTTCGAAAAGAGTAGGTAAAAGTTATTGTTATATATTTGTTAGAACGCTTGCTTTTGAACATTGGTGTTGGGTATCTGTTATCTTTCTTATATCTTTTCTTTCGTTTCACCTCATACCGCATTCACCACTGTTAGTTAATTCCGATTTAACTGGAAACGAGCGCTCCGCGATACTCACCTGTTTCATCCTAGAGTGGGTGGGTGTAACGTTTACACTCGGAGCCGGTGGCAGCTCTAATCTTGGTAATGGCGCAGTGCGTGAGCTCGAGCTGTGACAGCGCCGGAGCGGCCAGGTGCGTTTGTAGTGCCCGTCAGATGATCACGCCAGCACGCGTAGGCAGCGAGAGAGAGTGAGAGAGAGGAAGGACGGCGACGGGGGCTAATTTTCGGGGATTGTGGCATCGCGTTGTTCTGAACTCTCAGCAAGCAGCCGTCTGCAGGCTGCGATAGCGCCGTTGGGGATGTTGAGTTGACGTCAGTTTAATTCGAACACTGAGCGCCCCGCCCACGCATAAACAGCCGAGGTTACTGCCGAGAGTGACAGCTAGGCAGGAGGTCATGATAACAGCTCTCCCTGCCACTCGCCTGTCAAGAAACTACATGTAACGTCATTCATATGACACACTCAGCCGTCGCTAATGTCCATGTTAGAAGCGGAGAGAGGATATCTGTGATAACCAAATTGTATTCTACGCTTCGCAATCAGTACATAATCCTCACAGCGTCCCAGTTGGGATTACAATAAATTCAGCATGGCAGCTAGACCTAACTGCAATGAGACGAAACACTATACTTACCCCATTGATTCGTAACCTGCAGTACACAGTTACCTATTCCTGTAGGCATTTTTCCAGTTCCTTTAATTTAGTAGCAGTGCATAGAATTTTCTACTTCATATTAAGACACATTAAATTAAGAGCAGTGAAAGTGTTATAATATCTGGTGGTAAACGTATGAATATTTCGACAAAAGGTGGAAACATCGTGAAATCTATCTTCAATTCATAACGACAGACGAAGATCGAACAATTTTATTGTTTGTCACACAGTAGATGTTATTAAGCTTTGCTTGAATTTTGTGTGTCATCCAGCAGCGAAAGTTAACCTTTAGCAAAGTATAGTAAGAAATTAATTCTACATTTCAACATAGACAATAGATCATTAAAGTAGAACATAAATTTTCTATTGTATAAGATTTATGCAAAATATGTTAGAGTCGATTGGAACTATAGAAAAATTACTGTGACCCATTCTTCTGTCGACTAGTTTCATACTTGCTAAGTGCTACAGAAATGGCCTCATCTAAATAAGCTTTCGTTACAAGTTGATTTCAACGGTAAGAATTCTCCCAACGAATCGTTCGCTTTAAACGTTTTATAGTTATTTATACAAACAACTGATAGTCTTCGTTCAGATTTTCCTGTAGAAGTTACAGCTTTGCTGACGCTAATTCTTCTTTTAGTCTTCTCGTCTCAATCATCATACAACTCGAGTAGTAGTGGCTAATAACTTTTTTTTCTCATATTTAGGATGTTCTGATGATACAGTTGTTAAACTATTGCTACGTAGCAAGAACTGCTGAATTTCCATATAGTTTTAATACACTGTGAATATAATAAATACTAATACCATAGTAAATATGTACATATTCTCTTATCACTAAACAAAATTTCAGTATTTTCGATGAATGAATGATTGTGGAAAGATACTGTAGTTTCACGCAACGGTGATCATATTTTTATTGCGAAATTGTAAGTAAATTTGACGACGTATCTCTGAGTCTTACGTTACGGAGTACGTGAACAATCTCGCGAAAATCGCAGTATAATACGTTAACTGCACCTATAGCACAACAGGAGAAAACTTCTTGTAGCAGTTTTATTACCCACGGACCAGAAAATTCATTGGTAATTTGCTAGCGTAGACATCTGCGAATAGTATATGAGACACACTTGTTTCGGAGAGGATCCAGGGCGATCACACACATCTTCCGCGACATCCTGTGAAGGTCACACACTCATTCGGCACCAATCTGCAAGTTCACACCGATAATCCCAACTTCTAGACGACCAAGCGCATCACCCACCAATGACTGCATTATCACCGCATCATCATCACGACGATCAATCGATTCATCAGGCAATACTTCGGCATTAGAGAATGTGAAATTAAAGTAAGTAGACGCCAGTAAAGACCCCGAATAAAAATGCTTACGAAATAAAAACCACCATCTCATGTTTGCTTTAAATTTAAGAAATGTCAGAATAGTTTTGGTCATTCTGTGAATTTGTATTTCAATGTTTCTCAATTAATCGTGCCATAGTTAGAATTAATAATGAAATTTTTATTTATAGATCGCACTTGATGTATGTAAATTGATTTTTAAACAATGTTTCAGCTTATCAAGACTGAACCACATTTTTCATTTCGCTCATGCATTCTTGCATTTGCAATGTGCAGTACTTAATATTAAAAGCCTATAAATTCATAGAACAGTGCATTAATCAATAAAATCATTAGAAATCACACTATTGCAGAGCTACATATTTTTTACTATTGAAAATCTACTACGTAACAATAAGGAACGTCGTATAATGTTCAACAATTATCCGTAAAAGATTTCAAACTACTAAGTGGAGTGAGGTAATTAGAAGCGCGTCACAATGTTTTGACAAAATATGACGCCAGAAGATATTTGCATTTAAATTGACGGAAATTTAGGCTGACTTTGGTATGAAGAGCCCAGAGAATCGTTATAATCACAAACGCCTGAAAATAAACCTTCATGAAATTATCGATAAATCTGTTCATTCCGAAAATAAAAAACTTTGAGGGCACGGGCAATAAAAATTTGTGCCAGTTCATTATATAGCTAGCACAAATACTAAATAATTCAACTGGAAAACAAACTTCAAGAAAGGAGAAAGACCCGAAATAAGTAACCCATTGAATATTAGTACACTTTTAGATACAAAATAATAAATAAAGTAATACATTAAGTATTAGTGCCAGACCTGATCTTAAACCTAAACAGTTTTGTTAGAAATTAAAAAAATCTAAAAATATTAGCTGGAGCGTCTAGACAGAATTAAGTAAAGAAGCGGATACAGAAGTGGAAATACGTATATCCAAGAAACCGAAAGGAAAGCAGAAAGTTTATTCGGAATACAAATGGTCTGGAAGTGATTGGAAGAATTCAATTTGGAACTACGGAAAGCAGCAACGGCGTGGAAGAAATTTTTTTATAACCGTGAGTATACCAGTGTTTGATGTGAGTTGTTCCTCCGGCAGGAGATTTAAGAAAATCAATTTCTGATGTTACGCAGAATTTTGATACTGAACTGATTCTCTAATGAGACACTTACACCTCCCGATAGAAAGGACAGTGGGGGTTTAATTTTCGGCGAAGCAGAGGAGTTGTTTATTTTGGTACAAAAAGTAGTGAACGAATGGTTTCCCGTACCAGTTTAATCTGCTTTTAAAGGAGAATTGTGGGTGCCGAAACGGTAACTAACATGGTGCTGAGCGCTCCTCTCCGTTTCAACTGCGGAGGTCTCAGAACAGAATACATTGCTTCTTTCTCCAGCACTCTTACTCAATTTTACCTTCAAAACAGCCATCTGCATGTAACGTTTCAATGTCATCAATTATCAAATCGTAGACTGGAGGAATGACAGAAAATGGAATAGAAAATAAGTTTTTGATTCTAGCAATATCATAACCACCGCAATATTGCGTTGAGACCTAAGTAAAAGGATTATGTAAATATATAACAAGTATACTGCTTCAAAGGATTCAAGTGCAGCTTACAGTTTTAAACAGAATTTTTAACGCGAGCACATTAAGAAAGCGGGAAGGAAGCTCATAATGAAGTGGTCGCAACAAACGCTTCAATGACAAAAAGATCAGAAATATATTCACGACAATCATTGGCTTCCACACCAGTAGTTCTTATACGCAGTTAAAACAGAATTTCTGTAAACCAAAATATGTGTGAAAATTAAAGTATGATTATTTTCAATTTTGTCACATTTTGCAATTTATTTCAGTGAATCCTAGTTTTTTTTTTTAAAGATATTTTCGTGTTTAGTTGCAAAACTATTCACATCGGTTAATCGTAAGCTATATTGCGAAATATATTAATGCTAATAGTTCTAGGCTGTTGCTAATCAAATATGTTTTCTCCATTTAACTTCTATATTGTACTCCAAATAAATGAGATTTTTACTGATTACAGGTTACTAATGGATAAGCCAAATTGTCTTAATTGTTTATGAAACAGGATTATTAATAATAATGTACACAGTCACGTTTCTAAGACAACTATTTGGTAGCTCATAAATTATGAACATCTATAAAAGGACCAGAGGTACGGGAAAATTTGACGTTTCGAATTCCGGCGATGTGTCGGGTTCCTGGAGCGATAACCCTGATATAGTGCGCTCCCTGGATGGAATATCCAGAGTTATTTATACAATCGACATACAAACAAATCCTAAATTCTTTCACTTATAAATCATTTTTACTACAGTAATTAAAAAAAACTTAAAACCATAAGGAGGAAAACTTCTCTGTTACAGTGTATAAGAAATCTCCAAGAAAGACAAATACAATGAAGTGGAAAAAGTCAAGGTATACCTCCTAATATCGTGTAAGACCTCCATTTGCCCTGTGGCGTGCTACATTCTGACAAGGTATTGACTCGACAAGTTATCTGAAGTCTGAAGAAATATTCAGGCCTGCTTCCTATACAGCCGTCCATAATTGTGAAAGTATTATCGTTGAAGGAAGTTGTACGCAAACTGACTATCGATCATATTCCAGTTATATTTAATTGGATATTTGGCAAAACTATTCGCTGGATTTGTCCAAAATATTCTACAAAATAATCGTGAACGATTTTGGCCCGGTGAAAAGGCACATTATTATTCTGGGAAATTCCACCCTTTTTTGTGAACATGAATCCCATTAATGGCTGAAAATGGTATTCAATTACCTGAACATAACTTCACTGAAGAGCCAACGAAATTGGTATAGGCATGCGCATGCAAACACAGAGATATGTAAACACTCAGAGTACGGCGCTGCGGTTGGCAACGCTTATCTAAGACAAGAGGTATCTGGCGCACGCATAGGATCGGTTATTGCTGCTACAATGGCAGGTTATCACGATTTAAGTGAGTCTGAACGTAGTGTTATAGTCGGCGCATTAGAGATATGACACAGCATCTCCGAGATATCGATGAGGTGGTGATTTTCCCGTACGACCATTTCACGAGTGCACCGTGAACATCGGGAATCCGGTAAAACATCAAATCTCCGACATCGCTGGGACCGGCAAAATATCCTGCAAGAACGGCACCAACGACGATTGAAGAGAATCTTTCAACGTGAGAGAAGTGCAACCCTTCAGCAAAATGTTGTGGATTTCAATGCTGGGCCATCAACAAGTGTCAGCGTGCGAACCATTCAACGAAATACCATCGATATGGGCTTTCGGAGCCGAAAACCCACTCGTGTACCCTTGCTAAGTGCACGACGCAGAGCTTTACGCCTCGCCTGGGCCCGTCAACACCGATATTGGACTGCTAATGATTGGAAACATGTTTTCTGGTCTGGAGAGTCTCGTTTCCAATTGTATCGAGTGTATGGATGTGTACGGGGATGGAGACAACCTCATGTACCCTGCATGTCAGCAGGGGACTGTTCAAGCTGGTGGATGCTCTTTAATGGTGTGGGGTGTGTGCAGTTAGAGTGACATGGGACCCCTGATAAGTATAGATGCGACTCTAACATGTGGCACGTACATTCGCATCCTGATGATCACCTGCATCCATTAATCTCCATTGTGCATTCCGACGGACTTGAACAATTCCAGCAGGACAATGCGACACCTCAAACGTCCAGAATTGCTACAGAGTGGCTCCAGGAATAATATTGTGAGTTGAAACACCTCCGCTGGCCATCAAATTCCCCAGAACATTATAGAGCAAATCTACGATGCCTTGTAACGTGCCGTTCAGAAGAGATCTCCACTTCTTTGTACTCTTACGGATTTATGGACAGCTCTGCAGGATGCATGGTGACAATTCCCTCCAGCACTACTTCAGACATTAGTCGAGCCCATGCCACGTCGTGTTGCGGCATTGCTGCGTGCTCGCGTAGGCCCTTCACGACATTAGGCAGGTTTACCAGTTTCTTTAGCTCTTCAGTGTATTTCGAACCAATGGGTAGTCACAGAACCCATTCCATGCCATGTAAACAGAGTCTATACCAGAATGGAGGCACGTTACTCAACTGACCAATATGTTCTTGAGGCCAAGAGGAGCTCTGAAGCCGATGGCGTTTTGTTAGCAGAGGCTCTCCCGTCGGTCTTCTGCTGTCATATCCCACTAACGCAAAATTTCTCCCCAGGTTAACATCTGTCATACGACCAACATCTATTGTTGCTGTTCTATGACGTAGTGATGTCTCTCCGTCAACATTGACGCCTCAACGCAGACGCCGCTTGTTTCCGTCGTAAAATAGACATAATCGGCCACTACGTTGTCCCTAGCTTGAGGTAACGCCAGATATTGGATCTGCAAAAGCATACTATTGACACTGGCAACCAAGGAACGTTAAATTCACCAAAAATTCCAGAAATGTAATGCTCCCAGCATCTAGAGCCAACTAACCATTCCACGTTCAAAGTCCGTTAATTCATGTAGCGCCCTTTTACACGAATCACGAGAATACAAATGAAAACTGCCACCCTTACATGTTCCTATTGCGATGCCACGGCGTTATGGATATTTCCATTTTACTCTACCAAGAGGTTTGACACTTAAGTGTATAGTCTGTATAAACAAAGAACGTAAACAAATTAATTGTACTTATCACACACATGGGGAAGTGTTGTTCGTAAATTTTATTTTGAAATAGTTTTATGTTATTAAGAATAAAAAGCAATAAAATTATTACATTACTGGGTATAATACTGTAAATGTCCGTGAATTTAAAACTTAGAAGTCTCATACAAATCTAAAATTAGTGACTATGGCAACAAGAACTCATTCACCAAATAAGTATTACCGCTTCGGACATACAAGTGGCTGAATCATTGCCATACAAAACGTTAAGAAATATTGCTTCGATTCACCTGTATTAAATTTATTTCCATCATATTTTAGAAATACCTCACTCAAACACCAATATCCAGCCGTTTATTTAGTTTTAACACAATAAACAGTTTAACTTTTATTGTTACATCAAATAATCATTTAAACATGGACAGGGCAGTGTCATAACCGAAAACTGTGTTCCAAAAACTCGTGGTGGTGTGACATCAAAAGAAGAAGCCTGGGAAAGCTTTACGTTATTACGTAAGGTAAAGCACTTCTTCAGACGACGGTCTACATTAATAAATGCATATTTCATAGCAACAGGTGGCTCTACATTCTCTTCCGACATTCTCAGAAGTCAACTAGGCTATTATATCAAACCTGTAGATACACGAAACATCATGAGCACTCAGAATTACTCCTTCAGCTGGTTCGTGTAACAAAACGAGCACGCTGACGGATAATATATAAAACGTGGTGCATTGTTTTCACACTGTTTTTTTTTTAAGAAGAACAGCTAACTTTGATGTAGTTATTATTTTTAATCTGCCACCAGATCATTTCAATTAATGACGTAACCTTTGTAACCAAAACGCACATAATATCACTTAATGCGATTGTAACAAATATTCGTTTACCTCTATCTTTGACCCCTTACTTTTTAATATTCACTTGTGAACATTAATCTTTTCTTCTGTCGCACCTTGATGCGGTATCTATTAAAACGTATATCCAATCAAAAGCGTTCGTTTCTTTGTGCTCTGAATTGTTTTGAAATGTGATTAGGTTTCATGGGATACATTTCACAGCTGTCAAGAATACTACCAAATATTTCTTTATATACAAAATAAGCACTAGAAAATTAACTTTGTAAGAATACACAGCCTCTTAGTTTTGAATAATTGATAATTAATGTTTGTTTTATATTGTTTCAATGGGAAGTGTTTTATATCGGGTTGTTATTGTGTCTTGAGTATTGTATCAAAGAGTTCCAAGCAGCGTTATTTCCAGATAAAAAGTACATGAAAATCTCTGGACAGTACAGGAGGAGGAAGATCATTGACGTGAAAAAAAAAACAGATGAGAAGCAGAGATGGTATGTACAACGGCGAAGTTTGGAGGAAAGTATAAATGTATTGTTTAATGTAAAGAAGCAGCAATAAAAGTAAAAATTGAAAGATGATATATATAAAAATAATAGTAATTTTACATGTGGCGACTGTGACCGTGACACAGAGCTAATTATTTAGCTCGTAATAGAAGAATCCTGTAATCTTCGGATTGAAGGTAGAAGAGGTTAAACATGGAAATAATAGAGGTATGTGATTTGTTTGGGAGGACGAAACAGTGGATGGATAAAATAGTTTCTCTGAGATGTAATGTGAAAGAAGTGGAAAAGTTTGATGTTGACGTAAATAATATTGAGAGGATGATCGCATATTTTAATTGGGAGTGTGAAGTGAATTTATTATACTCTGAAAAGTTAAGGAAGTATGGTATGGTGAAAAATATAGAACTGTGTAGAAACAAAGTAGGGTTAGAGTTGGATAAGTATCAAGAGAGTATGGAGAATTACTGTGGCAGATTGGATATGTCAAAAATCACTTCTGCCATATACGAAATCGATAATGAAATACGGTTTATGAGTCGTAAATTAATGGAATATTGGAAAAATAGAAAAGATGTACAGTTAAGCGTTGAACGTGAGGATGATAAGCCAGATTATGACTATAATAACGTAGATGGATATACGGGGAAAGATATTGGTGGTGAAGTTAAAATGTCCGTTACTAGTGATAGACACAAAAAAGTAATCTTGGAAGAAGTAACGGCATATTTTGATGAAGACTTTACGAGAAGAAAGTGTCAAGAGAAGTTGATTAAAGATAATAACAATCAAGCCGATCATCCTGTTGGAAATTCTGAAGGAGCGATTGACAAAGGAACAGAAGACAAAACTGATCACTGGATTAAAGAAGTAAGAAGGGCGTGCGAAAACAAGTTAGGAATGAAAATTGAGGAGGATGAGAGAGAAGAAAACGGAGAAAATCGGCGAGATGACGATGAAGAAAACAATACAATGTGTGAGAATAGTGGACCAGTGAAATGGTGGGAATGTCTAGAACAGATAGAGGAAAAAGACAAAGTTAGAGATACTAAGAAAGATGACATAGCATCAGATCAAGTAATTGGCCTGGCGAGAATGGTTCAGTGGGACAGTAACGTGGAAAATACAGGAGAAGAGATGGAAAGGAAAGATGAAACGATTATTGTTTCCACTAGAAATGATGACAGAAATTATGGTTTGGGAACTGAAGAGGACGAGGAAATTGAAGACGAGAAGAGTTATGAAGATACCGAAGAAGAGTTAGAAGAAGAAGAAGAGGAGGAGTACTGTACACTTGTAGCTGACAAGGAGGCAAGAGAAGATGAATACGAGGTGAGATGTTTCTTAATAAGGAAGAAGTGTGATGAAGTTAGTGAAGAAGAAGAATCAACGAGAGGCAAAGTGAAGAAGAAGAGAGGGCTTGATATATATAATGAAGGCCGCAACATTATAAAATTCGAAAAGAAGAAGGATGGCGGAGAGGACAAGGAAAAAGAAGCAACGAAGGGAAAAGTGAAAATGAAGAGGGAGTGACACATGAGAATATTGAAGCAGAGGAATTGTTGGGATTAGAAAAAAAAAAAATGTGATCTGAACTTATACCGGGGGTGTGAATGAATGTAACTATGGCTGAAAATGTATGTATGGGTGAGTGGTGTGATGATAAATCACACAAAAATTTGACAAATTTTTGGTGACAAATTGGCCGAGGGGATGTGTAAGAATACACAGCCTCTTAGTTTTGAATAATTGATAATTAATGTTTGTTTTATATTGTTTCAATGGGAAGTGTTTTATATCGGGTTGTTATTGTGTCTTGAGTATTGTATCAAAGAGTTCCAAGCAGCGTTGTTTCCAGATGAAAAGTACATGAAAATCTCTGGACAGTACAGGAGGAGGAAGATCTTTGACGTGAAAAAAAAAACAGATGAGAAGCAGAGATGGTATGTACAACGGCGAAGTTTGGAGGAAAGTATAAATGTATTGGTTAATGTAAAGAAGCAGCAATAAAAGTAAAAATTGAAAGATGATATATAAAATAATAGTAATTTTACAACTTCCAGTTAAATATATTGATGGGTCATATCTTTTGATATTAATAAAAATATAGACATGAACATGAAAAGTTTTTTTCTGCACTCTTATTCTCTAGCGCCCTACTATAGTTATCGCGTTGTTGTTTCATCATTTTCTGAATATTTTGATTTTCCTAGAAAAGAAGCTAGTCGAAAATATTTTGAAAAATAGGGAAGCTAACATGACTAAAATCCGGAAAGTACACATCAACACAAATGTTGAGATAGTCACTTTATTTGCACCGGTTCCCCGCTTGAAATTTAACTAAATCGAATTTACTTAGAGCATTCATCGGTGAAATAAATTATTACTGAAATTTGCACAAAAAACTTCATGAAAAGTTATTATGCTGTTATAATGCTTCTTTCCTTACTGCATTTTGTCTATCATTTAGCATATTGATAAAGTAAAAATGCATTCATGGAAGTAAACTATGACAGACCAGTTTTGAGACATGGTATATATATTTTGGTGATATATTTTGCTGATGCAACAACTCAGGTATCAGTTAGTAGGACTATGCAAAGATTCGTATTTGTCTGTCACTCTGCAGCATATAAATTCCAATTAAATTTTTATTTACACAATTTTGTTTTTTTTCCTCAACTTCACCGATATCTGACAAATTATGATGCGAAAAGATTGATATATGCATATCTGCATGAACATCTCCCTATTTGATTTAAATTGGCAGGAAATAAAATATTATTTATTATTTATGACACTAATGATAAGACACTTTCTTCACCAAATAGTAATCATTTTTCATTTCTTTTCGCAGTTTTACAGCTGATTAAATGTTTTCGTCTAATATTG
Source organism: Vandiemenella viatica (assembly GCA_031002005.1). Lineage (NCBI taxonomy): Eukaryota > Metazoa > Arthropoda > Insecta > Orthoptera > Morabidae > Vandiemenella > Vandiemenella viatica. Next base: position 199,744,640 of record CM061920.1, read on the forward strand.
AATCACTGTTCTACGCCCAAATGAAAGTGATAACAAAAAAAGGGAACATGTAAAACACCTTTTATGAAAGTATTTATAGCTCACACGTAGATGAAAAATTTTGATTAACAGAAGTACTAATATTCTTGGAGAATTCAGAGGATTTTACGGATATTATCAACACACTTTGTAAATCGATGCAAGTTATGGATACATCCCTCAGGAATTACAGTTATCCATTGGAATCTACTCTAGTAGTTAACTATTTTTTTCTTCAAAAGGGTAACTAATGCAATGTTAACCTAACTTTCATAGATTTGTCAATTACATCTCAACTGGTAGTCACATCTAACGTCATCTGATGGCCTCTAGAGTTGGAGTATTGAGAAATGTGAGAGGAAACCTAAGTTTGTCAATAATTGCATGGTGTACTAATTAAAAGAAAAAAAACGTGCGTTTACGGCGTCTGTTGACTGTAGGAAAGCTTTCTAGAATGTAAAATTGAAACAAATCTAAAGTAGGCCTACTGAGGCAGAGAATTCCTTTTTAACTGTACGTGGACGAAACCAAATAAAAAGGCGAACTTTTTGTGAAACACGAAATAGAGAGGAAAAAGTGTTAGTGGTCTACGATTTGGAGCACAGAACAAAACAGAGGTCAAGAAATACAGAAGAAATTAGAAGAATATATACGTATGTTGTAAAAACTATAATAAACGTGTAGTTAATTGTTTTATTTATGACAGAAGATTAAAACAAATGGTTAAAGCAAGGAAGGCACCAATATCAGATTTAACAAATTTCTTCTTCGCAAAGTGGAGCTCTTTAAAGTTAAATATCGGTCCACATTCCTGAATCAATTTTTTTTTTTTTTTTTTTTTTTTGCTGTTCGCATAGAGCACTGTACTCATACTCATGAAGTGAAAAAATGCGAGTATGAGTGGCAAGAAAGATTAAAATATATAAAAGAATCTTGAAATTAATGAATAAACTGAGCAAGTTCTGAAATCGATAAATATGACGAATCCACTTAGCAGGATTGGCTCGAATATTAAAAAGCTCAATATTTTTTAATGTCGGTTATAAAGTGTTAATTGAAAGAAGCTTTTAAGTACAGAGCCGAACAGGAATACGTAGCATATGTGTAAAATGGAATGGCACGAAGAAAATTAGGCAAGTGTCGTATATGGTGTATATTGAGATAGTCATTGGGATAGACTGAAACCAAGTGGACACGACAAACAGAGGGCTAGACCTATCAATACGTGTCATCGTGATCAATGTATAGTGTGTCATAAAATATTTCTGCTGTCGAGTATTGGTATTGCCAAACTGGAAAAACAAAATGAGACAATCCTCAGTTGTAGATAGATAAACCGGATGTCTGCCCCGGCAGCGAACAGGCTAGTGGACGGGCTTCAATATGGGTGGGCCAGTTTCGAGTAACACATCGACATAGAGTGTTTAAGAATCTTACATCAAAGCATCCGTGATACAATTTTGAAAATGGAAATACTTGAAGGCTTCAAGAACTAATGGATTATGCAGACTTAATGGGTTCTATCATTCTTTCAACAGTATCTCACCTACTTCATCACAATTTTGTCACAAGTATTTATAGAATAATATGCATATAGCCATGATGGGAAATATAGACATTTATATTGAATTGCAAAATGATCCTTCCATTGTAAAATTATAGCCTGATGGCAAGGTTGCATAGATAACTACGGAAAGCTCACGTACTATTGTATCATCCGTCAATATATATTTCAGATGTAAGAATATATTTTGTGTACTGGTAGTAAAAAGTATTTCATTCGCCCTTACAATTGTAGTGACATCCCGGAAGATATTCTGTAAAAAATTTTCGGCTTTGAAGAAGCTTTACCTTCCATTTCAGTGATAATTCTAACGATAACATGTTCCTAATGTCGTAAATGTGCAGAAAATTACTTCGTGGCTGGATGTAAGAAGCCACAAAATCACATGTGGTGATCAAAAACACACCAAGGTACTTAAAATATAAGTCATACAGTATTACACTGTCTCTAATACAGGTATTTTTTTTATTAAACAAATAAATAAATACCCAGTTAGTAAAACTGCTGAGCAGGGACACCTCAATGAATCACAGTAGTATATTTATTAACAACAGTCAGAGTACTCTGGAAACAACATAGAGTGGTCGTAAAGTGTATTAGCTGGTGAGTATGCTAGGTCCTCCTTAATATTAATCATTAATCAATCGAAGGTAGATAGCCCGCCAAATTCAACACATGGCCCAAGGGTTTTTTCTTTTTTTTTTTCTTTTTTTTTTGCGGTAGTGCTATCACCTAGTATATTATTATTGGATGTAGTCTTCTCGGGAGACTAGCCGAGTAAACAAGGTGTTTCCACACGATATTTCGGCGATCTCAGGCTCCGTCACCATCTTCACCAGAAGATGGCGACGGAGCCTGAGATCGCCGAAATATCGTGTGGAAACACCTTGTTTATTCGGCTAATCTCCCGAGAAGACTACATCCATTCTCAACGCCGAGAAGGACTTCGTTCCTATATATATTATTATTGTTTGATAAACTGCTCTCAAATTACACACTTCTGCGCAACGGATGTTAATGGTAAATCAAATCTATCAATACTTTCATTTATCTGTACAATTTATTTAACACTTTAAATACTCATACAACACAATACATAGTCGTCACTGTCCATTTAATACATTCCCTCGTGGTCTCTCTCCACCATCTTAACAGATTCCTTCTTTCTCGACCAATCGTATAGTATTACAAAAAATTACATTACTACAAAAGACTTAAAATTACCCAAATATCTATTCTTATGCTGTGAAAGTCTGTTATTTGCTAATCTATTTACAATTTCAGCAATGATTTGTTAGTGGGACCTCAGAAGTAGTATCCTTAGAAGCCTCAATTCATGGATGGATGTTAATTAATAGGACTTTCAAGTAACTGGGCTCAGTACATGATAGTTCATAGATACTGAACTATATGACTCGCTACTGTGTTTTACCCGACGCATGGACTTCCTAGAGGAAAAATAACTAAAATAAAATAATATGTCAGTAACCGTCAATATTGCAGATTGTGATCCGAATGATAAGTATGCATGACACACGTGCTTTATGTTATCGCAAGCACGTGTGAGCGGCATGAACAGCGTGGTGGTAAGAAGAGGCAGCGGCAGGGGACCCAGCCAGCGTCTTGCGAGCCGCCACTGTGCGCCCCCATTAGCCATTCACGACGCCTCGCTCGCCTCGCTGGCCTCGCCCTGTTTGCCCGGGCTGGCCCACTAATGGCTGTCTGCCCCAGAGCCGTCGACTAATGACTGGGACGAGGACGCAGGGCACCGCAACGAATTAACAGTCCTCCCTGAGTCGATCAGAGGACAGCAGCGGCAAGCGCTCAAGGTCATAGCCTCACGTCGATAATCTCCGTAGCCCAGTGGATATTTGTGTCTTGTAGGTTAGCCAAAGACGTATGTAGTAGATATCACTCTGAACTTAAAGAAGGTTAGTTTATTTGTATTTTGGCTAGTGCTCTCGTGAACTGAATTACTCGTTTAAAACTATTATATTGCAAGACATTTTTATAGTCCTTTTTGATAACTACCTCTGATTAACTACTTTCATCTTCCGTGATTGCTTAGGTGGTTTAAAAAATCTACATATATATTTTTTCCTGTGGTGTATTAAAGCTGACAGTTGTTCAGCTTTCCTACGTTATACGCTAAAAAAAGATAAGTAATTTATTTGTTCTTCTTCTTTACCAATTTTCTGAGATCTGCTGCCTCTGATCTGTTTTACTCCTCGATGGCTCGGACAAATTTGGAGCTTTGGTTGCCTGGTCGCACTACAAACATTTTATACCTATCGCCTTGTACTACGCACTAATAGGAAAGTCTGCGAAACATGTAACTTTATGACAAGAGTATTTTTCGTTCGGAAAATGTGTAGTTTTTGAGGCGGAGGTTGTGGACTGTCATTCTACCTGATGACTGCGGAAAACCACTTAAAAACAGCAGTGAGGACGACTGGTACGCGAGGGCCAGGCCCTGTGCCCGTGCTTGATCTAGTCTGCGGTGCCTCAGCCCAATGAACTACACAGGCGGGTTAGCAATCTACTTGTTCTACTTCTTCAAACGATAATATAAATGGGAACCAATACTCTCAGTAAACATTACTTCAGGTATTATATAAGATTTTTTTAGCAAGAGCAGTAACTTTGGCAAGTTTAAGACGGCACACGCAACAACTGGTAAAGAGCGCATACTTCCCGGGATACCTCACCTTCCCCATATTCTAGTTATGTAAGTACCAAATACAAGACAAGATGAATAAACTTGATTCAGCAAACCGTGTAGTTGCGTAACAATAAAATGGTATCAAAATTCGGTTTGTTATGTGATTATTACATCGCATTCCATGCGTCAGTCAGTGATGTGGGTGTGGACTATGATGCTGCGGTAGGGTGGCGAACGGGGTCGTCTTCTTGCTGCTGTGTACACCCAACTGGCTTCTGGCGGTGAATAGCGCCTGATGAATGGACGAACTGGGGTCGGAAGACACGTCGCCCTCTGTGTCGACCGGCCCGCCGGACAGTAAAGCTTTCCGAGAGGAGCCGAGGAGAGCCGAACGTGGCCGAGTCATTAATCGTGGCGGCAGATACCGGCGACACATGATTAATGCCCCGCAGGCAGTCCGCCATCCAGGCGCCACAGCAAACCTTACGGCTCCTGTTGGCAATTACCAGCTAATCAACGGAGCCCGACATGACGCGTGGTGATAAATATTTCCGGCCGTTCTGCTCGTGGGCTTTAATCAACAACTAGCTCGCTCAGTGGCCGACAGCGAGATTCAAGGACGGGTCTTAGTACCCAGGAATGTTTCTCTCTTCACATTTCAGTTTCACATTTAAACGATCCGTCCTTCAACAGGAGCTGCTAATAAGAAATCCAGATCATTCGCACGAGCTGAGTGGTGAGGTAGGTTGTAAAACGGAATAAAAAATGAAGCTTTAATTCTCTGCTCAGTTGAGTGAACTGCGCAAAACAAGAACGAAATAACTGATTATTTGAATAAAAACCGTGACTCTAAAGTAAAATAGTTTAGTATTGTACTGAAATATAATAGATACAACATCTCAAATTTAATATTATTACCTTTTCAGTGTTCTGATAAAATCAAAAATGAACGAACGCTTAGAATCTCTTTCAAACATTGCTTTCACTTATTCTTCTGGAAAATGTGTCAAACACTCATAGTTCGTGGTCTATAGTAAACTTTGTTGCATCATTCTGATTACATGTTTCATATTGAGCAAATTGTAAGAGAAAATCTGCGCTAAAATTCTAACTTCTTTAATTGTTTTTTACTGGAATAAAAAATTTTGGTTCAGAAGGCCGGCATACAATAATTCTCCAAACTGTGACACGTACGAACCAAATGTCTTTATTTAAGTGGAAAGACGTTAGTGTTCAAAGCAATTGGTAAGAACAAAATGGCACAAGTACTGAATTATCACTAATTGTCTACTGCCACGTATCACGAATTCCATGGTGGTTTTTACCCTCCGACAGCCTTACACTCGTTGCTAGTATAATTAGTACTAACATGTTGGTGTCTCAGCTGTGGTTCGTTTTCAGTTATGACGGTCAACCTCTGCTAGATGTCTACTTACCCTTCTCAGCTTTAACTAACTTGACATAAATTACTACTCCAAATAGAATACAAAAGATACAAATAGAATACAATAGATGCAAGTAGAATACAATAGATACAAATACAATACAATAGATGCAAACAGAATTATTTACCACTTATAGATTTCTTAGGGTCCTAATAGAAAGGGAGTTCATTTTGCGTCTTCTGTTATTCATTAGACGACTGCTAACGTGGGATCTCCCGTCGTATTTCATATCAATAATATTTCCCTATATCTGAAAGGGAAACCTTCTATTCTCGCGTCTACATAAAGAGATTCAGCCACTTTTTGACCGATATTAATCACTTCGAGTTTCTCAGTTTTGGTTTTAGAAATCATGTTATCTCCCTTCCATACCAACCAAAAAAAAAAAAAATAGAGAAAAAGTGGCTCTTTCATCTGCTGAAAGGTAATTTCTTCTTAGAATAAAAATTCATAGTGATGAGAGTGTTAATTCCGAATAAGGTTTCATAATCAGTATTCACTTTCCTCGGTTTGTTTATGCTATGCACCTTTCCAACAATTAAAAGTTTTACATATTTCTAATATGGAAATAAATGCAACTGCAAAATATAGCCTTCTGCTGATCATGTTCACTGTTCAAGGTAATAAAACATTCCGAATTAAAATACTTCCCGATATACTTGAAAGCGTATAATTTTATGAAGAATGTTGAAAAACATTCTGAATAATATTATTAGTAGAATCAAAAAATAATATACATAAGATATAGTCTTATTCCCGAATATTCAGGCAAATGTAAAATAAAAGTTACCTTTCCGATATATCTTTGGTAGCAACTACGGTTTAATTTGAATGTAACATTGCAGTGCATTGTGTTGACAATAGAAGTACATGTGATTCTGCAAATATCTGCCTGATAAATTTCTTTAATCGTTTTATGTCTATCCCAAAATACACAACAGAATGTAAAGTGTAGAGCCAAAAACGTAATGGTCCCGGCAGATTTCGTCGTCAAACTTTTTAAAATGCTCATCCGCATCACTGCAAAGGATACATTTTATGTGAGTGTTGGTTTCTTTCAGACTTTTCTAAATATTTTCCCAAAAATGTTTTACAAATATTTGTACGGTAATGTGACTAAAACAGTAGTTTATATATTTTCGTTCAGCTTATAAAATATCCAAGAACACAATTAAAATATTTTATCGGGTAACTTAACTTGATATTAACAAGATTAAGTGTGTGGATTCACGCGTTGTATTCTTTCTGGCGTTAAAAACGTAGCCTTGAGTAGAATTCAAAGGACACGAATTTTAATAAATTATCTCTTGCATTAACAATATCCTCTTACAGCTTCGTAACAATATAAGAAATACCGAACGCATCATATCGTTATTTATGATATTCCTTTTTGTTAAAAGACTGATTTACTGACTTGCTTACGAATATTATTTGGTAGTAACTAGGCGCTATTTATTCCTGTAAACTAGCTATTTGCTAGTCAGTGTGAAAATTGATAATTGTCAGAAACAGAGCTGTAGTTGAATTTGGTCATCAATTTTGTTTTAGGCTCACTGGGTGTCTCGATTTTGCAGCGTTTGATGGTCATTCAATATACACTGTTAATACATTTGTCTCCAGCTCCCATTAGGTGTTTTGAGCTCTAAGTGGCAATTAGTAATGTTTCTGTAAGAAAGTAATAGATATATATAAAAAAAATCGTATTTCCACAAGTTTAAAAAATCTGACGAGAATTCTTAATTACATTGCTAAACAAAATAAAACATAACGTAAATAATCAAATAGCCTTCCAGAAAGCGAGAATCGCTAAAACTGCCAAAACTGACAACACATAAGATTGTAATTTCACACAATCCAACAATAAATAAATACAAGGTTGTTGCTTTGGCTTAGGGTTGCCTAGTTAATCCTAGCTTTCGTTTTGACTCGTCCTCGCTTTGACTTTCTCTCTTAAACAACAAAGATCATAAGAACACTCGCAACTGATTATTGTGGAAGAGACGGAGAGCCTACAAGGAACAGGAAGAAAGTTGGCCACTATTGCCTTTGAAGGAACCATCTTGGTATTCGCAATAATCTGTTATATATATATATATATATCCATTGTGTAGGTGGTTTAACGCATTATTAAATTGGAAGAAACACCGTGTAATACGTAAAGAGCACTAATGTATTGAAGAGAAAAAACATCATGTTGACATTTGTGCGAGTGTCATTAGTTGGTACACCGTAATATGGTGTTAAGAATTATGACATCATTTCGTCTAATATATGCAGCAGAAAGTAAAAGAGAGTTTGCATTTCCAGCTTCCTCTTGTTTCAGATACTCCTGAATCTGTTTTATCAAAATCATTACAACCTAATTAATCTGATTTGATTACGAAACTCTCTTTTTATTTCGCTGGAAACGTTGGCCATTACTCACAGATTCTTTCAGTGCTGCGGAATTGCCCTCAGGAGTTGTCTGCTTTCTGTTCTAATTACTTCCACAATTTAAAATTAAATTGAATCCCTTTGTCTGGATTCTTTCTAGGCGTATTTTTAATTTGCCCTTCAGAAGGTTGAATGCAATTTAACTTTTATATAAATTTGTATTCAGTGGCTAAATACTCCTTTTTTAAAAAATGGAGCTCTTGGACTTGTTTTTAAGTCCATAATGAAGATCAGCTGTTACTTCATTAATGAACTAATTACACTCATAACATTGCCTTAGTGCTCACATAATTTGAAAAGTCGTAAAAAAAACCTCCAAAAGCACTATATTATAATTACGAAGTATGTAGACAGCAAATATAGAACATAGCACTGTTGTTGCAGCTGAACATTCCATTAAGAGAAATTTTATAAAAGTATCAGTATATTTTTACGAACATTAGAACATCAGAATTTTTTTAATATTATTCTGACACTGTTTGGATAGATATTATTAGTTAAGATAGACATTAATTTCATACATAATTAGACACTAAGTATTACTCCTGATACGAGAATTACAAGATTCAACTTTCAATGATGAGCTTCCTGTTATAAGATTCATAAGTTTAAAGAAATTATGAGGCTAGAGTTATTTTCCAACTACTGGGATTGTTCCTTTGGAAGAAATTACAGAATTCCTTGCCGCATCATTCCTCGCATCCAATTTCCACGACATAGATTTTTATTTCCAAAAATAACTTTTGAAAGCAGTAGCATATTTACATGCACTCATTAATTTTCTGTTGCAGGGATGTCTTGAACTTTCATTTATTCGTAAAAAATGACATAAAATTTATTTGCGTAAATTCAGAATACACTTTGAATTCCTTTCACAGTTTCCCCTTAGTTTTCTGGATGATTAGAATAATAAATTACTAAGATATAATCCGTACAGTTTCAAACGTTAAGTTAACCTATTATACGTGAACCGTAATAATTAAACAACACAATTATTCTTCTAATTTCCTTGCAGTTGCTAAATTATTAAATCATAACAGATCATAACAGATATCTGATATTCTATATATGAAGCAGACAATTTGGCTTTAAGGGGTATTTTACAAGATCGGAAGGGATGGAGGATTGCATGATACCAGTCGAGAGACTGATGGAAAAAAAAAAAAACCTGAGGAAATTTTGATTGATTATAATTTTTTATTTTTTCATGAAAATGCTAATAAAACACATATTTAATGTAGTTATCTTAATTCCGAAAAACCAATGCTACTTGATTAGTGGGTTATTAAGAATAACAAGAAAATGTAGCGCGATTTCTTTATTGCATTAATAATTCAATGTTTCAATTTGCTGTTACTATTGTGAACGTACGTAAGGTTATATTTCATTATTTCCACTGCATTAAATAATTTTATTTATTCATACATCTAACTATATTTTGCGTTCATACAGTAGTATTGGAATTAAAGTTTCATATATGGTCTGAACAGTATTTTTTTTAAAACTACAAATATTTTTGCAACAGTATTTATTGTAGTTTTTACAATTTATGATTTCCTCAGTTTGTTAAAAGACATCGTTTTGTGTACACACAATTTTTTTGAACTCTTCATGTATGTGCAATGCTCATAACGAACGTTAACATAACTAACGAATAATGAAGTGTGTTAGAACGACCCGGAATTTGAGAAAGTAATTTAGATATGTTTAACCAATGTTTTGATATTTTAAGAAGTAATCTGTCCATTGAACTGACAGTGAATGTTTTAAAAGCGTCTGAAACAATTTCCACTACAGTAATTTTATGAAGTACACCTCTGCATCCGTATTCTGTCTAAACGAAATTCTCCATGGTATCCGACACGTAGCCAAGCTTTGCAGCGTTTGATTTGCTATACAAATATATAAATAAATATTTCAATAAATATATTTCAGTTGTAATTCTTATTTAACTCTTATCGTAATGTTATTCGAAGTATATTTTCCCTTTTGTTGGCTTATATGCATTTACATTCTTCTATAAACTCTGAAGTAGGAGAAAATATTTCGTTTTCCTTGTGTTTTATTTTCCTTCTCCCTACAACGAGAAAAAATGAGTATTCACATTAGTCTGATTGTTTTGTTCGTATTAACGCTTAGTTTGAAGCTCCAGCCTTTACTTCATTATGGTACAGTACTAATCATGCTAACTATTAAAGATCAGAAATAATTGGTTTCATTAAAAATAAACGAGCGCAAAAAATAAACGAATTAAAGTAATTTCCAGGCTACAGAAAAATCTGATGGTAGCGTAAGGTTATTAGAAATTAATCCGACGGTAGACGCGAAACATAATAATTATGAGTTATTGAATAAGAATCAAATAAACTGGATTCTCCATCTAATCATATTTTAAAATGCTTTATGTTGTCAAAAGTATTAGATATTAACAGACAACACCTCAAATTCCTATATTATATTCCATAATTAGAAAATAAATTTCGTTTTTTAAAGATTTATCATATTTAAAAAGTATTTTTCACTTAATTTCTTTTTTTAAGAAATGTACTCGAATGTATCCACTAAATAGGTAGCACTCGATTGCAACGTTAAAAACAATTTTTTAATTAACCATGCTGACATTCTTTGGAAAACAAAATTAATCAACGTATGCGAAGCAAATATTCTACATATCAAATCTTATACTGGTCAGTTCTGTTGTTAACGTTGGTATTTGTTTAATTTCAAGAAGCTTTTTTAAATATGTTATGCGTAACAGCATTGTGGGAGTGTAGGACAGATTGTGAGATTCCTGTAATTCACAATTGAAGTATGAATATAAATAAATGTATACACAAGCGTTCTGATAATTCCTAGCCCAACTAAAAAAACTTTCTGTGCTGCAAACACCATATTGCTACACTACTTATGCTACGGAGCTATCAGAACATTCGTGGATATGATTAAGAAATATCCAAAGATCAGTAAACACAATTGATGACACACTGGTAATGAGATTAGAAACCGTGCCCGGTTGGAGGAAAGTCAGCGTGAACCACCATCCAGAGCACCAGTAGCTTATAGCGGATGTCATGTGACAGAAACTGCAACTAGCGACACCACTGCACTGAAAAAAAGAGAAGAAAAAAGAAAGCTCAACTGCGAACAATGGGCTCTGAACGGACAATGCCGGAAAAGACGGGAGGCTTGGTACAAGACGCTCCCTTTAAATTCCCAGTGTTTGAGTGCTGCAGGTGCGCATTTACCTGTATTAAAAATCTTTGCAGCAGCTGGCAAGGGAGGAGGTGCAGCAGCCAGAGGCGAAGGGGAGGGAGCAGTCGCAGAGATGAACATCGCGCGCGGGCAAAGCACCGCTTACGATATTAAAATTTCAGGATTCATCTCGAGCGACATCCGTCGCTCTGCCGAGGCCGCCTCAAAGCGACCTTCCGGGCAGCTCGGAGAACAGATTGCATAGTCAAACCAGCCGGAGCACCGTTCGCAGGCCAACAGCAGTGGAGTAATACTGGTTAATATCAAATAACTCTGTACAAGTTTCTTCACGTTACTAGAATAAAGTGGCTGCAACAAGCTGCCCTTCTAAGAATATCTTTCACAAAAATCGTGAGTCACACTAACAACGTTAATCCTCCTATATTATTATCCTTGTAAGGGAGAGAGAAAAAGGGGTGTTGTTTCTTCTGGTGAATTTACTTCTTAATCCAGTGCATGGTTCTACGACGTTCTGCTACTCAACTTCGGCTAACTAACATTCACGAGATATAACTTCGTGATTTATTTCCTTTCATTCGTTTTCCTTGATCCAAATATTATTTAATTGTTGCAAAAAGATTTCTTTTGCTTCTGATGTTTAACTTGGAAATCTTCAAACTCCTTATCTTCTTCAGAACTTGTTCAAGATTTCTTCCTGTTTAATATTAATTCCTTCTGCGTTTACTTTAACTTCAGCGAAGCAACGAAATTACAGTCACCTTGTTTACAAAAACAGGAGATGAATTGAAGTTATTTGATTATTAACCTGATTTTTCGAAAAACACGAATGTTCAAATCGTGGTCGAAACTAAACCTGTGTAGAAAGTTTTAGGTAAGTAAAATATACTGAACTTACATTCCAATCGTACAATTATCAAAACAGATAGCGTGTTCAACAATAGTTAAATCGACTTGTTGTCAGTCGATAACTAAATCCGCCTAGAATACGTTTTATAAAATTCTTAGTGATTAGCAAATGTTATTAGCATGTGATACTTCAACTGAATATTTTTTGGTGAGTTTGAACAAGAAGGACTTCAGGTTCTTTTAAAAATTACTAATAAACCATATATGAAGCAGACATTTCTTGAAATAATCCGCACTGGCCTCGCATTCGGGAGGACGCCGGTTCGAATCCCCGTCCGAGCATACAGATTTGGGTTTTCCATGGTTTCCCCAAATCACTCCAGGCGAATGCCGGGATGCTTCCTTCAAAAGGCCATGGCTAAATTCCCTCCCGTTCCTTGTCCACAGTCCCATCCCGCCTCTAATGGCCTTGACGTCGACGAGGCGTAAAGCCATAAGTAAAAAGAAAAAATAGTTTAAATAATCACGTGGGGCAACACCACGGCTAAGTTGAATGCAGTATAGAACGTATTAGAATCATCGTGTTAAAAATAAAATATATATCATAACATCCGACGAAAATATTTTAGATGAAAAATTAAAATGTTAATAACGGTTAAAAGTGGAGCTTGGGCATTCTCACCCTAGAGCAGTGGTTCGTAATAGGGGCAGTACCGCACTCCAGCGCTTCTGGTCCAAACCAAATTTAGGGCGCGTTGAGGACCAACTGCCACTCCCTTCTTTCCAGTATTACATTCGGCATTAAGGACTGCATCAAAGAAACTTTCAATTGCATTCCCATAATCACATGTGGCCAAAACAGGAATTAGCGTACTAAGCAATTTATTATGTAAAAGAAAAAGAAACACGTTTTCAATAGTGGAATGCGGCGATTTAACATTGCTGATAACAAATAAAGCACCAAATATCTAAAAATTACTATCATAACATCAAGCTCAGTTCTGTAACTAACAATATTTTGCAATAATATGTATTTTTTAACTAAACCGTGAGCAATAGACCATATTATTTATATTTTTTAATACAATAATTTTAGAAACATTATTTTTCTAAAAATGTTACTATAAACTTCATCTAAGAGGGTCGTCATCAAATCATTGTTACAAAAAGTGGGTAACGAACCAAAAAAAAGTTGTAGTACTATAGGTTACATTATTTATTTCAAGAAGGGGAATCGGCGTGCTGTTTTATTCTGAAAAGGGGGCAGTGAGTAATTTATTTTTGAAAAGGGGGCAATAGGTTGATAGCCTCTGCTCTGTAACAGCGTTTCTCAACTCAACTCAAGGACCAGTAAATAGACAAAAATGATACTGTGGACCACTAGCTTATTTGGGCCTAATTCTTTACGTGTGTGTATATTATTATCTTCTGGGATATATTGTATTGTACCTTTACAACATAAAAAATTTCTACTCAAACACTGTTATGATACTGGAACTGAACTATTTATAAACAGTTACATATCGAGAAGCTTCTTAATATTAAATAACCAAATGATTAATAACGCTACTGTATACCACCGACTTACAGTCACAAAATAAAACAAAAGGAATTTTATAAATTTCATAATATTACCAAGTCTATCACGTACCATGATCCTTCAGACCCACAACAAGAACTTCAAAAATGGTCATTAACATATTCCTTAAACAAATGGCACTCTCTTTGACTGCCTTGAAACATGTATAATCATTAGACTTCTGTACGAACAATGCTGTACTATCCTTATATCCTGGAAATTGCTTGTTCACTAAAACAGTCATGGTTTTTAAAAAGTTTTGCTTATAGTTAATGCTCGCTTATAACCATACACAGTACGAGTAAGGTATCTAAAAAATTATCACTCTGCCTGCGGACCACCTGAACCACCTTCGCGGACTTCATTTTGAGAAAAACAGTTCCAGAGCGACAACGGTTACTGCTTGCTGCTTAATACCAGTCCGGAAATGGACGTATGGCAATAATGGTATGGAGATGTTTGGCAGTCATGGAGGCATCACGATCAGACGATATCTTGATCGTCTATCCTAAAGCCGTAACCCTAGAGTAATTGCAGTTAAATATGTTAATCCAGTGTTGCCACACAAACGTATTGAACTTGTCTGGAGGTGACAGGCAAGTTGAAAGTTTAATAAAATTGTGACAAAAACCATGATCCTAGCTGGGAACGTTTCCAGTTAGTCGTACAACTTAACCGTTGAACCAGCAGACCTCTTTATGATGATGTCAATGCATATTTATTATAAACTTTTCATTACATTTCAGTCGAATGTAGTTACTCAAGACATCGCAATAGTTATATTTGTCTATCTCCCTGAAGTTTCTTTGCTTAAATAGATGAAAATTCTTAATTGTTAAGTAATAAAGCGACAGTAATATACAAATAATAAATTTGCCGACCATAATACAAATGGATGCTATAATTCTATATTGTTTGTCATTGGCCTCTGGTAACTGTATGGGGACATCAAAACAGCAATATTAATCATTATTGTAATATTATAATATCTAAAAGGCGTTTTTTCTTCGTCAGGAGCCATTATCTCCCTTCGTACCTAACTGAAAACGTTAAATGAGGTATCATCTTAAAAATTAAGGTCTCCGGTTTGTAAGGTCCCCACTCACCAGTCATTACTGAGTTATATTATTACATTATAAATTGATTGTAAATAAATTTATATTTTATTTATAGTATAGGTCTTCCAGCATAGTAGTTTGTGTAGAACGGGGTAGTAATAAGTTAGTTTAGTAATTTCATGTTGCGAGAGTTGGCAGTACGGTATGGTTGTGTTGTCGCGGAAGGAACAAGCCAATATGGCGGGAGAGACTGTTTTTGGCTAGCATAGGGTGAACATGTGGAGAAACTGATTTCGGCTAGCGTGATGCAAATATGTACAGAATATTGTTTCAGTGAAAGCATTGTATCTTGTGTGAATTTTTGAGTGTAATAAATTGTGAATTATAGTAAAAGTGTGGCGAAAGTCATTTACATAGCATTAGAATATCCGTTGCGTAAATTGAGAGATGATTGAGGGTTTTGTAATAAAAGTTACTTTATATTAATACAAACGGCGAGGTGATAACAACTACCGCAAAAAGGCATATTAGGGCCAAGAGCCAGTAAAGCGGGCTATCAGTCTTTCTTGTCGCAGTCTAAATAATGGATAAGGAGGACCTCGCAGGTTTGGTTACATCATTTTTTAAAACAGAATTTTTTTCCAAATTCTACCCATAAAGGGTTATTCTTTGCCACGAGCCATTTACGCGTATCTCCCTTGGAACCTAATCAAAATCGAGGTACCTTTTTAAAGACTAAGGTCTCCGCTTTAGTGACATTATATATTAAGAAAGTAGTTTTTCGCAATTAGACCTTTAAATGGCAAATGAATCAATACCATTATTTTTTTTGTCAAGAGCCTTTTATCTCCCTCATACATAACCTTAATCAAGAAATGGGGTATTATTTTAAAGGCTAAGATCTTCACTTAAGTAATATCAAAACGTACGAAAGAATTTTTTTAGTAATTTGACCCTTAAAGAGCAACAGTAATAATTCTGTAGGTCGCACATATGAGACAGTTCAAAGCCAAAGCGCTAGATAGCAGCAGCATATTTCAAAGATATGTTAATTAACTGCTTTCCTGTCGTCGACAATGATTGAGAGTGTTACCGATTGATACCAGCACCACCTATCACTGAGATATCAGTATAATGTGTTTTTTGTACAATTAGTTGTTTTTCGGATACTTTTTTTCTGTTACAAAAACACTTCTGTTTTGCTATACATTTCCACTGAAAACATATTACTGGCGAAATTTTCTCATGGGCTATGATCTCAGCAACACATATCACGGAGATATTGAAATGCTGTTCGTATTTTGTTCAGGTTAGTCACAGTTTGTCATACATATGTCTTACGCGTACAAAAGTGTTTCCTAATTGTTTCGTAACATGTTGTAATTATTTTGTTATATACCTATACACTAAACAAATAAATAATTGCTTCAAAGCGACACTTTTTCTTTCATCCTATTCGAAACCACCAACCTCAATAACCGTCGTATTTTATTTACGAAATTGGTTATCTAGCCTATATAATAGGAATGTTACCTAGCTGATCTACAAATTAACAGATTTACTCCGTTAAAATGAGGAATCGCGAGTTTTCCGCTCTTTACCTCGGTACTGTGCACATTAACGGCTACAGTACAGTTACAGTTCAAAAGTTTGTTTCTCTCATTTCCTTTCCCTACTCCTTCCCCTCCTCCCTTCACTTTGGTTTTATCGAGAATGTTCAGTTACCCTGCACCTCCAAGGAATTACCTCTGCATGTACTAATCGTTTACTGAGTAACAAAATTGGTTTGGAAATGCACTCGATTTAATAAGAAAATCCATTGAAACTATTCTTCAATCAGTTAGTCGTATATCGATTGATTTATATTTCATTCTGTTCTCCTGTATTTCCTGCATTGGGTGAAATTGCTATTAGAATCACGCATACGAAATAAAATATTTATAAAATATAATTTCGTCCACAACCGTTTGCGTTTAGGTCGTATTGTAGTATGAACCACAGTAATAGCGACAGATACGGCATTAAATTTAGTAATCCGCAATATCGTGTGCTCTGGTTACGTTTCAGTTTGGTCCAGGCGCATTAAGACCTAACCCCTAAGAAAATATTTATAAAATACTAGCAGAGATCCCGGCGTTGCCCGGTAGAGTTGGCATAGATTTACCCATACACTGTTTATATTCACGCAACGAAAAACGTGTACAAAGTTTCATACAATTCGCGGCATCCATTTCCGGAATTAAACCAAACCTAGATTCACCCCCACCTTTGAAGTTGATTTACCCGTACGCTATTTTTATTAGTCCAAAAAGATTCATGTGTACCGAGCTTCACTGATATCGTACCTACCATTTTCGGTACTAAACTAAACGGTGATTTAGCAGCACATTTCTAAGAATGGGGTGGTTTGGTTGCTTTGATACGGAATGTCAGGTTTTTTTCGTTTTAGTCCGGGTTACATTTCAACCAAATTACGGCTAATGTTGCTGCTCGGAAATATTTGTGCGTTCCGTGTACGTCGACCAATATCGACCATTTCCGGTAATAAACTAAACGGTGATTTAGCATCACAGTTCTAAGAATAGGGTGGTTTGGTTGCTTTGATACGGAATTTCTGTTTTCATTTTAGTCCAGGTTACATTTCAACCTAATTACAGCTAATGTTGCTGCTCGGAACTATTTGTGCATTCCGGGTACGTCGACCAATATTTCCTCCTCGTCCACGAAGACGTTGAATTGTTAATAGCTTTCTGGGTTATGCCGCGCTTCAGAGATACTGTTTATGTTGACATAACAACAGTTGCTATGTCAACAGTCGCCAATGCTCGCCGAGTAAAAGGCCGCTATCTTTGTTGATGATTTGTGTAGGGAGAGGGGTGAGTTTTGCAAATCAAATTGTGAATCTAAATTGTAAACCATTCTCGAATAAACCTAATCACACATACAAATTTTCTTAAAAATCAGTCCAGCCGTTTAGGAGGAGTTCAGTGACACACACACGGACAAAAGAAATATATATATATATATAAAGATAATTTCATCAATAACCGTTTGCGTTTAGGTTGTAATGCAGCCTGGACCACAGTAATAACGACAGATACGACATGGAAGTTAGGTATCTGCAATATACTATTTGCGATGGTTAAGAAGCGTACAGAAACGTAGCTGGGGTTCCAGCAAAGATCTTATTTTCACTTTAACGGGTGCCTAGTAGGTAATGTGCAGATTATCTAGGTAATTTTGCAGATTACCAAGGTAATATGAGAAATATTTGAGAAATGAACCAATTTACGCACTTAAACGGCTCACTCTAGTTAATCTGCATGTTACCTAGACAATTTGCAAAATAATGGTAACCGTCAGGCCGTGTCTGTCCGCGCAGATCAGTTATTACGCATTCTAATTCCCTTCAAATACAACATAAATTCTTTAAACGTCGCAGTGTGAACGCAGAAGGAGAACACAGGTCAGGTTTGTATTTGAGCCAGAATGACTTGGGCAGTCATGATCTTTGACCGTTTTATTGTGTATTATATAGTCTGTTTCTGCGCGAAACGACTGCCTTTATTATTTACTAGTACCTAAAAACGCAACCGAAATTCTTCACATTTTGCTGACCTTAGGGTACAATACCGATCAGTTTTGTATGTCAGGTAGATGGGCATCTAGTTTTCATGACCTTCGGGAAAAACGGGAACTGTTCCAAACCCGTAACCAGTGGCGGATCCAGGGGAGGGGCTAGGGGGCTGAAGCCTCCCCCCCAAAATGTACCAAGGTCACTCCCGATGACATGGTTTTGGGGGATTTTTTTTTTTTTTGCTCTACTGTTTTTATAACGGCGGCACTCTGGAAAAATGTGAGATTTCTCTCCTCGCCCGAGTCAAGCCCCCCCCCCCCAAAACGAAATCCTAGTCCCCCCCCCAAACCAAAATCCTGGATCCGCCACTGCCGTAACCGTACCAAAAACAAGGTCACGGGCTTCCACCTAGTATTTAATATTAACACGTATTTATTTTGGAAAGTGTTTTAGTTTCCGTATTCCAGTGAACATGTCTAATTTTAGATAAATCATAATCCAAAAACAAACAAAAAATTTTTAGTTTATAGTTTACTCAATTACGTGCCCAATGAAGAATCATGATTGAACTCCGATTTCGGCAATACTTTAGCACCAATTGAAAGCCGGATAAATTCTTATTAGTGCTGCCAGTTAACACAAAAGTAACAAAATTGTAGTTAATGTCATACCTGCCGCTCACCAACCATCCTCTCCCAGTACCTTTTCAACCTGTCTCTCCCTCTTCCTCCAGTAAATATAAAATGAGTTTGTTAGGTTAGAATGAAAATGGTACCAGCGTAATGAATAATATAATAAAAAAATGACATGAGTTACTACTATATTGCAACCGTTTATCTGAAGCACTTACAGAGGCATGGAAAAAATAATAATAAGATCTTACTGTCAAGGTAGTTTATTTCCCAAATCAGTAATCTGCATTCTCCAAGTGTGCACTGAGGCTGACAGTAGTAGAGTTATCATGGGGTTGTCGAAGACGTCCAACCCTCCGCTCGCCTCCGCCGCGAATAGAAAAGTTTGCGCCCATCGCTTAGCATCCATCATCTCAATATGACGTAGTGCTACTCTGCTCGGCTCCTTTTATCCCGGGGCGTATCTCGTGCCTGACGAGATGAAAGGAATGTCAAGAGATGACAGCAGGAGCTCGTCTCAGTGAGGGAATACGTCTGCATCTGAACAAGCCCACCTACCCGTGGCTATGTGACAGTCGAAGGTAGTTAGATTGCTATAAAATCAAATTAGCTTGCTCTCTTTAAGTTTGTTTACTGAAATTTTTCATATTATTAGTCTACATACAATAGATAAATACCAATAATGCTACTCTCTGGAAGGTTGTAAAAATAAATAAGGATAATCGTCCATTACGTTCCGAGTTTGTCTAGCTAAATAAATATGAACAACGGGGCCCCAATCTAAGATTGAAATTGATCGTTTATATGTAGAAAGTAATATGTGAATGCCTGCATTTACTTCCTGTTTTAGAATTATTTTCCAGTCCACACTCGCTAATGCCTGTATCTTAGATGACAGCCTAAATTACAAAGAATTTCATATCATTCTCTTATTTTGTTGAAAACTAAATTAACAGAAGTACGTAAAAGCTTATACCTTTCCCCACAGCAACCTCACATATTTCTTATACTACTGTAATATAATGTAATTTTGTTGTGACAGAAATTTAAGTTGCGTCACCTTTTTAATGAATTCTTCTGCCTATCGCAGTTCTTAAATTTATCTCAAATAACTGAGAAGTGCCCAAATGGGTGCTGATCGCTTATGACAGTTAACTTCCTGCTGTTGATCTGTGTATCGCCGAATTATGTTTGTGCTGGTAAATCTGAGTGTACTGCGATTACCATCATGGTTTAGAGTGTTTTAAGCACTTAAGATTCTTGAGAGCATTTTCTTGGTCTGCTGGAAGGATTTAGTTCGCTTGATAAACACTATGGTAACCTCATTGAAACATTGGTGTCATCAGGTAATGAGTCATACTTCCAGTTTTCTCTATGGACTTTTCATTTATAGTTCTTGTTTTAAATACCAAACTGTACACTTATGACAAGTAACATTTTTTACTAAATCACTACAAGTTGTTTCTACATTGTATTATCCCTCTCCAATACCGTTTCCAGAAAGAAGAATCGTGTTCTATGTGACGTGAAAGTTACCCCTTTTGCATTGCATAAATAATTTTATTTTCGGTTTAACAGCATTAATGTACTATTTCATTAAAGGAAACCTTAATTTATCTAATTCTGTTTTGTTTCGGGTATATATTTTATTTAATGTTTATTAAAATTTTAATCATGTTTTTGAGCAGATTAAAATATGTTGCAAACACGTGTATTTAAAATTCTCATCAATTAACAAGTTAGCAATTCAGTAAAGTAAAGTCAATAAATTTTTGTAGGATAAATTTATTTAAAAGAAAACTCATCCACGTATATTTGATGTTTTTTTACTTAACAGAAATATAAGCCACCCATCGGTTGATATACCATTATTGATCACAACCACATCTTGAACTGATACCTATATGTCATTTATAAGCAACAATAGTGAAGACTGGGTTACTATCACTCTTCAATTAAGAGAATGTGCATGACAATGCATTTAACTGACAGCTTCCATATTATTTAATCTTGAATAGTTTTAGCAACAAAAACAAAAACTACGGTTACCATCATTAATAGGGCAGAACGGGAAAATGGGATCCCTCGGGAATAGGAGCCTATTTGGAAATCGCGTGCCAGAAACCTGCGAGAAGCCTCCCTAGAGGGCATCGTTCTTCCTTATTGCAAGCGGTGGCTCAGTCGCCTTAAGTTTGTCAAACAGACGACACAGTGTGTTTTCGGCTGTCCGGCTTTAATTATACCATGTATTTTTACCTTCTTAACAAAAGCGTTGATGTGTGGGTTAATGAGAGCCATGAGTAAGGGAAACTTGGAACTCAGCTCTGACTACCCCATAACGCCACCAATCACCCGATGGGTGCTCATAAAAAATAACATTCAGAGATACTGATTGCTTTACACTGGTGAATTAATGGAGGAGATCCTCAATAAGGCTTTACACTTACACTTAGTGTATGAAGAAAGGGGAACACGAAAGAAAGAGAAGACGGAAAGCAACAACGATGCGCCGAGTAAAAGATTCCCAATTTTCTGCTGCAAAAAAAAAAAGGAAAGCAACGGTAAATACATGGAGGCGTGGACCACCTAATTGGAGATCTAGGGGTACAAGTCGTTTGTCACAATCTTCATCGATTTTAATTGGTAATGAAAGTGATGGTTCCTGTATAAAAATCGTTTGTTTGCTTTGCTTCACAGAAGTAGAATCAAATGACACTCTCATGTTTTGTGAAATGTGTAAAAATATAGCACATCTGGACTGTGCAGATTGCGATGATGAACCGTTCTTGATTTGTATATTTTGTGCTAGGAAATAACAATGTAATTCTAATGTACAAAAAGCAAATGATTAATTTGTAGATCCATAAGAGTGGAAAGAATTGTATTAATTTTCAATTTTGTCAAGAAAACTAAAGTTCTGTCACCATTACGGACTAATTTTGCTATGACTCGCATTATATGGCGGACACCTATTACCCAGCCATTCGAATCAATGTCGTTTTTTTTTTCCCTCTCTCTCGTCAGTGACGTGTCCGTTTTCGTTTTTTTTTTTTTTTTCCTTTTTTTCCTTACTTTTAGACCATGAATTAAACATAACAAAATCTAAATTTACAAAAGATTCCCAAAAAAATCGTTTCTAACGCACACTTATTTCACTTTCTCATTAATTGGTTTCCGTTCCCCGTTCTCCCCTACTAATAAACGATTACCTCAGGTTTCGTGTTTGTCTCGCTGACATAACGCACGCGAACTAATAACAGCAAGATATGTTTTCACTCATTGTACAAGAATGTCGGTATTGTATCAAGCTAAGAATTTAGTACACACACACACACACACACACACACACACATATATATATATATATATATATATATATATATATATATATATATATATATATATATATATATATATATATATATATATATTTGTAATGACTTAAAATTAATATGACAAATCAACAAAAGAGAATTTATATTTCTTTTAAATGCAGATGTTAATTAACAGTTACTTTTGTTGTTTATATTCGATTGATCTAGGTGTTTTCGTTATGTTGTCTGTCCACAGATATTGCTTTATAGTAAGCTAAGTAGGGCTACGTACTACATTATATCATTTTTAAGGTTATGAGCGTTTATTTACTAACAATTCCATTTAGTCGACCAACTGCAAAGAAATTAATTTCCAGAGTACTGCATTCAACCCGTTATTTTTGACAGGCTTAGAAGCTGGAGATACACAACAAGGTTTCGCACAATACCGTGGTCTTCGGATTCTGCAGATGCGGTGCCTCGCTGGAGGCTATCGGAGAGCCATCTCTCCGCCCGATCGCTGCTATTGTCTCGGTGGTGGGCGGGCGGCTCGGCAATCCTTCTGCTGCCGAGCAGGTCCACTGACCTGTAGTGGATTGCGACGCGGGAAGGGGTTGACGAATGGAAGATAACCGCTGCGGAAGCCGACGTCGATGGGGGCTCGTCGGCGCCTCTGTGGTGGACTCGGCAAGTGGGTCAGCAAGCTGCGTGGCACACGAGGCAGGGTATTGGAATATTGCTAATCATAATGACTTATTTCTGTTTACTCTCGCTGCAAGATCATAAAAAAACAACATTAGATAATTACAAATACCGGTCACTGCGTACACAGGCAACTAATAATCTTGATAATCTTTGTAAGACATTGTACGTTGCAGTCAACATGTACATTTGAATGATCTCTTAATTACCTGCTACTGTTAGACAGACGACCATAAATTCAAAACTGACAAGAATGTAAACAAGATTGCCCTGACAAACGATTTATAAGAATCACATATGTATTTTCTATTTACTTTGTATGTCCTTCTAAAGGTGTTTCAGGTTTAAAAATCGTGGCACACTTTCCAGATGTCATTATATCACCACAAATCGCGGTAGGGATCTGAAAGTGGAGAACACAAAAAAAAGTAAATAATTATG
This sequence comes from Vandiemenella viatica, assembly GCA_031002005.1. Lineage (NCBI taxonomy): Eukaryota > Metazoa > Arthropoda > Insecta > Orthoptera > Morabidae > Vandiemenella > Vandiemenella viatica. The sequence goes on from CM061920.1 coordinate 199,768,124, forward strand.
GGCATCAGGCATAAGTCTTCAAGGTTCCACTTTGCCATTATATTTGTAATATTTTGTCCATGGTAGACTTGTGGAATCAGCGACAGTGATATCAAATTTGGTTGATAATTGAATACAGCGACCAGTCACCATAAACTGTGACTGGTCGCTGTATTCAATTATCAACCAAACATTAAATTTGTATTTGAGACCCCAATACCAGATATGAAGTAATCCTTATGTCTCCGAATTCCGATTAAGGGTGCCTTATTCTTCATCATGAATCCAGACCGCATCTACCCGTTATGCTCCTCTTGTCAGCTATATTCAAAGTTATGCAAAACTACTCGCCAATGTTGGCACTTCTCCATACAACTGGTAGCAAGCAATGACAGATCTGTTGTAGTAGATGGTGTTCATACCGTCAGCGTTTCACTGTCACGCCAATTTGGTGAACCTGCGACAGTAAATCCACCTGTTCTTCAACTGTTTCAGCGTTTTTTAAAATTTCAAATATCCCTATTTGTATCTGTCAAACAATAAATACGGTCACAACCCACTAAATTAAATGAACCATAATCTAAATCCAGGCAGAAAGATTGTCCTGTGAAACTACCACACACTCTGCCCATCACCTATTAACTGTTCTTGAAGTGGGATCACTCGCGCCTTACCTCGGAAATGATGAGTGAAATCGCGTACCTGCAATTTCCCCTCTTCCAGTCGTTGACCTCTTCCATCTTCCTCAGAAACTTTCAAATGTCGGAAGGATCTCAAAAGTAATAAATAAAAACAATTAATCAGAGACAAATTTTCATCGCTCAAACTCTTAATGGTCAGTTTCTTTCTATGTGGACTAACCGACCGCTATGATTATACATTTCTCTAAGGAGATTTAACCAGAACAGAATTTTATCGTGTAAATATATCTTCTAAAAATCATAATTCTGCTACGTTAAAAAATCTTAAACTTTCTTGAATATTTCATAAGTGTCTCTAACATCCTAGTTCATTTGAATGTACTTTGCGAAGTGATGATTACAACGAGTTTTCCATTAGCAAAAACCTCTAGCATTTCCTAACAATCACTTGTTTATAAGTTGCGCAATATTGACTATCATGCAACTTCCATTAACAAAATCCCCTAACAGTCCTCTTGTCTATACATCGCACGGTGATGAGTATTATGATTTTTCATTAGTAAAACTCCCTAACAATTTCTAACAGTTACTGAATATGTGGCCAAATGATGTATAACACACGAAGTGGCCTATTAATCGCTTACAGCCTGAGAAAATTAAACGACGACTCTCTCTACACAGCTGAGTATTGGTGCAATTTACAGCTTCGCCGAATCTGTGTAGCGTCTATTGATTACCTAGGTACTTCTGGCTTCCATAACTAATTAACTACGTACTCTTTTTCTCCCTAACACATCAGTTTTACTTTGCCTCGACAACAAATCATCCTCGTAATTTGGGAAGTCCTCAGTTAAATCACGAGTTTTTTACTGTTCCTCGTTGTTGTTGTTGTTTTTGCTTTAGAGCGCGTCAACATCGGGGTCATTAGCACCCTAATTTTCCTCGAGGAAGGCTCAACCCAACCTGTAGAACATGTAGGGACGATCTCACTTACGGAAAAATGGTTAAGGACCAAACTTAATACCTATCTCTAAAACACACTCAGATAAATTCTACTCGCAGCAAGCACACACCCTTCTTTACGCTGACAATTGATGAAATGGCTCTCTTCTGCACTGATAATTCATAATCCCCCCTCTCCTTTACAGTTGCTCTGGTATTTATAGCCTCTTACTGAATATGTCATTCTGATCGACTCATCTCCAAGGTGCGCTTATTGCCGGAACACCTCTGGTAAAATAATAACATGTGCAAAAATCACTAAACTTACTGAAAAATATTAATATCTCCTTATTTCATTTACTAAAGCCCTGAACCGTCACATGATCTAACCAACCAACAATTGTCGACCACTATCAGACACATTTCAAGCCGATTCCCATACTGAATGCGCACTGTAACACTATACCTTCCAAGAAGATTCCCATATAGGAACTGGCGCAACTGGACTGTTGCTTAATTTGTTTGTTTCCTATAAAACTGTATATAAAAGACTGCATAGAAAACCGGTTGAATTTTGAATATAGAACTTCTGAATCTGTTTAACTTTTGTCAGAAGTGTATTTATGTATTTTGCGTGAGCTTTAGGAATGCTAGTAATTAATTTGCAATAAGTTGTTGATGAGATTGATTGTTAAGAACATCCCCTCGATTGTTCTTACATGGTATTAAAGAGAACATATCTAACAAATTTATAATCTCAGAACTGCTGATACTAGTGGTTTATCCAGCTTTTTTGTTTCATGTTGAAATCAAGCAAATGGATTTTCTTCAGACCGTATTTATTACAAAATACTAGTCGTATTTTCTGTCAATTACTTCAGTTACTGCGCTGAAGAACCAAGAAAGAGCAGAGTTCTAAGATAATTTTCATTTTATTTTGGTTAGGCCGCTTACATGTGGTGCAGGTAATTAAGTTTAAGAGATTATTAAACATGATAAACATGTTGAGTGTTGCATCAGACGTGTTGAGAGACTCGTAACATTATTAAAAAGTCATTTGTTGCTTATAAATTTAGACTTACATTCTCTATACATTTGATTTGTAGCCCGTTTGCAATTAATGTAAATATTACCAAATTTTATTGATGGAAGTGTATTTTTGAGACATCCGAGTAAATTGCAAACGATTACTGTTACGACACAGAATATTGAAGGATATGGCTTGAAACGTTAATAAAATTCAGGTTTTTCTCACTCTCTGTCTTCCGTAATTGTCCACTGTAGAATTGAGGCGAACAGTTTAAGTCTACAGGGGTGCCAAACCCAAATGATCTTGCGGGCCACTTTGGAAATGCGTCATAACTCCGCGGGCCGCATATAAAATCCCTATATTACATTTAGATCCAGTATAGAATTTTTAGTGAAAAATTGAAACATAATGAGTTATTATTTTTGTGTTTACTATTATTCTTACATTTAAACATAGTTAATTTAACAATAATGGTACTAAACGCACGTTTTAAATAAATATATAACACTAAAAATGATATATAAAAATATATAAACACTAGCTGACCCGGCAATGCTTCACTATTGCTGGACTTGAGTAGGCACATAGATTAAATGAAAAAATATTTACATATAAATTTTAAACTGCTGTTTCATTCATTTTCAGTTGGAAAGGGTGAGAGGGGATGCGCTTTGGAAAACATACGGAGGCAGTATTTTTCTGTTTGTTTTAAAGTATAAGTGTACAAATTCTTATCTAAATCTGATAAAAAAATGTGGTTTGCCTAAATTATGGGTAAAAACGTAATGGGGTTGGAAAGGGGGAGAGGGGATGAATATTCGGAAACCATACGTAGGCAGTATTTTTCTTTTTGTTTGAAAGTATAAGTGTACAAATTCTTATCTAAATCGGATAAAAAATGTGGTATTGCCTAAATTATGGGGTGAAAAAATTATGGGGGTGGAAAGGGGGCGAAGGGATTAATATTCGGAAACCGTATGTAGGCAGTATTTTTATATTTGTTTTAAAGTATAAGTGTACAAATTCCTATCTAAATCGGATAAAAAATGTGGTTTTGCCTAAATTATGGGGTGTTATGGGGAATAGGGGGTGACTTTTTGGAAATTTTTTTTCACAGGAACCTTCGCAGACGCCCACTCGAAAACTCTCCAAAGTTTCATTGCAATCTGATAAATGGTATAGGAATGCATAGAAGACGAACAAACCCACAAACATTGATTTTTATATATAAAATAAAAGATAAACAAGATAAATGAAATAAATTTTGAAAATATGGAATCACAAATATTGTAATTTTTGATACACTGGAATTCACTACTTTTGCCATTATAAAATAAAAATATTTTGTAAAAGTGTGTTGAATCTCGGGGGCCGCAAAAATAATTAAGGCGGGCCGCGGGTTGGCCACCCCTGGTTTAAGAGAATATAGATTTTTTTAAATTTATTTGTTTGGCCTTTGGTCCTGCCGACCATACAGACATCTTCTAGTTTTACAATTCTTATATACATTTCAGGCTTGTTATCTTTACTTCCTTTTACAACGTGATGCTAAAGTTACACAATTCTTTGTAAGTTGACACATGTTTGTAGTTGCGATTTACATTTATATGATGTTTAACTATATTTATTAACTAAATGGCTCTTAATTATATTTCCCTAAATATCTATATTAATGCCGTTTGAGCTTTTATATACTGTATAATAGGAAGTATACTTCCTCTCTTATTGTTATATTTATACAGTTTAAACGATTTAACCAAGGTTGGATTGTACATAGTTATTTACTTAACAGAGGAGCTTAATTCGGTTAATAAAGAATATACACAAGAGTGGTGGTTTAGAATAAACATTTTTTGAATTGACTTTACCGTGTTTTTCCCCTAATCTTTACTATTATTGTTTGTCTTGTTTCTTTTGTAATGAATATATTGATGTGAGGCTCTTGCATTGTAAATAACCTTATATTACACACTCATATGAGCTAACAGTATTTATGGTTGCTTGCTACGTTTTATACATTACAATTTAATGTTTGCTTCACTAAGGAAAATGGCAATCGCCTTGTATACATCTTGTTGTTTTGAATTGAGCAGGACAGGTACGGAGACGGGAAGGGGAATTTTAATCTTTACCAGACTTGTGTGTAGGTTTTTTGTGGGTAACAGGTTGCGGCTGCAGGCCAGGACTATGTGATTTATATCTGATATCTCTCCTTGGAATATAGATTTTTGAGATGGCGGCAGAGTACATCGCCGTAAGCTCATCTTTCACCAACACAATTCGGGAGTGCATACGCGAACATTATATTACAGCGACACGCCGGAAAAGTCTTCTTTCACACATATAGATTTTTAGCTATAAATTACCGCTAATTTTATTTTGACTTAGGATTTAGAGGAATTAGATGCTTATTTTCAATCCAGTAATCCAGTTGGTTGATGGAATTCGTTGTGATTTACTGATTTACATGTACAATCAGAAAATGAAATTCGAATTTGAAAAGAGTTGGTAGAAGCATGCTGTATAAAATATTCTTCTTTGTTGTATTTACGTTTTCGTTCGTAATATATATACGTTTTTACGGTCATGTAAATAAATGGTAATGATAACTATCGAATAATTAAGTTACGCACAATTGCAGAGCACTTCTTACAAGTGGCAGAATACCTGTGGAGAATACTGGGCTGCCCCAAAATTAAACAACACGTCCATGCTTTCAGCCCTGACGCCGCTAATGGGAGTTCTGGTGGGAGGCAGTTCAGTTGTAAGTCCATTACCAGTTGCTATCGATTCGACATCCGGCGCATTACCCTGCTTACACAGCGCTCGCTGTTGAGCGGGGTAGTTAAGGGGCTCCCTTTCATCTGCGTATCGGTTTCTTCAAAATTACGCTGGGTTTTTTTGAAGCCTGTACCGCAATTGCAGATTGCCTCAGGGGAAAAAAGAACTCACAAAATGAGAGGAAGTTCGTGTCGAATAAAGTTCAGTCTCCTGAAACACTTCACTCTGTGACGCTTAATTTTACCTGGGAGGTTCAGTTTCATAAGGCATAGTATTTTCTCGTTTGATTTATGAAATGTACTATTGCAGTTACTTTCCTATTAGCTCGAAAATGCTGTTAAATCAATCCCCAAATTTGAGACTACTACGTATTAATTGAGCTTTAAACATTAATGTTTTCGGTATATTAATGTGTCTCCTTGCGATTGATATATTGTTTAAAGCATTCTACCCAAAAGTCGTTATGGGAAAAGGTTTTCATGTTTTAAATATGACAGAAATTACTTTTTTAAAGTACCTGCAACTCTCCTTAGCCGATTTGACATGGACTATCTATATTTGAAATTTTAAATTCCTTTCCTGAGATTCTATATGAATCTTCTAGGTTTCGTATCAAACATTGCAGTCGTTCAACCACATTTATGGAGCAGAATATCATGCAAAACAAACCCATCGCAGAGAAAATTTTGTTTGCGATTCTAAGAAGCCGTACGTGAGAATCGCAAACCTACTTACGAAATTCGTGTGTAAATATCAAATAGAGGTATTTCACGTAAAACAGAGAATTGAAATCAGTATGTTAATTTCAACTAAATGTAATCACTAATTGAAGCTTCTATGAAAACAATAGTGTTAAAATCTGTTTATCATTGTTAGAATTATCATGAGTATTAAATATTACCAAGAACTCTGATTAACAAAGCGGCTGTAATCACAATTATGAATTAACGCTTGTTACAAAGCCACCACTATCTTCATTATACAAATAATAAGAATTTTATGTTTGCAAGATACTTTTATAGAAACAGTATAATTACACAAACTATGTTTAAACCATGAGGCTCCCAGAAGACAATGCCGTATTTCTTCTATAAAATGTTGTTGATAAATATATTTCTGGAGGGTCTGGATTCTGGAAACAAAGAGTAATAACTATGGCACAGGACGTAAATAGAGTATTAAATTTAAAATAAGTTATTACATTTAGTAGAAGCAACCGCAAATATTATTTTAGAATTTATCTGGGAGTTTCCGATCCTGCTTTAGAAATATAACTTGTAATAATACATCAGTGGAATTTATACTTCACAGTGAAAGCTCAATAAAATTTCTGCATGCCCGAATACATTTTTTATGTTTTAGTTCCTAGCAGATATAAGTAACAACAAACAAAAAACTTTAATAATATAATGGAGCTTATAATTGTATTCATAAAGATATTATAATTAAAATTTAAGTACGAAACATAATTAAAATCAGGTATTACAAGTCTGGTTATAGGTCATCTTCCTCGGTTGTTGATCAATAGATTTTAATAAAATTTTAAATAACAAATAAACACCAAACTGAAGTAAACACACCATAAGGACACGAACAAAACACTGAAAAATCTAAAAGCAAAATTACAAACAAATGATATAATAGTGACTAAAGCAGACAAAGGAAATACTGTTGTACTGATACAAAAACAGAGTACAATGAAAAAACAGAACAGTTCATACAAAACAATCAGATAACAACAGTAAAAACAGATCCCACAAAACAGATTGCACAACAACCTAAAAAGTGCCTAAAAACATTAGATATATTCTTACAGATTGGCAGAAACAATATTTTTCCCCAAAAAATTCCAAAGCTCCCAATTTTAGGGGACAACCAAAAATACATAAAACAGATGCTCCCATAAGACCAATAATTAACTTCAGGAAGGCACCAACATACCGGCTTAGCAGATTCTTCATGAATTCCTCAGCGAAAAATTCATATACCTTAAGGACGGAACCATCAGAAACACAACACAACTAATACAAAATATAAACACAATACCAATACCCCGCACAGCCACACTCCTATCGTTTGATGCAGTGAATATGTATTCCATTATTCCAGTCAGTGAAACAATTGATATAATACTAAACAACCTTTCCACACATAACACAGTTCCTAAAGCACACATCAAAGAAATATCTGAAATACTACACCTAGTAACATTTCAAAATTATTTCTACTTCAACAGAAAATACTATATCCTAAACGAAGGGGAAATTTTATTAAAATCTAAAAATCGGGTAATTTCAATATAAGAGACGTGTTTTATCAGTCAACACCAGTAAACCAGAGTTTAATATAAAACGTATACTATTGTACAAACATCTTTTTAGTAACTGGGTTTCACATTATTTAAAATTAAAGTGACACGTAAGAGTAGGCAGTTACAATTAAATATCTTGTGGCGTATTGACAGAGTATCGACTGGCCGAAAATTCCGCCTTCGTCGTGTCTTAATGCAGCAGTCCTTCTGTCTAAAGCAGACATACAGCTTACCAAACCACGGTACATCTTAGCTAACTTAACATGACCGAAGTAGCACAATGCCAGTTAAGAGTCGGTAAAACTTCCGATCGAGTACGATATCCAACCAGTCACCGTAACCACGGAGCTACCACGCCGATCAACGCTGACAATTTTCATCTCTCAAGCAGACCTGGTGCAAGTAATAAGGTGTTACATCAAGAAACTTACGTTACCAGAATTATTTCGTTTCGTGGCTAAATTAATTTCGCCATGGTACAATAAACTTTCTTTACTCTTCATTTATTTAGATTAGAAAATTCCTACAGCATGTAAGTAGTGATATGTAATTATCTGTGTAGAAATTGATTTGTAGCGGAATATTCCCCGTCTGAAATGCTTGAATTAACTGCGTTATTCGGGTCTGGTAACGGAAGTAAATAGTCCTTGAGGACGCCAACGTCGGTTTTCACAAGCCTTAGTATTTTATTTTCTGAACAATCAAGGCAAATTCCACAATATCCTTAAATTTGAGTCACTTGGGTATATCTTTCAATAATACTGGTAGTGCTTCTTGGGTTTCATTGAGATCAGGTCTGTATTCAAATAGTTTCTTCTTTTAGTCCAGATATTATTGAGTATTTCTTCAATAACTGTACCTCAGTCGAAGGCTTCAAATGAGGACAATTTCAAATGATGTAACTTTCATCTACAAGTTCTTCCAACAGCAGTGATACTCCCAAAATAAAAACTGCACTGTTGGGTTGTGAATTCTCTATATGAGACTGTTACGGAAGCACTTACATTGTGTGTATTTCTGCTGGATTTCCTGCAGCACAGTGGTTTCCGTGGATCTCACTATTATCATCCTTATATTGAAAATCAGTTAAATGGAGAGAACACACTATTATATTCTCTCTAGTAGCGTTTGTGAATTAAAAATGTCACAATTTTTGTAAATAATTATTGTTTTTACTAGTTAATTTTTATTCAGTAGGTACTGAACGTGTTGCATAAATAATTTCTAGCGCTGTTGTTGACTTACAGAACCATTCAGCATTGCAATTTCGTACGTCGATTCGTTTGTAGATTCAGCCCTCGAGAATGCGTGCCTGTTACGAATTCTTGAGGCCACGTAAAATGAACAATATTCAAGCAAATAGTATATGATTATAATTATCCATATTTTCCAGCCACTGGCTGGATCTGCTAGTGGGGTATGTGGACTGTTATCTAACTGAGATTCTGAGTCTGAATCTGATATTTATCGACATCTTAACTTCGTCAGTAAGCTCGCAAAACTGAGTCGTATGGATAATTTAACTACTCATGCTTAAATATTAAACCTCCATAGGAACAGAATGAAACACCGCATTATAACGATTGCAAGTTTGTCAAGCCACTGTGACAATGTTATACTGTTGAAATACACTGGACAGTGGGGCAATTCTAATGTGTAATGAGAACTGAACAGAAAGTACGTGATTTCTTATTAGACCCAATAGACACTGCGTGAATGTAATTTTAGTGATAAATGTTTACTACGTGGCCATTAATTTAATTAAAACAATAAATTCAATATCCAGTATAAAAATAATTAGTAAAAATTTGTTTAAAAGAGGGAATGGCACTGTTACAAAGTTAAAAAGAAACACTTTTACATCCGAGAATTATACGCCTAGAATATGCTAAAGTGGATATATGTATACTATCATGAAGTCTTTGTGTCAGTCTAACATAGATTCCGTTATTCCAGCATGACGTTACTCCCAGCAATGAACGGTATCACACAAATAAAAATCGTCAGCGTACTTAATATTCGAATTTCTCGCGCAATTCTGTTGCACGCAAGTAGGACAATAAGGGAAATAAAAGTTCATTCTGAGAATATGAGGTTATTCGTCTTCGATTGCGTCTTTCTTTTTTTTACTTTACACTCATTGACGTCATTAGAGAGGGGCAAGAAACGGGAAGGACTTTGGCTGTGGGCTTTTGAAACAACCATTTTAGCATTAACTTGTTGTGATTTCGGAAAAATCATAGAAAACCGAAATGTGGATGATTGGAATGCCAGGCCCTGCTATAACGCTTACCCACCAGGTTGACTTCTTTTGTGTTGCGGCATAAGTGTTCTCACTGACAGTAAGGACGATAATTGCGACGAGTTTGTGTTGGGAATGCACCACTTTATGTTCATGTGCAACGTAGTATGCTAATGCTAGTTTCCAATGGGCGCCAGAGCACAGTCATCTCCAATAACCCCTTGTAAACAATTTACCAAAGCTATCAATGGGGTTGGTTAAAGAAGAAGAATAATCAGACATGAGATGACATTTAAGTTTCTGCGCACAAATGTTTCACAAAGAATTTCTCTGGACCAATGGTCTGGCGGTGGAGCTTGTCTGTACTACGGCCTCGTGGATGGTCCACGTGCTACCGAAATCTATAAGTCAGTGTGAAAAATTGTAACGACGATTATTCAGCCATAGTACTAGCGAAATTTTAAGTTAATTATAAATCTAGGTGATGCTATAGAATCAATGGTGAAGAACTTCGCGTCAGGAAACTCTTTTGGACGAATAATGTTGCTCAATTTTCAATAACCCGTAAGTGGCTCTGGGATGAGATCTCACTTTATCAAAGAGATCACCAGACTGTAAACGTTTTACTTATCCGGTATTGCCCGTTATTTCTAGCTATTACTGCTTTTCTTAGTAACTCTGTTGTGCACTTTTAATTATGTTAAAAGACTTCTAAGGATCATAATACGTTTTTTTGCTTATGCCTTTATGCCTCGTCGACGTCGAGTATTAGAGGCGGTAAAGGACTGGGGCTAGGAATGGGAAAGAATTCGGCCATGGCCTCTTGAAGGAAGCATTCCGGCATTCACCTGCAGTGATTTGGAGAAACCATGGAAAAACCATATCTTGATGCCCGGACGGGGATCCGAACCCACGTCCTCCGAATGTGAGGCCAGAGCGTTACTGCTTATTCACCACGCTCGGTCTTGTAATTGATCCTTGACATATCCGGATTTTGTGAACGGCGTCAACTTTTTACCTTAGCCAAACAGATTACATTGTATTGAAGCAAATTCAGTTTGAAATGTCAGTAGAATCGTTTTCATTTCACTATTGTTTACTTTAAAAACCTCTTGTGGTTAATTTAAAATTATTAAGAATCGTATTAAAAAATTTATTTAAAAATAATTTGTAAATAAATATTACATATAAAAGTAGAGAACACGTCCTCAACTAATAACAACGTAAAGCAAAAAGTCTTTGTGTGTTTCAGTACTAACAATGGAACGCTGTTACAAAGATATCTTGAGTTATGTTGTTAAATGCAAAAGTTGTTTTTTATTTTTTACGGTGCGTTAGGTTCATTTTCATCAGATGACAAGAGTTCATTAGATTTTTATTTTTTTTATCTGCTTTATGTCTCTCAACAGCGAGGTCTTTAGAGATGGGAAAGGATGGGGGGCAAGGAATGGGAAGGAATTCGGCCATGGCCTTTTTAAGGGAGCATCCCGGCATTTGCCTGGAGTGATTTGGGAAACCATGGAAAACCCAAATTTGGATGCCCGGACGGAGATTCGAACCACCGTCCTCTCGAATGCGAGGCCAGAACGCTATCCGTTACACCACCACGCTCGGTGGTTCATTAGAAAAGGGAACTGTGTGTGTATGCTCTCTTCCGGGTAAGATTAGAATCTCAGTTTCCGTTCGACTTTATTTGTTTCTTTTTTATTTGTTTCTTTTTTATTTCTAATGTCTTGTTTACTTGCCGAATTTGTCATACGTTTCTTGTAAGACCCTCACAGCTTGTTCTGCTCCAAAGAATGTTACGGTATGACGACCGAAACATCAAAAATACAGTACTAGAATTTCAACAATAATTCTTTTATATAGTATCTCAGTTCAAGCTATGCTGCAGAATGATAACTCAATTTGTTTGTAATGAAGGATTTAAAGAGCACCGTAAACCTGATATGCCGGATGCCATCACTTGAAATTAACATTGTGGTTGGCATTGATCTACAGATCGCATATGTCCCGAGTAGGCGCGGCAGGCCTCATAACTCGAGCGGTTGTCGACGCCGCAGGGCAGACTGGTTAAACACTACGCCGGGTCAGAAACTGCTCCTTGGGGAACAGCAACTCCCCACTGGCGGTCCCAGCATTCGAGTTGCTCGACCCTCAGCTTTAGTGCAAACATTCCGCTTAGGACTCTCTGCTGTGTATCGGTCTGATGCAAGCACCAGAGGTAAGTTTAGCTGTGTCAGTAATTGCTGGTAGAATTGTAACACTGTAACAGTGTTCAATATAAAAGTTTACTGTTGCGTAAATTGAAATTTTGGAAACATGGCTATATGCCATTTTTTAAGAATTTTTTGTGAAAATTCTACAACTAGTAAGTAAAATGTAATCAGAGAAGAAAATACGGCATATACGGCAGTTTATTTACAAATTAAGCAATTAATGAAGTTGGTATTTGCATTAAGAATCAAATCAAAAAATATTTGGGTACTCAAGTGGACACATAATAGATATTAAAAATACTTGTGAGGGATATATCTTGTAGTATCTTTATATATAAAGATGAATGTATGTATGTTTGTTTGTTTGTTTGTTTTTCCTTCATACAAATCCACAGTTTTCATCCGATCTCGATGAAACTTTGCACACTTATCCTTTGAAACAAGGAGAAAAATACTGTCTACATTTGGTGGAAAAATTATCTGTATAAATAACACATGTTGTGTCATAACTTCGAAATACGGCGATAGACAGACACGTTGGATATGGACGTCTCCGTACCGTGTTTCCGTGTAGTGGAATGGCAGCTCAGTGGTTAAAGCGCTTGCTTACGAACGTCGTGGTCTCCGGTTCAAATCTCCGTGGAGGCTAAGGTTTTTAAAAATTGTTTTGGATCGTAAGAGTCACGGTTGCGCCATCGGTTATTCGGATTGAATTATAAACTGTAGATATCACAAAGGTAGGGGGTGCAACCTGAGGCAATTCGTAGGTATTCTTGCAATACAGTAGATGTACACTATTTTTACGTTAAATTGATCCATCAGGGGTGATTCGTAGTCAGTGTGTGAGTGGGAACCACAGTAATATTATTTATAAATACGGAAGTAAGTCTCTGTCTTTTTGTTACGTTTTGACGACTAAATGGCTATATCCTTGTGATGGAATTTTATAAGGAAATCTGTATGAAGGGCACAGGATATTTTTTCCAGTATGATTAACAGTTGTAGTCACGAAATTTTGAGATCTTATCGAATAGTGACAGAAATATGTTGGAAATTGATTCTCTTCAAGAGACAGGTTCGACGGTGCAATGATATAGTGATAGCTTTCCTGTCATATTATTCCGACTCGATATTGTTTGGGACCAATCCTTCGTTTCCAACAATTTTCTATATTTAATTCTGGCAAAAAAATTCTTAATCCACGCGTACGAAGTCGCGGGTACGAGCTAGTGTACTAATAAAATTACTAATAAAAAAAAAGTTTCCTTTTAAATATTTCAAAACGATTGGTGACAGTGAATGACTTCTGGTCCCATCAATAACGCCAGAATAAGAACAATAATCAATTCAGTAATACCACGCCATTTCTACGTATATCGATGAAGGCTAGACTGCTCCTTTTACAGGGAAAAGTAATGTTATCAGTTGTTTGTTACAGCTTATAAATTTCCTGATAAAGGGTGAAACCATCACATGGTGATGATATGCTATCATTATGAATCACGGAGAAAAGAGAAATAAGTTATGAAAAGGTATTGTTTGAACCCAGCAATGCTCCCATACACAAGTCTCTAATTGCTATAAGTACAATTGAGGAGTCTGGGTTTCAGTTGATACCACACACCCTGCTACTCGTCCAGCCTGGCCATTAAAACTGGAAACAATTCTGTCAAATCAGAGAATGATGTCAAAGGAGCTGTCTCATTATATGACACAATTGAGAACTACTTCCATGTGGGCATTATAAAAGTGTATATGTTTATTTATTTATTTATTGTTTGATCTTTGAAACCCACCTCCTTCCGAACGCCAGAGCAGAATGTTGACCGCTCACACGCTTGGTAAAGGCATTGGAACGTCCTTTGAAGCTCAAATGTGTCTCTATTGAAAACTAAACCAGAACATTTCTTGTAACTGGTGTCATACTGCGAACAATGGGACGAACGTATTTTCTAAGTGTCTACTAAAAATCACATTTTTACTGCTTAATCTACAACATGAGTAATCCTTCAGTGTCGTTATATTATTCATCATCATCATCATGAATTTTCCTCTTTAACGAACCGGTTGTAGCAGTGAAAAATACTTTTCCGTAATATCCAGTCTGCTACCACTTCTACTACATTATCTTCATCCCAATCTATATTGTTTCTATTTGCAGTTACAAATTTTTTCAAACTATTCTTAAGATAGTCTATTTGGCGCCAGCCATTTTCATAATGTGACAAAATCATTTGAGTTTTGTTTCTTGTAAAAGTGTCTAGAAAGCTTTTTAATAGCTTTCGTGTGAGGAACCAGCCACCACCAACCTGTATGGCCTGTACGACAACGTTTCAATATTTCATTGAATACTTGCTCATCTTGCTTACCTACAGCGTGGGAGGGTGGAATTGATGTTGTTGCGAGACACCTTTTGTAGACTACCAGATGTGCCAGAATTTCTGACGATACAATGTGCTTAATTACTCGCACTGTGTATTGGTTTAACACAAAATAAAAATACTGCTCGAGTTTAAAACCACTATTTTCACGTCGTCGTTTACCGATGAAACCGAACCCTAATCAAATACAGAATGCAAGCGCTTACGCCATGAGCTGACATTTTTGGCAGGAGAATAGTAAGCATAGTAGTCGAAGTTGAAGTTTGAACTTTCATAGGACCATCCGAAGGTATTTGATTCCTTGTAGTTACTTGAGGGTACGCAACGAAAGAAACCGTTCTACTAGTTCAAGTCGGACACGGATTCGCTTTTAATTTTGCCTTGTTTGATCTTCTGGGTACATAACAGGAGGAATTTCATTTCAGTGGGCTGATGTCCCTTAAACGCCCGTCCAAATGACCGGTATTTCCTATGGTGGTAGCAGGAATTCTGTAAAAGATTGTAAGGAAACACGAATAACGATTAATCATTAATATATATGTATATATATTTCGTGACGAGTATTTGGCTAAGATATTTTTAAATAACCGCATTTAATTTTCAATGACAGTAACTTTTACTGTTATGAAAACGTTTCTAAGTAAAGTATAATTTCAAAAACTAATAACTATTATCTGTTTGATCTATATATTTCGTGCAAACTTTAGCTGAGTTTTTATAAACTTCAGTATTTGTTATCTTCTGTTAAAACGTTCTTAGCCTATGTTGTCACTTCGTTCTGGTAACTGATACAGAGAACACAGTGTAAACATGGGATGCTCGTCTCCTTTATACATGAATTTCTGCATCTAGTTGTCGTGAATAAACAAAAAGATACATTTAAATTTAAATAAACGTCACATTATTTTTTTTTTTAAATTTCTGCCTCGAATTTTAATTTTTAACTGTTTTACGGAACGGGTAATTTCAATATAGCAGGCACGGTACTTGCACTTTCTTTTAACAGTGTAAGTACAAATAAACTCAAATTCGTTTATTTATTTGAAATTTATATTTCCTTTTTACAACATAAGCGCAGATAACATCAAAAGAAGTTTTTTGTTTGAAATTTCCCGGTTAGCTAAACAGCGCTATGGTGGCAGCCAATGTAACTATTCGGGTATTACCGAGACTCGCCGAAGTTTGCCGAACCGTTGAGATGAGTTCAGTCTCCAGAGAGAACGTATTTTATTAAAGTGGATACTTTTGATGACTGAGAAAAGCTTTGGTTCCTTTATATCTTCCGAATGAGAACTTAATAAGTTTGTAGCTGTTTTAATTCTATTGCTTCTTACTGGAATTAGTAAATTACATTTTTTGATGACATTCTGTTAAATCGTAGTCAACATAAGTAATTTTTATCCAATGTCCATACGATAAAAAAAATTAGTGATTAAGGATTAATGCGTTTCCACGTTGGTACTAAATTACTACACAATCACAATTATGATAAGTGTTTTTAAACAAAATAGATACTCCATTATTGTTAACATGTTCCTCCACAACACTCAGTTGCAACAAGGAATAAAAATGTTAAGAATTCAATAGTGATGGTAAGTTTGATTTGAAACGTTAGAAGCACAAACTTCCCACCAAATTCAATTTATATACTCCAAGAATCGGCCCACTTTACAAACCTGTCATCAAAGTCTTAAGGGCGTTACATTATATTTCAAACTCAAACAACTAATCAGAAGGGTCGAATAATGGTCGTTATTCACGTGGTACCTAGTATCTCAGTAAAGAAAAAACGTTTATACGAGCGGTAAATAAAATTCTTTCCAGCGTCAGGTCATCCACGTTCTTGTTTACAAGTAACGACGTTTTACATCAACTTCGCCGTCTCAGTATTTCATACCATGTCGCATTTAAATCTGAAGCGCTGTCGCTCCTACCATTTCATTGTGTTTCTTACCACTCCTTACTCGCGTTGCTGCTTTATATTACTGTCAGCATTAGGCTATCTCGGTGTCGTTTATAAGGCTAAAGATATCGGAACAATAAATGCGAATAATTTCAGAGCGTGAACAAAAAGTAGTTATTAATACATTACTCGTTCTATTCCTTTTCTTGTTAATCCATGCGTATCCAGATTATCTATTACGGCAGCGAAATTCACAGAACGTAGACAAGTGTGTTTGCGGCTATAGTAACCGTATATCAAATTTTAATTTCCACAGAATAATTAAAGATTGCAAATTTTCATGTCTCTAAGTCACCAAATTTTTCGTGCTACGTTTGGCTTGCTTGTTCTGATTGCTAATAAAAAATAACAGTAGGAGTATTTACTGAACTTTCACAAATTAGTTCGAGGTAAAATCTGTTCTTTTTCTATAGAACACATTTCTCAATCATCAGAGTTCAATTATTGTGATCTGTTAACTTCAATTTCACAGCCATAAAATCATTCGTTTGTATTTTAAATTATAGTGAATGATTGAAGAATGTGTTTAATTAATTCACATTTCTTTTAATTAATGTTATGCAGTATGCTGAGGAATGATACCTTTATCATTAAATGATTAATTAATAATCATTAACAGCAAATAAATCCCCTCCGTATTTTCGGTTATTACAACTGTGACGTATATTCATTCTTCCTGAAGTTGATTCATTGCACTGAAGGATAGAAAGTGGATTTATTTTCTTGAGTGTATTAGACTGCTAGACAAAAGGACGTGTTGTGAAGCATGCAGTGCTTTGCAACTGTTTACGAGTGACGAGTGAAACCGAATACACTTGTTGGTGAGATGACCGCCACATGTTGTACGCGGTTTAGCAGGGAGTGCGTGAATCATGTGGTCGAAAAAACTGTTGTCGGCGTTGTAACGTGGTGCGCCGCCCAGCAGTGTCGTGTTGTGGTATACGAGAAACAGAACTCATTGGTATGCAGTCAGAACAGAATGCAGATAAATGCATTAATACTCCAAACCCCATTGCATTCCCTAAATTCTCCATTCTTCTATGGTTCCTGATATATATCTGATTTATCCTTCAGAGGTTATTTAAAGTAAAGAAAAGCATATAGAAATCTTACATTTATTTTGAGGCCGCCTTTCGTGGTTTTGTCAATTACCGCTCATCTGCCTTTTGTTAATGGAAAACGGTTAAGACACGGTACTTGTACTAATAAAACCACTTTCGCATTAATGTTTTATTCTTACACTTACAATACTTTTGACATCACATCTTCATTGAAACAATTTCACTAGGTGTTGGAATTTGTAATTTCTTGAAAAATTACTCCGATTTTATCCGTTTTACATGGATACAACTATACAGTGATGTGTTGGCAGTATAGTAAAAAGCAGAGCTAAACTTAATCATTCGTCAAAACATGTTATGATTTGGTTTTTACCAAAACAAAGTTACTAATAAAGTTTTTAAAAAAAACTAATATTGACAAAATGGCATGTTCCTTATACTTATTTTGTTTGTATCTAAAGTTTTGTACTCATGCTGATAAGTCTGAAATCAATTAGCCTATAGAGACATTTTCTTTAATCTATAATCTATTAGTGGAAGTAGATGCGTACTTTTTAACAGTGACAATGGTTTGATTACACAAAGCAGTAGTTTATTTAATTAGTCGAAAATCATCATTGATGTTGAGTTTGTCTGTAGTGATGGAGGTAGGCTTGCATTCAAGTTGCTTTAAAGAATTTAACTTCTGCTTTCACAAATGTTTACCCATTTCTGTTTTCGTCATTACTGGCCATATCACTGTAACAAAAATACAAATTACTGCACGGACAAGACACAATATAAAGTTTTTATTCCAATATTTGTAATTCAAGACGTTACAAGTCAATGCGAAATGAAGAAGAAATGTAAACTGGAAAGGATCTGCAGACCCAAAGGCCTGCTACCGTTAGACAAACAATTACGAACTCAAATCAACATATCTAATATAATCAAAATTAACCTAACAATACTCTGATAGTGCCAACTTCTCTCAGAGCGTTCCAGGGTTAAATCTATTTCGCGAAACGTTTATCAGCTCTAGGTTCGTTGCAGCAACACCCTGTTACCATATTCGGAACATAACCATCAGAAATATCTCGCAGGCACGAAATTCAACACAGTTTCACCCCACTAGGCAGCCAGGGATCAGATAACATCATCACCAACAAGAGTGTATTTCCATCATCCCGTCTCTAAAAATGCATCCTTGTCAATTTTAGGACGTGGTCTATCCGTAACTTTGACTTAGCTACCAAAATCATTAAAAGTTAGTAGCCATAAGGTCACGCTGTGTAGCCCCAGCCCGGGTCTAAAAACAAGCAAAAAATAACGATACACCCATTTGTCTGAAAAGTTGTGTATTTACTGACTAACTGGCACGCAACTAGTTTCATAATAATATATATATATACTGATTTGAATCATCTCATATAATTCTACCACATGCAATAAAAACTGCTTAAAAATACAACACATTGACAGAAACTTAGAGCTGATTTACTGCCTAACAAGTTATTAAGCTTTTAGTTGCCTCGCATAATCTTGTTACTAACTGTTAAGCAATGGGACTCAGTTGTGCTCCATGCTTGGTCTCCCCACCGTGAGCGCTTACAGTGGGATGTTCTTTCCGTCTAAAACAACTTTCAAGGAATTTTTTTCTAATTTGTTTTATGATTACATAATCAAGTATTATTGTGTGCGTAAATGACAGTGAACAGTGTGTGTCAACCTCGTTTTGTGCTGCGAATGAGCCATGAAAGAGAAGAGGGGAATAAATAAATCCTATACTTAACTGTTCTAGACTCCTATTGCGAAATGCACAAATGTGCAGTTTAATTTTGCCATCTGACGGATATGTCCAACACAGTATTGTGTGCCAAGTGAATTGAGGCTTGAGTTGAAGATGTGAGGAAGATACCTCTGGTCTACGCATAAAGCCCCTTTTCATTACAATATTAACAGTATGTGGCAATACTCACCGTGTCTCTAGAGGCATTACGGTGCGTGAAATTGTGACCTTATAAATAGATAGGATGTGGTGGCCCATCTCGTGTCTACGGAAAAGATGGCGCTGACTTCCTGGTAGGTGAACAGCAACAGCTCGACCTCGTGAATAGTCGACACAAGGAAGTCATGTCTCGATTCAGAAGTCCAGTCAAACCAACAGGTTCCTTCCCATAACAAACTTCCACAAACTTAAGTACGTTGCTAATGCGTGACTGGTTCGGTAGGGGGAATACTTCCACTCTAAAATGAGATACGTGCTGCATCTCACTATTTAAGCTACGTTTCGCAAATTCGCGGACTAGAGGGAGACCACTGTTTTACAGCTCTCCATTGGCTAGCGTTTCTGGCTGGCGAGGGTAAACAGCATTGACAGTTACGACATATCAATCACCGAAACTCGCCGGCAGTCTTTTGTTAGCCTACATCCCTTAAATAAAGTCTGTACACTGCATCTGCCTTAATTGTCGTGTCCAATCCATAGGACATAGGAAACTAGTTTTAGCAATTTAAGAGTCACAAATCCTGAAAACAACCGAGATTCGATTGCCAGTTTAAGAACATCAGTAATTCTTAGATGCCACATCGACCAGGTAGAACACACTTGTTAAATCACGTATAACTTACTTTTATCCTAAGATAAAATTCAATACTGCAATTTATTTTCGGCAATTGGCTTTGTTTGATAGCTTTACCTCTATTTCGTCTGATAACATCAACAACCTGCATTTTACATGTTTCACTTTTTAGTTTGTATGAGACGTAAGAAAACCGTTGTTTTATGTTTATGTTCTTCCCCTTCACTCATAATAATTAAATAAATAAAAGAGTAAACTGGTTTCTAAAAGACTCAAATAGATAGCATCTTGAAACCACCATCAAGCAATTTTACCAAACTCGATATTCGTGTCTTTACTAAATTCCTATTAAAATCTTTCCAATGCCATTGATATATAAAATTCAATCTCCAGTAAGCTATATTAGATTTCTAATAGTAATAATAAAATATCATATTTGATATCAGCGTAAAGTATATACAAAAAGGAAAGCAATTGAGCTCAGCAAATAAATATTCGCCCATTTTTATCCTTATAGACAGAGAAACACGATGCAAAATATTATTTAAATGGTAATATTACACATTCATTGCTATTTGACAGGTGTGTCTGCATCTTGCCTAAGGAACTCTTGAGTGCAACTGATTTATGAAAATATATATCCTTATAATTAAAAACTATGGACTTTCGTAATCGGTATTGTAATAAATTTTCACGTACAGTGTGTAAATGTGACGGTCACAGAGCCCACAAGGCATGGCAGTGCACGAATGAACGCTACTGCGTGCTGTGAACATTGACGGTTGAGTTTACGGTAATCTATCGTCAGCGGCAGACCCCCAGCGTCCGATCCGTTAGGGAAACACATTTATAACCCTCAATAAACATCTTAAAAGCTTATTCATAAATACTTAACAGATTTATTGAAGGATGCTGCATCCCAAAGTTGCCACTATTTATGTGGCATGCAACAAGACAGGTTTTTATTGCGACTTCTTCGTAACTAGCGCATTCGTTGAGTAGCGGGAGATGTTTCAGCCTGTTAAAGCTCTTGACGACTTTAGTATTAACATCTGTTGCTTGAAGATCTCTCGGTCGTGCCGCCGGATCAATTTATCATGGATGAACGAATTTTCAATGGCGTAACGTGCCATCATCTTCAGGTTGCGTCTGCTGACGGCGTGAGGAGCGCAGTTCAGGAAAATTCGTTCATCCACGAGCAATTGATCCGGCCACATTCCCAAGAGATCTCCAAGCATCAGATTCGCCGGGAGCCAACCACAGTGCAAGATATTCACGCCTAAAGATCTGATAGGCACTAGGATGGCGAAATCATGGATTCCTGTAAGCAGGACTAAGGGCGGAGACACATGCTTTGCTGATTCGCATTCAAGTTCACTTCATCTTCATTTCTATGGTATGAGACGGAGTAACAGACTTTTACGCTGTCAATTCATCGGCGCATCTTAGCAGATAGGACCGATGCCGGAAGGCCATATGGTGAGACATTCATGAGAGAGTTTGTTCTAAGCAGCTGGTTAAAAACTGTAAGGAGTACAATTGAAATGGCAGAAGCAAGTAATTACATTTTGTTGCTCCTTAGCAGTTTTCCTCAACATAATGATGTGTTTTGTCACACCATCATAAATTATAAGCGTTCTGCTTGGTTCTTGAACACACCTACATAAACAATAATTGTCTCTATAATGTCTCTTTGACTTCGATTGGAAAATTTAATAAACTAGAAGCTCTGTTTGATCAGCAGTCATGTAACGAAGAATGATTGAATGGATCGTACATTTTCGAAAATTTTCTCCGAAAATTGATCTCAGTGAGGTGTTTACTTCCTTGTCATATTTCTCAGTGTCATTACTATACACTGCTATGAGCAACAAATGACGAAATGTCAATAAACATTTGGGTCCGATGAATTTAAACTATTTCTTTACTTCATTTTTTTCAGCTTTCAGTTATTTGCCGTATTGTAACGCACGAATTTACTTGAAAGTATTAAAGCATTTTAATTTTGTATTCATTAATCGAATTATGTTTGACTCTTAACTTTTGTGAAAGATACGATAAAATAATCGCATTTATTTTAAAATAACGTAACCATCTTAAACGACAAATGGTATTTGAAATTCACTGTAATAGAAAACTACTGCTTGTTCACAAGGATAAATATCAGTCTCTCGCACAGCGCACAGACCCTGGAGTGGTGAATAAGGCAGGCTGTGAAGGGCTAACATGTCTGCGAAATGCTCCCCTTCCTTCGCGAGAACACTGCTCGTGGTGAGTAAATCCTCCATAACGAGGACGCGTGAGGGGTCCACACCAGCCTCATGCAGTAATTAAGTTGGCCTGCATGTGTAGGGCCGTATTGTAACTCACAACCTGGAGCGCCGCTGGGTGTAACGCTGCTGTAACGAGCATACGGCAAACATACGACGCCACAGTGACTTCACGCTTGTTTCGGTCTGCGCAGCCATTTTGAGAATATGTGCTATGAAACATTCGTGTGCGTTTGATTTATTTATATGTTTCCTCCCTAAGAACTCGGTGAATTTTCATGTAGTGAAGAACTTGACCAATCTACTTGTTAACAAACTTCCTGATGGCTCAGTAGAGAACGAAAGGTCCCGGAATCGAATCCACGTCTCGGTAGGAATTTGTATAGACGTTTAATTAGACCTTCATCTCTAGCACAACTTGCTGTGTAATGTGAAGTAAGCCAGAAAGCTTCCATGCTTCAGGTTTCATGTTAAATTGTAGATCCCATTTACGAGATAGTATAACAGGGTTAGGTTTGGTAAGGAGAAAAGGAGGTGGCCACCCTACCTCCTACACAAGGCCAGGTATTTCTTCATCTGAAGGGTCCAACCAATCTTAGGGTTGAATAACAAGCTTAATTTTACTTATCAACAATTCGAATTTGTGATAAGCAATTTCACATGCAGATAACAGTCGAAGAAAAGATCGGGGAAAGCACTGGAAAATTTCAGTGGGTTTTAGGTTTTGTACAGGATTTCCATTACAGCAGACCCAGCTTCTCAGTTGGTCGCTGAGAGAAAACAGATTCTGATTTCAAACCCTGGTCCGCGGAATCGGCACCGAATTCTGAATCGCCAAACATGAATCATGAATGTCGGGAACTGTATTGGATAACAGGACTTTAACAAAGCTGCTGAAGATTCTGGACATGAGGTATGGATATTTTACTAGCTGATTACTCGTCCAGTGCTATTAGATGCATCAGAGACATCGCAAATTAACGAATAAAATGGTTGGTTTTAGAAGAAGGTACTGCACAAAATCTGTGCCCCAACACACGAACAGGCAAAATGGAAGAAAGCCAAACAGAGAAATGAAAGAAAAGTATAATGAATGGGATATAATATGTGATATTAAGAGTAAAATATTGCAATAATATTCTTATGAAAGAAATTGACTGCACAAAAAGAAGTCCGCCAAGAGGGAGACAAATACTGAGATGTAGTATAAAGTGAATGCTGCCATCTCTAGGATCGAAGTTCCAGAAGACCAAGTAGAAGAGGTGTCAGGTGACTTAATACTCAGGCATGAATGACCATGGGAAAAAGTGGAACGTACACCTGTCACTACTTTCTAGACGTAGTGAATGCATCACGCCTGTATTTTTATTGAAGTCTTAGTTTAAATTCATTTAGCTTATAACTATAATTTTTTTCAGGAGCTGAATTTACTATTGACATCCAGTTCTTAAATAACTCAAATTATAAAAACAAGTTTTTAACCATAAGTCTACTGAAATTAAAAGCTTTGTAATCAAATTTTGATTTTATTCTGCTTCAAAAACAAGTATTTTCGAGACAGAAGTGAGTGTTTACGTCGCTAGTTACCGAAAAATCACTTAAAAATATTTGTTAGGAAACGTGGCTCAGGATTCGATCATTTATACTTTCAACCAACACTGATGTAATTTGCTCTGAACTGCAATGATTACTTATATCTTAAGAGACACCGCATTAGATATTACGAAACGCATTCATAATTTCAAGCTTTCTGCAAATTATTAAGTACGCATGTAGCTCAGCATAAATACAATTAGTGACGAACATCGAAATTCTTGCAATTATATATCAACACTAACGTAAAGCATTGTGCCTAACAACATATAATATTCATAAAGGCATTTTAATTTTCCCTTTAAATTAGCTGCTTCTTTTTTTATTACCATTCATCTTACTGACAGTTTTACATTTCTTATATGTCATACCCCTAATTTTTTTTAATGTACATATTATTTTCTACCAAAATTTCATAGTATTTAGTGTGATCAGACTGCTAGTAAAACTAATTCATGAATCGATGTACTCATAATTAAATGATCTGAAATAAATCAAATGGTAATGTATGTTAATGTATTTTAATTTATTGTTAATGCACTGCTAGTATAAATTCATTAGCACGCAAAAATGCATATTTCCATTAATATTAATGGAAATTTGGCGTAGCTTATAAAAGGAATAAAACTAAGTGCAATGGATAGCTAAATAGGATGTATGCAGTAGGCATGCCGCATTAAAGGCTTTCGTTTTTTTCGTATTCAGTATTATAGATCCGGTAATTTTACTAAACAAATGACTCATCATTTACAACTAATTAGTATGAACTGTCAAGAAGTCAGGGTTCTAAATTAGAGGCATAGACTGGACTGTGGTTGAAGACGGCAACATATTCTTCCGTTTGCTGATCTACAATCCATGGTTAGTGGAGACCAACGTGAGTGTGTGTGTGTGCCGGTGTTTATTTTACTACGAGCGTTGGCACTTAGTGGTAGCAGCTAGTTTGCTGCCTTCTGGGGCACACACAGCTAGAGCGCATGGTAGAGCAGCCAGCGCCATTGGGTAAATTGTTAGCGGCGGCTGACGGCCACTTGCATAGAAATTAGACTGTTAGCAGAATTGGGGCCCGGGTAATCCTGCGACACTTTGCGGTAGCTGCGCGCCTCACTTCGCGCCGATACGCCAGAGTGGCAACAAGAGACTGCCAGCGAGTCTGCAAGGAGCAAACCAAAAAAAAAAAAATAATAACAGCACCAAGCAAGGAGGATAAAATGTAACTCTGTAAATTGGAAATATTTCTGCTGAAACAACGGTGAATTATTGAGTTATTACCGTCTTTTACAATAAGCTGCTGTTAAAGCACTACGAATGTTCATGATTAATTGACTTTCGGGTTATGCCGCGTTGTTTATTTCATTACCTGAGCTTTCGGCTGGTATCCTCCAACCTTCCTCAGAGATACTGTTTATGTTGACATAGCAACGAGCGCCAAGCATCGAAGAGTAAAAGGCCGCTATCTTCGTTGATGTTGTTGTTATTTTTTTTTAATTTCTACTGCCTCTTTCACCCGTCGGGGCCACCACTGGTCTTCTCTCCACAGTAACCTCGTTTCTTGAAATTTTATTTCATGCCCGGTATTAATAGCATGGCGGACTACGGCGGATTTGTCGCTGTTGTTATATTTGTAGTGGCGGAGAGACTTAAAGAACATATCCGCCACTACAAATATAACAGCAGCGACAAATCCGCCGTAGTCCGCCATGCTATTAATAACGGGCATGAAGTAAAATTTCAAGAAACGAGGTTACTGTGGAGAGAAGACCAGTGGTGGCCCCGACGGGTGAAAGAGGCAGTAGAAATTTTAAAAAATACCAACAACATCAACGAAGATAGCGGCCTTTTACTCTGCGATGCTTGGCGCTCGTTGCTATGTCAACATAAACAGTATCTCTGACGAAGGCTGGAGGATACCAGCCGAAAGCTCAGGTAATGAAATAAACAACGCGGCATAACCCGAAAGTCAATTAATCATGAACAAAGATGGCCGTGGAAATCTGAGGAATCATTTAACTACGAATGTTGTCCAATTATCGCTGTAACGCGGTTTTATATACTGACGGAAACACGTTTCTAATGCTATTAGATATATTCTTTTAACTATGTCATTTTTTATTTCGGTACTCAAAGTGAATCAGATCATCTAAAGACATAAAAATATTTACTGTCCACTTTCATCATTACCATAAAAGCTAGAGATTGTTATTGATCCGCACTATATGTGGTCCATTACCATTTACGTAGTTTGGGAGTTGTCGCGAAATTGCTATCGGAAACAAAACAAAAAGTCGAAACTCCAGTAATAACAGGAAACAGTAAGTTTGATCAATTATCCAGTACATTTGGAATATGAGCGAAGGTCAATTTACAACAGAGTCTGTATAGATATTGGCAAGATTTGTGACGCCCTTCTGCTATGAGATATGCAATCATTAATTCAAAGATTTCTAGTTAAAATAAAGACAATTATCCTACCTGATACTTTAAGTGAATACGTGCAATCAAAAGGAATATTGTTTTAACTTGTGTATAGTCTCGAGTTTCTTTCATAACTTTAAAGGGTCAAATATCATTTGTAGTTGCGTTACAAAGACATACAGCGATGATGGAGACAGATTGAGCTAGCATTAAAGCGCTTATCTCGCGACGATGCTCATTACTGTCTACTGGTGGGTGATTAAGTACCGGTACTAAAATATAACTATTTGTCTGGCCTCAAATCGAAGCTCAGATTGGCCTTTCGTTCATTTGTGTTCAGAGCTTTATATTACTGATCTTACTGCAGATTAATTTTAATTGTAAATGAAACTAGGTGATCCGTGAAAACAGCTCTGATCACACATTTAGATTTTTCGGTGAGTAAATGAATCTCTTGAATTGTAAGTATTTTATAGAACACACTGTAGTTTTCATTTATCTAGTTAGCAGTGAAATTACGTATTCATGTCTCTTTGCTGACGTGAAACTCAATCACTACGACACTTACACTAAAATGGGTGGTAATCATTTTACTCTTTAGTTATACAAGAAAGTAATTTTAAAAAATTAAAATAATACGAAATTCAGCAGCAATCAGTTCTGCCCAATAAAAAGGTTACTCTTTCGAAAGCTTATCTCAGCATATCGAAGAAGAAGAACAAAATTAAAATTAAGGAAATTAGAAACAAACTGATTTGCTCTACTAATCTGTGTCCCTTGAAAGGAAGATAATTCTAATGGAATAGTGAAAACTGTAGACAGAATGAAAGTCAATTTAAATCAGTGAGGTCTAAATCGACTGTTTCATGATTGATGTTCTCATAATTCACTTCAGTGCATTTTAACGACATATGTGCTGATAATGTAACATCGCTTTTTTTGTTGTTGTTGTTTCTAGTGTAAAGACGAATCAGTAAATAGGGAGAGAGTAGTCTGACAATAGTCAATAAATGCATTAGCAAACTAGTGCATACGCCTATGGCGTAGCATGTTGACTGCAAGCTACTAATGCATGAAAGGAAGCAGACTTTGGATTCTCCTTATATAATGCTTATTGACATGATTTAATCACCAATGTGATATCTGTGGAACGATACAAACAGTTAGCACCGAAATCTACTCAATAACTCATTGTGAAAATGTTTAATGTCATTTTAAATCACATATCAAAGTTCGAAACTTACATTTTTCAAAATCTATTCAAAATATAAAATATAAACATATTTAATTAATGAGCACCAACATTTCATGGGTGCCCAGCAACACTGCAAGTTCAAACCAGCCGCACAATAATTGGCAGTATGGCGGATATAACTAGAATTACGTCTCCAACAAGAATAGTTTTAATTTTGCTTTATTCTTAATTCCTATTATGACACACTGCGTCCGACATAAAGGTGAAATGACAACACCAAAAATTAATCAAAATACAGTAAACTGAAAAATCAGTGATGAAACCACAGAGACACCAAAGCTCGAAAGGATTTTTCCTTAGAAAATTTGACGTAAGTAAATTCAAATATACTTTTTTTGATTAACGAAAGCTCGTAGTACCACTTCTTGTAAGTCGCATTCCAATCTAATTTAACATTGAAATTTTAAATGTGTCAATTTTTATCTCCCGTTAGCAATTCAATAATATCTTATCTATATATGCCCACTTAAAGTTCAAACTTATATTTTGTATCTTTCTCCGTAGTCATGTTGAAGCAAACGGAAGTATTGCTGAAAGGCTTTGTTTACTCGGCGAAACAAAATTGCAGAATAAAAATAATATAGTGGTACCTCGATACTGGTGATTGTTAATTGGCTTAATATCAGCATACCGAGAGTCGAAACGAAAATTTAACATGAAGTAAACGATGTAACCTCTTTTAAAGACAGTTCTTCATGAAATTAACAAGAAGTAACAAGCAGAAACTATTTTAAAACATTTATGCTAAAGCATAGAAGTCACGTAACTTCCAAATTATTGGAGTTCCTTTTTTTTTGACAACGGCTTCAAGTTCTGTCTGCAGCTATCTCAATGACGATACCAGGACACTACAAGAATTTATTAATAACGCAATTATATCTCTATATCTGGAGTTATCTTTACAAGCGGAAGAAAGGGTTGAATTACTACGTCAGACCGACCATATACCATAATTAGGATGGCTGAAATGGTTGTTGTAGAAGTTTATACTTCACCTACTTGGATATAAACTTCACTTTTAAATTATGATTTCTTCCAAATTTAAGGTTGTCTTTTGCCTGATGGCGAATTCTTTGTCTGCCTGTATCAGAAGGAGTACATTTTATGTCCTCAATTGGGTCTTAGAAAAACGTCGTATGTAGCCTCTTCCTTATATGTTATCAAATATACTCTGATCGTCTGACAGAAATATACTTCACCTTTTCTATTATTTACGTTAATTGTTTCTTCCATCTATTGGTCAGTACTGTTCATTTCGACGTCCACTTTCGAACAGTCATTTATTTCTGAGTCGTACTTCTGAATAGAACTTTATATAAAACATAGTAATTCATCGTGGTTGCAACCGTTTACAATATTTAATAACTACTTCCTTTTTAGTCGACAGTATTTCTTCAACCTGGCTTTTTATCAAATTAAAACATCAACCATTCACCAACGATGTTACATTTCTTATCTCTTGCATCGCCTCTGCTTCAAATCGCATTACTCTTTCCTTCTCACTATTATTATTAATCGTTTCCACAGTAATTATTAGTCTACACTCATAATAATATAATTATAATTAAGATCGATTTATTATCTACATGTCGTCATGTTTTGCCCTTACAACTTGAAAATGTGCTAATTTTCAGCTAACACCAACATCCTCTAGACAACAGATAACTGAATCAGATTAGCTGGTCTCATGAAATATAAGCAACGTTTATATTTGACGTGATATTTAATCTCCTAAAATGAACACAAATGTTATATTTGGAACAATGGTTACAAATGACATAATACAACAGTGGAATGGAGTGTTGACACTTTCCTCACCTCTTTTTAGTCTCGTTTTTAGAGACGCAGTGTTCATTTACAAAGTCCTGACCTACGATGTTACGGGGCGATTCATTATAAGTAAGATGCGAGCACAAAGCCGTGCTTTAAGTTTTTTCTGCCTTGTTATTATCGCGTTCTTTTTATCGCATCTGCGCTAGGGACGAGACCCATTACTGAAAGTTTTCTCCAGTTCCAAGAGGCCTCCGCATCTCATTAGTTGCTCCTTTCCTTATTACGCCAGTGTTTTCATTCGAATAAATCTCAGTTAAATGAACAAATATTGCAGATAAGGCATAAACAGCAGAATCATTTCAGTAATTTAGAACATTTCAACATAGACAAAGAGGTAGAGTATGTTATATTACTAATTCCTGAATGCAATAAATGATTTATTTTAAACGCATAAGCATTTATAAATCACTATCTTTGTTTGCTAATTAATTCAAAATTTAGTTTGATGACAACTCGTCAGCAAAAAGAATTTTAAATTTTTGTTCCAACCTAACAGCTGACTGAGAGAATCATAAATCCTACTCTAACCAGATTACTTTATCATTTTTTTAAATGTAAAAAAACATGAATACCATCCACCATATAGTGTTATGTTCAGATGTCTATTTGGAAACGCTTTTTTTTATTAAACCTGCTACTGTATAGGTTCGTTAGGCGATGTTTGGAAGGGGACAAATCTATGAGATCGCGTCATCACGTAGCGTCACGCTGTGACGTGTTGCCCATATGATAATGCTTTATGGATGGGTAAAATCTTGAGTTCATATCGCTAACATGCTAATCTTAACAGAGTATCTGTTACTATAATGTAGTGATCAGGGTCACTCCATAGTTTTTGTTGTGAATGGCAAGAGTGGCTGGATGAGACAGGGTATGCCACCTATTGACAGAAGATTGAGGTATGTTTCTCTCTTTTCATGGCGAACGGTGGGGGTTGACCAGCGGCCAATGGAATTTCGCCCGCCAAAAGAGACAAAGGGTGCGTCGGTTGCCGGAGAAGGACGACACTGGGGCACAGGTGCCTGCCCAAGCAACACCTCTGTGCCACCTCTCTGTGGATGCAGACCAAGAAGCGGTGTAAAGTTATGAGTATAAGTGTATTTTTCAGCGGGAAATAGTGCAGTGGTTAAACTTAGAGTTTAACTAAGTTTATGATTGCTTGGCGCCGTGGTTGGACCTCCTGATCGACTATGGATGGTGGTTTAGTCCATCTACACAATATCATGCAATTGAGAAGGTGAATATAACATTACCACTGAATTGTTTAGGAATCAAGACTCCAGTAAACGTTCCTGGGTGAAGCGATTCACCAGATAAGAAGTTCTCATGTCCAGTAAAATTTTTTATAATGAGCTAGTCGGACAATTTGTCTTGAGTCAACAGCGTGTAAAAATAAGTCTCATGTAGGGTGGCGCCCATGGTATCAAATGTTGTTATTTTTGATAATTATAAAAAAAAGGAAGGTGAATGTTAAATTTTTTTATAATTAAATTCATCAAGTTTCATATGTGAAAATAAATGTCTAGTTATGTTTGTGAATTTTTTGTTCAGAGCAAATTTGACCCATTCCCCGTAAAATTGAGATGCTTATGAAATATCAATGTAAGAAGAATTGATCTAATATTAACATTAATGTGAATGTAAAATATTAAATTTCCATAATTATCATTGCTATTTAAGCACAGAGACGGTCGGACCGTCACAATACGTGTGACGTATTGCGCTTCGACAGTCATGAAAGTATAGTTTATACACATATCTAATATATGAAAATGAATTATAGTTATAATTATTATTACAATGTTCTTCACATAAAAACACAGTTTTTATCCGATTTTGATGGAACTTTGCTTCCGCTTACTTTAAAACCAATAGAAAAATACTGTTTACGTTTTATTTACAGAAACTTAAACCCTCTCCTCCTTTCCCCCTTTTGATAGTACTTAGCACACACACTACAAAACAAGGCGGTGTGGTAGCTAAGTGGTCAAGGCGCTCACTTCCGAAAGTTTCTCTCTCCGGTCGCGGGTTCAAAACCTATGGTCACAGAAATTTTTAGGAGTTGTATTTGATTATCTGAGCTACGCCGAGATCTCCCGCGATTCTGATATCACGTTAAATTTTAGGTCCCTGAGAAAAGGAATTGGCCTTCCTGCCTCTGACACAGTAGCTTGATACATCTCCTTCAGAAGGATTGTACTAACCTTCGGGTTGCGGTCTAAGTTAGATTTTTAATTTTTGAAGTGAAAACTTCTTTAGGTACGTTGGGGCGATTTTGGATGGGTAAAAATCTTATGAGTTCACGTCACCGAAATGTCAATGTTAACCGTATACCTGTAGCGGTCTGGTGGCTCACTGGTTAAGGAGTTTGAATGGGTAACGAAAGATCCTTGGTTCGAATCCCTGTCTTGGTGGGAACTTTCATAGACCCTTAACCCTACTTTCTTCTCTGGCACAGCTGAAGTACGTCAGAACGCTTCCGTGGTTCGATTAATACGTTAAACTGTAGGTGCTCTGTACCTAGTAGGAGTGCCTGGTCATGTTAAGGCGCGTAAGACAGGGGCGGAATGTGCAGCCACTAGAAACCCTGTCACCTGTTCATTACAACTACACGGAAAGATTGACGTGTTGCGCGTATGATATTGACGGTTTAAAGTTATCACTTCTCTGGGGAGTCCCCATTCACTGCCAACTCTCCCCCCCCCCCCCCCCCCCTCTGTCTCTTTTCTCACAACAATTGTCTCGGAGGCCGGCCTCAATGCTGGAGACTAAGAAATATATTAGAAAACTGTTTGAGTTATTAAAGAGTCCTTATTTTGTTTAGAAATTCAAGTCTCAGTTATTTTATGGTCGATTCTGTTAACAATAACGTTACTTAACTTCTAGTGTAATGATATTTCGCAGTTAATTTGATATAATGAATTTAAAATGAATGATTTGCAGGAGATTATTCAAAAAAAAATAGGGTATATGATTTGAGGGCAGTAAAGGATAGTTTCGAGTGTCTCATGACTACTGTAATAATTATTATTGCTTTCAGTGAATAATAATTAATTTAAATATTTATTGGGGACGTCCTCAGCAGCCAATGACATATTTTTTAATTGTTACCATCGTTTTATTGCGTATGATGGTATATTCAAAGATCCTAAATTATTTATACCAAATTCTAAAGTCACTATAGTACATTTTTGTTTGAATAATTCTTTTACTGTTACAAGTAAAAAAAACATATCGAATTGTTTGTGCTGACGTTCCGGCATTGCCAAAATTCAACAGTTTTGGCAATGCCCCATTCTTGATTCCAGTAACTTTAGTGGTCATGCGTCAAGTGAACTCAGTGTTCAACCTAGCAATCATTCGTTTTGTTTTGAACCAGTATTAATAAACATTGTAGGATGATTTATGCTCCAAACCGTATTTGTTTAATGACAGTTAACTGAAGTTAATCACAAATGTAATTTATCAAGTTAGTGCGTTACTTATATAATTATGCAGTTAATCAGCAGATTGTGGTGAAAATCATTTGGTGACCAAAAACGCAGTTTTCCAGTTAGTTGATTAAACTTCCCCTGACAACAGCAAGTTACATTAAATCCTGTAGAATATTTACTTCTCACCATAGTATCTAATACACATTCGTTTTTAAAGTAGAGTCTTATTAAAAATTTAAGCGATTGAGTTTACATGGTGCGTATACATATGTATTAAAATAACAGAAAAATATAAATATCCACGAATTTGACATTATGATTCTGCAGCATACTTACAGTTCCACTCCTCTGTTTCTTGCCACTTCATATGCAGCTACCGTTTCCTTTCATGATGTCCACCTTCTTGTCTCTACACGCTGGCACTAAGCCGAGAGCTGACTTTCATGAGGCATCTCGACCGTTAAACTGCGGAGGAAGTAGGTCTGGTACATTCATTTCTTCTAATAAAAACTCCAGGTCGAGATACAAATACAACTAGAACTGATGGCAAAAACAACCGGGATGATGACTTTAAAAATACGGTAAGACTATTCCACAATTTAAAAAAAGAACTATCTACAAGAGTTTGCATTTCTGAGACGAGATAAATTTTCATCGTAATCGTACACTGACGCAATTTAATTAATATGACCTAAGAAAGCAGTTCTTCAGTATATTTTAAGAGTAACGTTATGCAGAAGAAAAATAACATCTTCCTCGAGAGTGAAAAATTTAAATATCAGCGTCGGAAACTAGGGAAAAGTTAATAATACAAATTGGTAGTAACATTGTTATACCATTGAAAATAACAGACTAAGATAAATAATCCGACTGATAATCAGTGCAACTTATATGTATGGAAGATAATTACTGGTGAAAACAAAAACGTTTTGATAAAAATATTCGATATCTTATGTGATTGTAATATGATGTAAATATGCTTCTATTGGTATTGACTCAGAATGACACAAAAAATTGAGGTGAGTGTAGGAAAACAGGAAGTAAATGGGATTTTTTGTGGTATTGTCCATTTTGTTTTAGGCTTTGGAAAATTTCAGAGAAGCAAGTTCAGAATCACCCTACAGTGACAGAAAGGAAAGGTGGTTCGTTTAGTATTGAGGGTGAAATGGATGATTGGGAGCTGGAATTAGGTCGTAGGGGAAATAAGGTAAACGGGATGAACGTGATAGACAGTCCAGGAATTTTTGGGAGAAATAGGTTTGACTTGATAGCAGAATCAGAAAGGGTAAGAGTTTCAGCTTATTGGGCACACAAAACTAAAGATAATTTTTATGACCGAACGATTCACATCACCAGCAAGGAAAGAAATGTATACATATGAAACGCGACTGACAGAAAATCTTCTATATAACCAACGGAAACCCAACAAATCAAAGCACCCTGACTTGTGGAAACCAAACAGGACCTAGCAGAAGTCGGCTCAGAACCACAGGCATCCACACGGAGTATGTATAGATATCGCTTCACATAAATTTGTATCTAAGAACCCATCAGCAAGAAATCTGTAACTCTAAAATGCATGGATACAAAAGAGACATCAAGTCCAGAGCGAAAGGATGAGGACGTTTTGAAAAGAAGAATATGAGGAACAATACAAATTAGTAATTCAACCCACTCCTTAGTGGGCTAAACGATAAAATTAGTGTAATAATGTGGTAAATACTGATAGCGTGGAGAGGAAATTGCTTATTGAAGACGTTAAGTATAAATATATCGGTATTACATTTGATACTAAACTCAATTGTACAATAGTCTAAAAATCATTCTCTTAATGGATGCGGTATTGAGGGGATGTATCAGAG
The DNA here is from genome assembly GCA_031002005.1 of Vandiemenella viatica. NCBI lineage: Eukaryota > Metazoa > Arthropoda > Insecta > Orthoptera > Morabidae > Vandiemenella > Vandiemenella viatica. Next base: position 199,802,897 of record CM061920.1, read on the forward strand.
AAATAAGAAACTATGAGAGAATATTATTGGTCAGACCATTGATGGTGTAGTACTGGAGCCATGTTTTGGGTAACAAATACAAATGCAACGGAAAGCAGTAAGATTTGTTTGTAGAAATTAGTACAGAACATAATCATTAAGGGGAAGAAGATAGTTTGGGATTCATTGGAATTCAGGAGTATGAAGAGATGGCTGCGAGCATACATGGCGATATTGGTGATTAAACTTGTATGGATATCTGTAGAAGTATTACGATTTGTTCATTAAAGGGAAACATGAACATATGCTGGCACTTGATTTCAGGGATAAAGGACTATGGTTTATATATATATATATATATATATATATATATATATATATATATATATATAATGGAGTCAGGTATTTGAATAAATATGAATGTACATGTTGATTGATTTATTAAAAACCTTGAAAGAATTAAAAACTAACATTCGTAAAGTGCAAAAATAGTTTAAGTCGGGGAATTACATTCAGTGACTTAAGAATAAAATACAAGAATAGGGGAAGTAGATGCGTTAACCTCAATAATGTGAAATTAATCATTAATCCCTTTTGTTAAACAAGCATAAGGATTTAATAACAATGCCTTAATATGGTCAGGTTTTACAAGCTTGAAGGTATTATTTTCATTGTGGCCCCAGTATAAAGATAAAAAAAAGATTGAAAATATTGAACCATTACCTCTTCAAACTTTTCGTGTAAACAAATTATTTGTTTGCCAGATGTGTTGGAAGAATGTTGAATCATATAATTAATTTACCTATAGTATTACGAAGACGTTGTTATAACTCTAGTTTTGTTACGTTATATCTATGATATCACAGTTATTTAGTCGTGTCAGTAAAGACTACATCTGATATTTTATGGCATGTTTATCTTTACTATTTGGATTAATAAGAATACAGCTTAGAGAAGCTACACAGCACACTTCATACAGCATACTTCATAACTAGAGTAGTCAGATATTGATGACATCTGCGTGGTTATTAAGACCACCTTTTAAACGAATGCTAGCTGATTCAAATATCTCTGCCGTTTAGTTGAAAGTAGGTTTGGTTTAAGTGCCCAAGCCATATTCTGTCCTGTTGGCATGAAAGTTTCCATATTTCTCACCGTAGCTCCAAGAAATCTACACAGCAGGGATGTGGTGACTAAACTCTATTTATCGTCGCGTATCTCGCAGAAATTTATATCCCATTTGGCGTTTTGCCACCGAAGTGCGCTCGTGCCTCGCCTGCTGGAACGCAACTTCTCTGCGATCGACCTCAGCAATCTGCCACAGTTAAACAGCCCCGGTGGGTCCTCTCACCTAAAGGTGTTATTATTAGTTTCACAACTGACGTGCGTGATGTAAAGCATTCTTTGTCAGATTTTTAACAGCTCCAGATTTTGTATGAACGGATTGACTGAGTTAAGTATTCTACCTTTTCTATGAATGAAATCGAACTGAAACTTTGTTAAAACGTCTAAAATTGTGATTTCAAAATTTCAACAAGTCTTCAGTTTTTGGAGTCTCATTATTTGTAACGCATAATTTTATAAACAATCTATCACTAATATTATAAAGCTGATTAACAAGACATTATTCTAAAGTTTTAATTAAATATTACCAGCTTTGAGTTATATATTTATATTTTAACACTAATGTCTTTCATCTAGCTCTTTATCTAGACCATTTGTTAAAACTGTGCTCAAAAATGAGCTGTTAAAATTACTGGTGTGAGGTTTTAGTTTCTAGCTGCTATTTATTTTATTGCTTCCAGATGCTAACGGAAAATTATTATGGTGGGATGATTCTCAGAATAACTACACTATTTTAATGGGATTAGATTATCAGCAGTCTCGTCACACGTGGTGGTTTGGCTCACTACCCTACTTCGAAAGCTAAAGACAGAAATGGGTTATAAAATAAGCTCACATTTGCGTAGCAATCAAATATAATTCTTAGTTTATTCTCATTTTCGCATCAAAAATACATGCTGCACGATTAAATTGAGACTTGAGTAGCAGCCACTCGTTTCCACTCATTTTACTCTCTTGCTATTGAACTGCATTAAATATTCTAGTATGAGAAAATCTGAAGCTGGTGAAACCATCCTGGTTTGTATTTAGCGGGAACAGCTAGTGTCGTACAGTAACTGATTTTTTGTTTTTAGTAACTGAGACGAAGAAATACCCTTAAAATAAAGAAATAACTTTCGTTTAATTTGTATTGTTGAAGAATGAAATTCTGTTAGTAAGTAGATACAATAGGCTTCATACGATTGTTAATATCCGTCTTTAACGCACTTATATTACATAGTTCTTGCAGACACTGATTTCAAATGTGGATCATTTAGTATTGTTTTAATAGAGGACTGAGTTTTTAAATTGATTAAGGCCATCCGTTTAACAAATTGACAGCTAACATTCTGATAACAAATCCAAAACACAATTATATAGAAAAAAAAAAGTCATCGTCCAAGTTGTACGCCAACATTAGATTCTGTAAATTTGATTCCTTACGTGAATTTAAGACCCTAGAAATACCGAGCGTGGTGGGTGAACGGTTAACGTTCTGGCCTCGCATTCGGGAGGACGCCGGTTCGAATCCCCGTCCGGGCATCCAGATTTGGGTTTTCCATGGTTTCCCCAAATCACTCCAGGCGAATGCCGGGATGCTTCCTTCAAGAAGGCCATGGCCGAATTCCTTCCCATTCCTTGCCCCAATCCCTTCCCGCCTCTAATGACCTCGCTGTCGACGAGGCGTAAAGCCCAAGCAAAAAAAAAAAACAAACCTAGAAATGTTTATAACTGTTGCATTGTTTTATAAGCTATAAAGGGCAAAAATAAACGGGGACATGAGCCACTGTATAATCGTTTGTGTACTTGAGTAATCAATTCACACATTTTGTTCACACATACTTTACTTAATATGTTACTTACACTAATAATAATTTTACTTCTTTGGATTGCATTATTTAATGTTTGTTTGTGTTACGGACTAGCAGAGGAAACAAACTTATCCACTTCGTACCTTTATTTTTCGCACAAAGACCAAATTGTGAGTGAAGTTAAACTTGAATTACAGAACGCTTTCTTTCGACGACAGTTAAGACATTAAATGGGTAAATTGTCTGTCCAGAAGTCAAATGTATTTTGGAACCAGTTTTTGCCATGTCTCCTATTCTAATCAGCTGCAGGTTTTCATAAAAGAATAGATTCAACATCAGAAATGTGAACTGCACAGAGACAAACAAAACAACCTACTGCTAAAAAAGAATTATTTTGTTTTTGATGTAATTGTTGTCGTTACTTGAATGTCAATTGTTGGGCTGTGCTATAAATGCTTGTTTTCAATTTTGCGAGTATTGAACAAAACAACACTTATGAACTAATTTTGACTTGGGTGAACTCGGTGTTAAATGTAACGTAAAGCGGAAAGAGCCTGAGTTCCGTTTCCACTGTGCTATCATGTTGGTGTCTGTTGTCTAATGGCGTACAGCAGGTAGCAGCGGTTATAGCAGTTGATAGCGTCGTCCGGCTAGGAGGCCTTTCAGTTTATGATTAGTTGATGGAATGCTATACTGTCACTTATCTGTGGTGTGTGCAGGAATTCTCCGTCAAAGGAGTTATCATTCGGGTTTCGATACATATTTCTTGTTCGTGCTCTTCGTTTCTATAATCACTACGTCTCTTCGTTCAGAATGGTGGTTCAGAATGGGGGTGGATTGTGTGATATAACAAGCCTGTAACAACAAACTAACAATTCTTATTATTAATCGTAATTCAAGGATTATGATTACCTATCGCTCTGGAGTCACTTATAATTCATAGCACCCAGGTATCCTTCTTTCCAGCCTATAATGACAGGCAAGTGCAAGGACAGAAACAGTTACCTCACAATAGCCAGCGGGACACGTGTACTTTGGTCGAGCCACGGAAAGCCAGTGAACGTTTTTTGCGGCGAATGCCGCCGTTGTAAAATCTCTTGTCAACCCACACGCTGGGCTGACTCCAATATGAAAGACAGCTATGCGGAGGACCTGCAACGATGACAATAGCATTGGGACGGGTAAACAACGCAGCTTTCCAAGAACTTCTCGCCTTCGATAACACCTGGGACACAGCCGACCTATGCAAAAGAGAATGACACACTACTCCGATGTTTTCTTTTATTTTTTATGAACCTGAAAATCGACACGAGACGAAACTCTGACTGTCTGTCCGATGGGTGGACAAGATAGCATGAGATGGGGGAACTCTGTCCCGAAGCTGGGAGTGGATGTGAAGACTTACTTCTGGTTTTACTGTCGATGTGAGCAGACGGATTTCCCTGACCACTGCTATCATCAGTGAGGTTCAACGTGCATTTCCCGTCACCACCAGTGTCGTCAGCAGTGAACAGATTTGGTAATGTGCCACAGAACAATGTGATAGCTTGTAACATGTTAAAGGACCGTCAAATACTCCCGAGCAATTACCCAGATTAGTTACAGACTTGTTTAATCAGCCTGCTGAACTTAAATTCTGTAAGACTTTGTATAGATATCAAATCATGTCAACAAAAATCATTGGTTTGTGAAATAAATTCATTACTTGTTGTGAAACCATTTTTATAGCCTTTGTAACCCACTAAGGTATGTCATGTGCGAGGCTCAATATTGGTGGAGTAACATCAAGTAGTTTTTGCCGGCTGGCACAATAGTACGCCCAATAGTCATTAAAAGCAGAACCACCCAGTAAAGAGATTATTATAAACCTGATACAATTATTTTCCTTGATTATATTGACACAATGTTCTTCCAAAACGAAGTTTACAACTCTGAAAAGTAGCAGGAGGGATCATGCAGGATACAATTTTATTTTCGTCACAGTTAACACTCAGTGATATGACCGGTGTTTCTGGCGCGCGTTTGTTAATAGAGAACAGGAAACACTCCTGCTCGTTAAAATTTATAAGGTTAGTAATAAAAATTTATTTTCTCTTCACCTAACGCGATTGTAGTTACAGTAATTATACCTTACCTGACAGATATGGAATATTCCTTAAACATTTCTAATAAATGATTCACTGGAAAAATATTTCAATCCCTGAAACCATAACGTATAAAACAACATCCCCCCCCCCCCCTTTTAGGCCTGAAACCAAGTAATAGCCACCTCTTCCCTTGTATATACTACCAATAATTCTTCAACCAATATCGTCTGGGCATCCAGATTTGGGTCTTCCATGGTTTCCCCAAGTCACAACAGACGAATGCCGGGATGCTTCCTTCAGAAGGCCATGGCCGAATTCCTTCCCGTTCGCTGTCCCCAGTCCTTCCCAGCCTCGATGTTGACGAGGAGTAAAGCCATAAGCGATGCGGCGATTTCAGGAAACCATGGAAAACCCAAATGTAGATGGCCGGATGGAGAGACCAGAGCGCGAACACTCTGATGTGGTTTCACATCAATCGCTCCATCAACATAACATACCAATGAGGCATAATTAAAAGGCCTTCCTTTATTGACCGGAACCACTTTGGCACATTTCCAGACGTCTGGTAAGCAGCAAGCTTCCAGCATCAATCTGAAACATATTTAAAAATGTGGTACAATATCGTATCTGATCTTCCAATCTTCAGTTCATCTGAGGTAATATTTCATACAGGTCACATTACCGTTTGAAAGCATACATGGTTCCCTCATAATAATCGCAGGATCCGTTTATAATTTTTTAGTCTGCTCATTTCTACTTGGCTGAAAAATTTCATCCTCCAATTTTCCTCCTTCCATCACTGATTGACAGCCCGTAACGGTATCAATAATCCAGTTACTTAATATCTCTGATTTTTCAAAACCTTAGTAATATCTTTTGTACTCTTATGCACATTTCCATGAATATCTACCCTTTCAGTCAGTTTTCAAATGAAGCCATAGAAATTTCTCGATGCATCATTCACTAGTCACCCTGCACCCATAATTTTCTTCGTAAACCCACCCTAAGAGTTCCTCTTTACTGCTATTAACTATGTAAGTTGTTTCACGTGATCCGTACCATCTCGATATCTCTAAAGTGTTCCTTTTACTATTCTTTTTACTTAATGGTACGTAATTACTATAAAAATAACATTAACGAAACTTAAAAATAAATAAACAAACAAGAGATTATATGCTTTACAACAGGGCTTTTAAGGGTTCTGCTAAGTCTGTGTCGTTTAGCGTTTTTTTAATGAGTTACATTCTGTTAGTATTTGTGAGCACTTTAAATAGGACCTCATTGTACATAAATATAGAACAGATGTAAACTGAATTTCATATTTAGTTACCAACTTTAATCTTACTTTTATGTTTATATTTGATATACCTTCAATTGCGATCTTTCCTTAGATATTTTTGTCTTTTCAAAAGTGGCAGGACTAAAACAAAGAAACTTAATATGAATATGTTGTATTAGTAATTGACATTAATGTAACATTATATGTTGGTTGATATTGCCTACAAGATAGCTTTTGCTTGAATATTTTGAACAGTGTTTGCGTGAGGTCAGTATTTCATTTCATTTACGTAATATCTATTAATTTTTTATATTTTTTTAATCTGATGTCGTTTGTTTTCAGAACATTTATTCTTTATGTCGTATCGTCCGATAGAATTTTGTGGATTATCCTTCTAGTAAGTAGTCTCTATTAGAGCACGAGACGGGGGGTAATATCGGCGTGCCTGAGGCTGCGTCTGTGCAGCCGCCCCGTGGAACGGATTAGAAACGGACGCGGGAGAGGCCGCGCCGCTACCTGCCGGGGATTACTCGCCTCTGCCGCCGTATTTATCGCTTTCAGATAAGGATATCAGCGTCTGAGCCGCCACCGGATTATTTACCCATAAACCATAACTGCAGATTTTGATAATACCAATGGATGGTCAGATAGCACGCTCTGATCCACCCGGCCTACCGAATGCCATAAATCTAACACAGCCCTCGTGTTGTACATGCCCCGCCTTCAAGAATCGGATTCAACACAGAATCACAACAAAATTATAGATGATGCCATAGGTTTAACAGTTATACATATTAATTTTCTGATCCACAAAATTCAAGTAATACGAATGTTTCTTCAGTGATAATTCTACGTATGTTGGTTAACATATATTTACAAGAAAATAGCTGTTCATACATAATATTCGGCTGCTGCATAATATGTTCTGAAATCATGGCCGTAAACAATTTCGTAGTTCCCGGAAATCACTCCAGGGCCAAACTTCCTTACGTTCGTTGTATCTTATCTTAAAAATGTAACAAAAAAATCATCGATGTCGTATGAAATTTTTGTCAACTAAAGTATACGTCTTAAAGCTGGAAGTTTTGACATTATCACCAATTGTTTTGGAAATCCAAAAACAATTAGTAAGATAAAAAACATCGAAATTATTATTATTATTATTACACAGTAACAAACCTGAAATTATATTGGACCAAACTTGGACACTCTCATTGCATTTTTCTGATTTCTCGTATCAGGAGGTTGGACACCGTCGCACTGGAGCTTGTGTTGAACGTCTGATCTTCGCACTCACATTAGTTGTTATCTATCTCAGCATAGCCCCATCTTGCTAGGTTAAACTTGGTTATGCAAACTCCTCATCTATACTTATTCAGAGACTTCCAAATCACACTTTCATTGTCATAGCCAGCTGATAATTTCAGACACGCTTTCCCAGCCAGGAGAGAAGAGAGCTTTAGCTTCCCACAATTGTAACCTGGCTTTCTCAGATGTAGTCATGAGTTCGTTTGATGTTTTTAGGAAACTTTTATTGGACCTTAGTCTTTGTGTGGTAAATGCCCATGTAATGGATGAGTCCTTTCGTGATCCACTTTCTTAATTTCACTGCTATTTCTCTTCCAACTAAATGTGGTGCCATTCCTACGAGGCGGTGGTGCCATTCAACTGAGTGAATTTTAAACAGCTTGTTATGATTCTTCAGGTGTTGAGAGCTACTTCACGGTTACATGTCTGAATGTTACAGAGCGTAGTGATTGGGTGGTAACGCTCTGACCTCACATTCGGGAAGACGTTAATTCGAATCCCCGAACAGGAAATCTAGTCAAACTGCGTTTGAAAATGAGAATTATTACTCGAAACTCGCTCGTCACTCTCGTCGTAAATAAATTAGCAAAAGTAACTGCGTTCCAGAACAATTATTTGCTTACCTTTTATCCAGATTTGGGTTTTCCATGTATTCCCCAAATCACTCCAGGCGAGTTCCGGAGTGGTTCCTTTAACACATTGACTGCCATGATGAAACTTGGACTATGTATTGCTATTCCACATTGAAATCACGAATATTACTTGTGAGGCCAAATTGATTTTTTCCATCATATGTCTTCTTTTGATCATGAAGAACTAAGTTACTTCATAAAGTATCAAGTTATGACTGATCTGGACTGATAACAGGCGTGAGCCATATATTGTAATAAATACATTGACGGGGGAGGGTGGAGTGGAGTGGTGAATGCCGGAGATCTCCACCTGGACCAACCTTACCTTCTCACCTTTATACTTTAACATGGAATCGAAATATTAAAATGGTTTTAATCTAATGGTTGCTACAAGGTGAACTAGAACCATGTACTTTACACCAGAAATAAAATGTGATTTATTGGGTCTTAAGGATGATACAATGCCAGGTAACATTTAACTTTACGTTAATCATATTTCAAAGGAAACAAGCTATACCCGACAGTTACATTCATAGGTAAAAGAAAACATAAAAATTGAATTAACTATTTCAACAAAGAACAAATGAACATATTATCAAAACAGCAACACGGGCCATCATATTGATGTTAACGTTCACAATGAAAGGGGAAAACCCATGGGCGCCAGTTTAAAACAAACAAGGAGCACTGTCTTGCATTTAACACAAACCTGCAAGGTGCTTAAATTGAAATTAATCATGAAATCAGCTAGCTCAGTGATTTATTTAGGACGGTAAGAGAGTCTGTCTCAGGGCCACTTAAGGGTTCACAAGTCTATCAAAAACCCTCTGGAATCTGACCGAATGCTTCGTTACTTTACTATGCGTCGACGTGAAGAAATGTGCAGCAGATAATGCCACAACAGCTGCGAAACCAGGATGGTGGTTTCGCCACGTTCCACAATAACTCTCAGGCTATGGCAGGCTTGCCATATAATTTCCTGCTCTCCTGAGCAAGAAAGTACAAGTCAATGTGACCGGACCCAGTCACTCATGGCTGGATGTGAGCGTGTTGGCTTCAACACGTCTGCTCGGTTCTCGGTCCGGACTGCAAGTGCCGCTTAAGATGGCTTCTTCCTTCTTCCTCGGAAAGTCGTCTCTCCACATGTAACAAACTCCCTAGAATTAGTACTGTGGACCCCTATGACTTTCACGATTGGTGAATTGAACAATTCCGTAGTCACGTGTTTTTATCGCGCCCTTCCATACGCTATCGCCGTTCGCGCACTTTTCGTGGTCTCGTGCCAACGCTAGAGGGAGGGAGTCAGTTCACTATCCCTAACGGGTTTTCCAGCGCGTGCCTGCATTGTTCGGGGGTAGGCGTCTCGCTGTCGCGAAGCCCCAACGACTTTGTCTGGCCCCAGACCGTTAAAATGGCAGCTCTCAGCTTCCCAAACTAAATGTTACTGAACACTGAGCTTTACAGAAATTAAATTATAATAATAATGACTTCGGCTGCCTGGGTTGAATATACAATTATTACCTATGCAATATTTCTACTATCTACCATATTTTGATCTACATAATTGAATATCATAATGAAATCTGAATATTACAAAGAAAAAAATCTGAATAATAATTAATTATTTAATTATTCGTTGTGGGTGACTCTGTCACACACAATATGGCTCACGTGGCCCAACAACTACATTTTAACACAATTACGATCTGGCGCCACGTGAGCCACATGTGGCTCACATCATTTAAAACACAATAGGTATAAAAAAAAATCATTTTTCAAGAAATGATTGAAAACTCTTAGTTTATTTGTTTATATTAGCTACATATAAAATTGATAACTTGATAAGCTATCTTGCATAGCCTCATTCACTAGCTGTTCAAGTTCTTCAAAAGTTTGTCTTCTTTTGGCCATAACAATAAACTAGGAAACTAACCAAATACACAAACGTAACCTCAAATAGCATACACGAGCAATCAGCAAAACAAAACAGTACTACAGCTGAGTCGTCGAAAGTTGATCTCTGACGGTTGCAGTTAGGAATCACCAGGTCTACCAAATGCAAAAATATTGATTGCTAAGAACATCAGAGTGTTCAGTGGAGCCACCACTTTTAAACCCATAGTTGAAACGCATTATCTGTGAGCCCCATGAGACTCACGAGGCCTCTATACACAACTCTGCATGTGAGCCAGTTATGGCTCACGCGGCTCACTGCACAAAGTATACGTGAATAAAATATGGCTCACGTGGCGTCATAACCCATGCAACTGTGAGCCAACATTGGCTCACGTGGCAGTCAATGTGTTAAAAGGCCATTGCAGAATTCCTTGCCGTTCCTTGCTCCACATCCTTTCCGAATGTCTGTGACGTAATGACAGCCCATTCTTCCTCAAGAGCTAAAATCAGAGAAGGTAGTGTCGAACGCTGGGTTCTGGAGCGAATTCGACATTCTAACTCATCCTAAATGTGTTCCATTTGGCTCAGGTAGGGTCTTTGGGGAGGCCAGTCCATTTCAGGAACGTTACTGTCTACAAACCACTGCCCCACAGCCTTATGACTGGTTAAGTAGTCACGCTGATACAATCATCGTTTCCGAAGTGATCCACTACCGTACGTAGTAGACAATGGTTGAAACCTTGTTCGTATCCTTCTGCAATTAGGCTTTTCTTAAGCCTACTAAAGGGACAGCAACCAAACTACGAAAAACAGTCCCCTAGCTATTAGTAACGCCACTTCCGTACATTACTGTTGGCACTACACGTGATGGCAGGTAACGATCCTCAGGCATTCGCCAAACCCAGAAAACTTCATCGGAATGCCGCAGGGTATAGCGTGATTTATCTTTCCAAATCCGCTGGCATCGCTCTTTACACTACCTGCAGCGGCTCTGAGCATCGACTACTTTTGTACTGGCGGATCCGCCTGTCGTTACAGCTATCGTTCAATTCAGCATTACGTTGAGTTATTCAGTTACTTTTGAACAGATAGTGATCAAAAATGCTGATACATAAAGGAGTATGGAAGTTATTCTTCGTCTCAAATAAGTCTCGAGGAAGTGAGAACAATCTAAACCAAAATAAAATCGCGCATAGATTGCAAATATAGGTATTGAAGCTGCAGCCGGGGCGCTAGATCGACAGCAATTAAAGATACATTCTCCGGTTAAACACTGTGTTCAACATATACTGTATAATGGTTACTGGTTGCAGGATAAGCCTTCACTAAATGGACACAAGATTTTTATCTCACAGACCAGTTTTGACGGTGTATATTCAGTATTCACGGTATGTCCTCGTAGAATTACAAAGATAACGACTGTCAACAAATAACGAATGAGGCGATACTTGACTAATTTACTACTGTTTGTTACCCACTAGGAAGGCTACCCATCTGTACTGCTGACAACTATGTGTAGACACTTCACTGCTGTGAGCACCGGAACCTTTGAGCTGGCCCATCTGTCATCGGACGAACATACTACCTAGCGCATCCTGTAAACAGAGGGAATTAACAACCAGAATCAATAGCACAACTGCGTATTGATGCCAGTTCAATATCTCAGTTCCTAACAAGCTGTCTGCGTCAAACCGACGTTTCATTAACTGACGGTGAATATAACCATATCTGAGTTACAGTCACAAGTTTTAAAACTTATCGGGAAACTAAAGCATGTATAATTATTTTTACTGAAATGCGTTAATTGATATATAAAAGATAAATTAAGAAGAAAATGTGATTTTGTTTAGCTCTCAAATCAATCACGTGTAAGTAGGTATGAAATCAACCCATGTATATATGTTCCATAAAAACTCAAAAATTTCTAAGCAGATTTCAATGGGATTTTCATCGTTTCAAAGCTTAAAATCAAACTTGAAATACACAGTGCGTCTCATTTTCTACGTTACAAGACGCCGGAGCATTAAATTATGAACATATCGTCAGAAATACTGAATATTCAATACAACTAAATGTTTCATTGCATACTTCATACTTCCTACAAAATATTACAGTGTTTACCAGTTCTTTCCTTAAATTTCAGTTATTCAGTCTTTAAGCCCCTTAGATGTCAGTATTGAATGCGAAAAAGAATCTAATTAATTAATAATTTCGACAAACTCTAGGAAATTTCCTTGAAGTTGAAGTTACAAACCTACAATTTATAACTACTAACAATAACCTATGCATTATAACGTCTCTCTAACAGCGAGGTCTTTAAAGACGGGAAAGGATGGGGGGCAAGGAATGGGAAGGAATTCGGCCATGGCCTTTTGAAGGAAGCATCCCGGCATTTGCCTGAGGGGTGATTTGGGAAACCATGGAAAACCCAAATCTGGATGCCCGGACGGGGATTCGAACCGCCGTCCTCCCGAATGCGAGGCCAGAACGCTAACCGTTACATCACCACGCTCGGTTTAGGTGAATTAACTGTTTATTAAACCATTAATGTTACCAATAAAAACTATTTTGTAAAATAATTCCGGATACTTGAAATTCAAATGTAAAGGTGTGGAACAGATTTTACCTTTAAGCTCAAGCGTGAGATGAAACATCGTAATGAGATATTTTTAATTTCTTAATTATGACATTGCGTCGTAAGAGTTACGTCATGTTTTAACTTGGTTCCCAGGCTTTCAAATTATGAACATCCATTCAAAATCTATATGCGTGATCCCGAAGCAGAAAATGTATTAATGAGCGTACGGTACATGTTTCCATTTTCGAGCAGCACGATTATTGGATATTCGATTTAGCGTGAAGTTTGGTTCAGTACCTGAAGGACTGGTGCGAATTTGATGAAACATAATCTCATAGGGAGAGTAAAAATACGTAGGTTTAAACTAACCTTAAACCACCCATGTCTAGGTACGGTGCGGTTAAATCTCCGTTTAGTTTAATTCCGCAGATAGATGGTGCCAATTTAATGAAACATGTACACATGTTTCTTGTCGAACGAATAAACATAGTGTCGGGCTAAATCAACTCCAACCCATCCATTTCTATGGTACGGGTTAATCTAGGTTAAATTTAATTTCGAAAATGACTGGTGCGAATTTGATTAAACTTAGTACACAAGTGTCTCTTTGAGTGACTAAAAATAATATACGTGTATGTCAACCCCATCCAGAACGGGCTACACCAGACTGTCTACAAAACTGTGTTTCATTCATAAAATGGAGGCTTTAGGTCAATACTATGGCTTTATAAGGGTTTTTTTTTAGAAGTATGTGGTTCCTATATCAAATTTTTCCTAAGCTATGTATTTCAGTTCTAGCTGTCAGGTGGTATGGTTAGAAAAAATTCATCCCAAAAAATCCATGGATAGCGATATTGTTCCCCGTTAGTTTTTATATCGCATTCATTTTGATTTTGACATTGTTTTATTTTTCAACCTTTCCTGTTTGTTTTTTTTTTTTTTTTTTTTTTTTTTTTTTTTTTAAACGCCGAAAACTATAATGATATTTCATATAAGTAAGAAATTAAAAACAATTTTTGTGATGCAAAGTAATGTGCATTTAGTTGTTATATTTCTATTATTGCAGAAATGTATGCTGTATTGTCGTTATTATCATGCCTCGAAGATATCTTATCATAATATCATAAGTTGAAGGGTATATCTGTTGTAGAACTATCTCCATACTCCAACAACATTGAATAAATGTATGTATCATATTAAAACAATCTTCTGTTTTCTATTTCGACCTTTCTTATACTTGACAATAAGTCCGTCCTCGAAATTTCCGCAGCAGTAATAAAAAACTATTACAATTATTTAATCAACTGAACCAAATATTCAAAACAAATTGATCGTCGAATTGTTTGTAAATTCCCGCTAACTTGAATAACAGTATAGTTTTTTATGTAAACACTTAAAACGAGAAAAGTTACTTTCCTTGCATCTGGCGTTATACCTTGTCTACGTCGAGGTCATTAGAAGCAGGAGAAGATGGGGCAAGGATTGGAAAAGGATTCAGCCGTGGCCTTTTATAGGAACTATCGTGGAATTATCCTGTAGTGAGTTGGGGTAACCATGGAAAACCGAAATCTGGATGGCCAGACGGGGATTTGAACTCACGTACTCCCACCCGAATCCGAGGCCAGAGCGTTACCGCTCACCCACCATGCTATGTTAAAATGGAAGTAATTACGATAGGGGTTGCCAATAAAAGACATATACCCTGAACATGTGTAATTACTTTCATGAATGCATACTAATTTAAAGTAAGAGTGCAGACCTTCGATGAACTAACTGTGAAATTGTGAGCCTAGTGATACAAGTATTACGCGAAGTAACCTGGAATTCCAGTTTTATGCATTTATTTGTTCGAGATTATGATGAAATTTTATTAACAAGAAGGAGTATGAAATAATAATTCAGCTGTCATCAAATTTCATCCACAAAGCTTGTAACAAACATAATATGTAATAGACGAAAAAAGCCTATGATGATTGTTATTCTAATGACATAAATAAGGTTTGAAAGTAATTAATACCTGACGCATTTAAGCGGAAGTAACCGTGTGATAAGTAATAATGAGAGCGGAGAAATGTTGATTATGTGGAAAACAGTGGAGTGGAAGTACTCTTATAGACAAGTCATGAAGTAAGGCGATTGATAGATTCTTTGTAGCAATATAAAACAAGTGCTGAGTATTGTATTCGGCTGAGATCGAGAATCACTTTACATGATGAGAGATTAAGAAATAAGGTGTCTACAAGAAGATCGACGGTGGGGAATCTTATAAGCTCAAAACAAATCTATTAAAATAATTTCATTTTTGTCAATCTTCTTTGCTTCTAGAATCGTTCAATACATTCATTAATAAAATGAAAAATTTCGCAGGTTTTGGTAATAACAGCGGAAATCCTTATATTTGAAATGCAAATTTATTTACCTAATAACAAGATCAGTGGGAAGAAACAAACAGCTCTAAAAAAAATTTGCTAATAGTCCATGATTGTTATAATAACGAAAGTAATACATGAAAAAAAGGTAGGAGTACCAGTTAAATTCCTTAAGACGTTACGGTATTTATTTCAGCACCATTAAACGTGACTGCGTGATGTTTAAAGTAACCCCTTCTTTAAACGTACATATATAAATGTATCTATTTACCTAAGAACCTCTGAAAAAAAATATATTCAAAAATGCACAAAGAAAAAATATTCCTAAAGTACGTTGTGCTCAGCAGCTAATGGAAGCTAAAACGGACGTATCCAGTGCTGCCAATTCCTTTTTATTTACCTGGCGGTTTTACCGCAGTGAATAATTTCCCGCCCGCCAATGCTGTAAAAATAAACAAATGGCAGTGAAAGCCTGAGGGAAGTGGTTATTCCATTTATATCAAGTTTGTATCCATTCAGCACGGTGACAGCCATTCAGACCACAATATCTCAACTGCCTTTCACGTTTAAATCAGCAAGCGAGAGAAGCTTACTTTTTAATCGATTTCTTTGCAAATGTTGACAGAATTTTAAAACGGATGCAAAGTTAACAAGGCTGTTAGTGAATACCAGAGCACAGACTCTCTCAAACTTTGACGACTGACGGTTTACTTTTGAGCTCCTCAAATCGGAAATATCTCTTTTTTACTTCTCCGTCACTCAACTTTATCACAGATAGCAATTAAAACATAGAATGAGATACAAATACTCATCCACGTATGATTTGCTGTAAACGTCAGATATATACAACGACCGACCTTTTTTTCTTTCTTTTTTTTAAATCAAAAAAATGCACACATCAAGTTTACCAGGGATATTAATAGATCGACGCAGAGTTCATTAGTGTCAGCTACGCGACCTTTTATACAAACAAACGCAGCTGGAATTATTTTGGGAAAACATGTAAAACGTAAATAGACAACACGACCGGTTATCGAAACCACGCCCTTTAAAATTCGACAATCAACCATTACATCATAACAACAGGTTAGGTAAATCTTTTTAATTGTATCAGAGTTTTAACTCTAGTCAAATAATTCGTTAAATTTCGGACTTAAGAAGGCATTACGATAAATTCGTTTCCTGACATTGATACACATGAGTTAACAGACAAGTTTTGGATTCTAATTAAATAAAGTGGTCGCTGAGTTCATTAAATGATTTTTCAATACTTTTTTGTTTGTTTGTATAAAAGTGTTTCTCACGTGTGTCAAAACATTAGGTCACAGCATGTATGGCTTCATCAATTGACTTTAAATGGGAGCTAGACAAAAACTGTTTAATCTTTACGAATAGCTGACCGAGCGGGGCGGTGTAACGGTTAGCGTTCTCGCCTCGCATTCGGGAGGACAGTGGTTCGAATCCCCGTCCGGGCATCCAGATTTGGGTTTTCCATGGTTTCCCCAAATCACTCCAGGCAAATGCCGGGATGCTTCCTTCAAAAAGGCCATGGCCGAATTCCTTCCCATTCCTTGCCCCCATCCTTGCCCCCCATCCTTTCCCGTCTCTAAAGACCTCGATGTTAAAAAGAGACGTAAAGCAGTTCCAAAAAAAAAAAAAAAAAAAAAAAAAAAAAAAAAAAAAAAAAAAAACGAATAGCTGGAAATACGTGAGTTGGTTGACCAATTAAACTAACACTCATAAGTTGCAACCATTGAAATGAACTGCTAAATGGTATCCCTGTCGTAATGGAACATTTTCTTATAGACAAAATAACTCTTCTCTTTTTCTTGATTACTTCTCGTCATTGCTTTACAAGATTAGTGTAATGTGGACCTTTAATAGTATCATCCATTTTCAGGATGAAAAAGCAGTACGCTATTAGAATCCCAAAAATAGATACGGAATGAGTATGCCTAGTGTGCTTCGGAAAAGAAGAACTAGCTTCCATTGAAATGATTATTTCTATATTCTTGTGTAAACTAACAGGATGAGGTCTTATCCATAGTCGTAAAACGTTTAGCAAATTCTATTGGTTTGTTTCAAAGAAGGCTAGATTCTTAAAAAGAGTTTGAGTCCTCACCGCACTTTGAACAACTGTCCAAAGTTATAGCAAAAAATGGCAAAAACCACGTATTCTGTCAGAACATGATATAAATTCGTGATTGGAATGTCTGATATCACTTCTTCCTACCGAGATTTTAACCAGTCTGTCATCAGCCACTCGTTCCCTGTCTTCTTTTCTTGAGTGATCTACTCTATTGGGTGATAATTTCCAATGATAGTTTCTCCGTATTTAAATTCAGTAACTCAGTTTATAAATGATCTGATTCACATACTTATAGGATGACCCTAATAAACCAGATATTTACAATACCTAGCTACAAGTAGCGTTGCTTGAAGTCAGTGCTATCTGACTCACAAAAGAATCATCAGCATTTAGTTTCAATAGCCCAAATTTTGAACAGGTAAGTAAAGATATTTAAACAAAATACTGACCATTCGTTCATAATCCCTGCTTAATTTTCTCTCACACCTTGTAAATTAATGCACCATGAAATTGCTACTGCTGAAAGTTCATCATAAAATGAAAATCAGTGATCTAGCTGAGCCAACTCAGTTCCTGAACAGCAAACATGCAGATTACACTTCTTTCATAATTCATTCGTTGTAAACATCTCGACTGTAAAAGCAAATTCTTTTTGGTACAGTGCACTTCAAGCAAATACAAGCGGATGGTTTTTCGTGGGTTTTCAAACACTGTGCCATGGTCCTAGGACTAAAATGAGGTAGGCCTATATTTTATATGTGAAATAAGGAACATTGGATATGTTCGCCCGTCTGTATCTTTGCCTGAATGCGATTCACGCAAGAACTGCTTGTAAGATTTTAATTGGGTTTCGACTAATGTACAAACCATAATTCCAGGTGTAAAACACAGTAAAACAATTTTTTGTGACAAGTTGAGAAATCAAGACAAAAGTGTCTGCAAAGTAATATCCGTTTAAAGCCTCTTCTCATACTCGAAATGTTAGCCTGGATATCAATCGTTTTAGTCATTTCTGAGATCCCGTTGAATTTTTCACATCATTTGCAGCATTTTTTATTATGTGTTGAGTGAAAATTACCATGTTAAATCGCCCAAGCGACTAACTAAGCTATGGGCAACAGCGATTAATATATTGTGAACTGAAAATACGCTGACCAAGCAAGGAGTTTGAAGTAGTTTTGTTGCTAATTGCAGAGCAATGATTTTAAACTTAACATTTAGAATAAAAAGGCTCAAAAAATGTTTGGAAATAATAAAAAAATCATCGAAACGTAAGAAAATTGCTATTTTAAATTGGTTTAGTATTTCTCAATCAACTGTGTTAAGAAGATTCTGACACACGAGCAAGAAACCATGTTTAAATATCTACAACACATTCTGTTGTCTTTGTACATAAATTGTAAAATAGAACCTCACCCTGAGTCTCCTCATTTAGGTGACAAGAATTTCAGGAACAGTAAATTTTTTTACACATTTTTAAATTCATCTACAAATACTTCTCGTACTTTCAGTTCGACACACAACACTTCTGGGAAAAACAAATACGAGCGCATTCGCACTGTCACCATTAAATTGCTCTATAATTTGTTACTGTAAAATTAAATTATTTTATCAACTTTCATTTACTTTATTGTTGCTTTACATTAACAAATACAATTCTCAGTTTCATCCAAACTTCGCCGTACTACACACGATCTCTGCTTCTCATCTGTTCTTCTCGTCAAAGATCTTCCTCCCGGCACTGTTTACTCCAGAGATTTTCATGTACAGTGTTCATTCAGTAACGGCGCATGGATTTCTTTGACACAATATTAATAACACGATAAAAATAACAATATATAAAACACTATTAACACCATACACACATAATCAGCCTAACATTAATCAAATACAAAATAATGAATCGGAAATACCACTATCAATACGCTTCCCATTGAAATAATATAAAAAAAAATTAATTATTTAAAAACTAAGATGCCGTGTATTCTTACATTACATCCTATCATGCTAATACGTATTCTGTTTGAATACATGATACATTGACCTCCAAGGAGAGCTATGTGGTTACAGTGCCTAATTATTAATGCGCCGGGATACTTCCGCGTTATTAGAATGACGCTCTACATTCTTCTTTTTTTATTTTTTTTATTGGCATCTGGTTTCCAAGACCATGCAGCCAGCACAAATACATATAGTTAATACAATGAGTTACACGCCTTGTTGAATTACATCTACCACCATCTTTCATGATTTATAAACGTACATCTGGGTACCAAGTTTAGTTTACATGTTTAAAGTTATTACAAAAATTCCTATTACAAACAGTGAAACTTACAACACAAATATTTACATTGTAAACATTTTGGGGTAGTACATATTTGCTCTTTGCATTAGCAGAACCATGTTTATCACACCTTATAAGCTGTTGAAGCTAACAGATCTCATGTTACACTGTCCTTCATACTGGTCTCTGCCTACACATCTACAAATCACATTTAGAGTACTCCTTTATGATTTTGGACATGGGGTTAGGATGTTTTAGATCTCACACGTATGCCGTGAATTCTGCATAGCAGACATCTCGGAGAAGTATTTTGCTGTTTAGACAGACAGTCTACTGGTCACCATCCCTTAGGATCGGGCGGATTTATATTTTTATGTTGTTACTCACTATAAACGTCACAATGGCCTTGTACACTCTTCGGTCCTCCGTGCCCAAAATGTTCAAGTTGTTTGTCGGGAGGCTAAAACCTAGCTGTTGCAGATCTTCCAGCAGTCTGGTGGACTGCTGCCAGTGCCTTTTGCATACAAATAACATATGATTTATATCCCCCTCGCTCGTCTCATCACAGCCGCAAAGAGGATATGCTATTAGGTTTAGTCTATATAGATGTTTTCGGAAGCTACCGTGGTTGAATTTTATCCTAGCTATAATGCTCATGGTTTTTCTTGTTACGTACCATGTTTGGTACCACTGTTTGGATGGGATCGTTGGGTGTAGGTATCCGTAGTGTTTGCCTTTGTTTTCTATGGATTTTCTCCATATATTGTTCCATTTATCTCTTGTGTTGCGTCTGATTGTGGATATGATGTCTGTAGCTGGTGCCAGGGGGTGGTTTCTTCCTGATTTTGTTGCTGTTTTGGCTGCTGTATCTGCCAGTTCATTTCCTGGTATACCTGTGTGTGCTTTGATCCAGATCAGGTATACCTGTTTTTGGGCGCTCTGTAGGTGCTGTATCTGTTCCATGATTTTGTAGCCTAGTATATTTCTCCCGTTGCCAGCATGTAGATTGTTAAGTGATTCGATCGCGCTTCTTGAGTCAGACCAGATGATAATCTTCGTTTGCGGTGTATCTTGCGCATATTGTACTGCCTTTAGGATGGCTGTCATTTCTGCGGTGTATACAGTGGCTTCTTTCGGAAGTTTATACATGCCAACATTTGAGGTTTGTGTTACTACATATGCACACCCCACGCCCTCTTCAGTCTTGGAGCCGTCCGTGTATATGTGACATATATCATTGTCTGCATCCGTGTGGTCGGCTATCAAGGCTCTATTCTGCTCTGAGTTTTCCCCAAATGGTATATTCATTTCATTATTGGGTTTCATGGTGGTTGTATCGTAGTTAACTTGGAAGCACGGGAGTTTCGATAGGGTATATATCGTGTTTTGATATTGTTTTACTTCAGAGTACGCTGTGCTAGCAGAGGTGTCCGTTTCCGTTTCCAAAAGTGTAATGTTTTGCAGTTTCTTTCTAATGTTGTTATTGCTTTTATCAGAGAACTGTTGGGCGTTTGTAGTTGTCTTAGCACGAATTTTGCACTTATATATTCCCTTCGTATTTCCAGTGGCGGTTCCAGGGCCTCTACTAATAGGGCGTTTGTAGGTGTTGAAGGCATCGCCCCAGTGCACAGGCGTAACGCCTTGTACTGGACTTTGTCTAGTTGTTGGGTTAAGCTGTTTGATGCGCCTCCATAACATATGCATCCGTAGTCAAGGTGTGGTCGGACTAGCGTTCGGTACAGTAATATGCTTGTTTGTGGGTCTGTCCCCCACCAATATCCGGTAGTGGCCCTCATTACATTGATGGCTTTCTCACATTTCTTTAGAATATGCTTTATGTGTTGTGCCCAGGTCAGTTTTGAGTCTATTATTAGTCCTAGGTATTTTACGTTCCTTTTGTATGGTATTTTGTAGGGACCTATGTTGACTGAAGTTATATGTGGTAGTTTGTGACGCGTATATATACAGGCTTCTGATTTTTCGGGGGCAATCGTCATTCCATTTTCCCTCAACCATTTTTCAAGGTTTATCAGCGTGGTGGATAGAGCTTCCTTGGCCTCTAGTATTGTATTTCCAATTGCATATATACATATCATCAGCATATTGTAGTATATATGTGTTTTCTGCTAGTATCTGTGCTAAGTCTGATGTGTATATGTTGAATAGTAGCGGGGATAATGTAGAGCCTTGCGGTAGACCGCTGCTAGTCTCTCTTGGTCCAACTCTGCCTGTTTTACTATTAATGATCAAGTTCTGTTTTGTAGTAGTGCACATATGTTTCCTATGAACCTGTGTGGGAACCTCATGCGTTTTAGCTTATCTGCCAATACTGGGATGCTGACGTTATCGTAGGCACTAGATAGATCAATATATACGGCATACAGGTATCCATTCCTACTCTGGCAATTTTGTATGTCTGTTACCAGTTGTGCCAATAACTCATTGGTTCCTTTACCTTTCCGGAAACCCAACTGGTGTTCTGGTAACAAGTTGTTGTTTTCGATGTACCACTCCATCCTGTGTTTGACCATTTTTTCTAGGATCTTAAGGGGACACGGTAGAAGGGTTATTGGTCGATAGGAGGCTGCATCTTTGGAGTCCTTTCCTGGTTTTAGCAGGGGTATTATCCTGCCAGTTTTTAGTTCAGGGGTATATCTTCCTTCTTGCCATACCTTGTTTAACATGCTTAGTAGAATGGATTTTCCAGAGGTAGGTAGGTGTTTTATCATTGAGTATGAAATATTATCAGGTCCGGGGCTGTATTGCTGCAGTTTAATAGTGTCCTTTCCAATCGATCATGTCAAATGGTTTGAGTATAGGGTGCTCCTGATCCATACTTGGTTGCAGCCATATGTGATTGTGTGCTGCCGGAGGGGTCAGTCTGGCGAGTATTCCTTCTGCGATTTCTGGCTTAATCTCTGTGGGATGTTGGTGGTCGTCAACAGCATGGCGAAAGCTCTTCACCCGTTTCCATATCTGTGTCAGCGGTGTGTTTTTATTCAAGGTTTCACAGAACTTTCTCCAGCCTTGCCTCTTCTTCTCTTTTAATAATCTCTTCGTGCGTGCCTGTATTTTCATAAGGGTAATATAGTTCTCTTCTGTGCAGCACCTTTTGTAGTTTTTCAAAGCCTCTTTCCTTTCTTGCACCAAGTGACTGCAATCGTTGTCCCACCACGGGGGGGTTATACGTGGGTTTTGCTTCCTTGGTTTGTTTATCGGGATCGCTTCTGTTGCGGCTCTCTCTATGGTTTTAAGGATATAATTGTAGTTTTCACTTCCATTATCTGATTTACTATCCTCTTCTATATATGCATTTACTGTTTCCCGATACTTTATCCAATTAGCCTTAGCCAGATTCCATTTATATGTTGGGGATGGGGCGCTATCTTTTGGATTGCGGCATCTCGATCTCAACAGGATGGGGAGATGGTCCGACCCCAATGGTTCCTGGAGGACTTCCCAGTTGTAGAGGTGTGCAAGCGCAGGTGAAGAAATAGTAATATCCACAGCGGATTTGTTTTCCGTTGGCTTGATAATCCGGGTTTCCGAACAATCATTTAAAATTACCAAGTTTTCCTCTTCTATTGCCTCCATGAGGATTCGGCCCATACGATCTGAGTTACTACTTCCCCAAGCTGTGTTATGGCCATTAAAATCACCCATGATAATATATGGTTGTGGGAGTTGTCTTAAGAGCCGTATAAGTTGTTGTTTTGATACAGTTGTATTAGGTGCTCTGTATACTGCTGCAACTGTTATATAGGTGTGGCCGCTCTTAATGCTAGCTGCGCAGGCCTCAAGGGCTGTATTACTGTTGATTAGCTGAATGGTCCTGTATTCTAAGCATTTTTTAATTATGAGCGCTGCCCCACCGTATCCATGTATCCTGTCACATCTGATTACATTGTAGCCTTTAACTGTTAGTTTATCTTCTGGCTTTAGCCAGGTTTCCACTACTGTCCCAATAGCTACATCGTGCATATTTAGAGCCCGCTCGAAACTTTCTTTATTAGATCGTAAGGACCTTGCGTTCCAATACAGCATGTTATTAATTTGTGTAGCCATTTTTGTTGGATCAAATTTTCTCTATTTGCGTGGGTGGCTCGAATGTTACACTGGAGAATGTTATTGGGCTTGGCCATAATGGCGATCAACTATTGAGTTACTGATCAGATTACTGATGTTTTCCCTTAACGCATCTATTGGTATTGGGTTTCCTCCAAGTTGGGTGTTCTGTACCAGGGAGATGACACAGTGAAGTATTATATCTATTATGTGGTCTCTGCCCAGTGGGCTTGTGGTAGCACCTGGTTCATCTACAGGATTGGATTTGCTAGCTGGTATTGGATCCAATGGTCTTTGGTTTGGTATTAGGAGTTGTTGGTAGCCCTTCCAGTTATCGCTATGTCTCGGTGTAGGTATCTGTTGGGGTCGGGCAGTTTTAATGTGGCTTCCGGGTAGGATCATGGGGTCCCGTCTGAATGGTCCGGGGTTTGTATTTTGATATGTCTTAAAGTTGTCCAGTTGCGCTGGGGTGTCCTGTGGAAATGGGAGCGTACCCTGGTTGTTAGGTAATGTAGGGAACTCGGCGATGTCTCTTGTGTCAGGTGGTGAGGCAGCCGCAGCCCTAGCGTATTGTCTGTTATCTAAAGAGGCTAGTGCCTCACGGTAGCTAATGTCTTGGTAGGCCATCCTACGTTTTATTTCCTTCTGTTTTATGAACTCCGGGCATGATTTATCAGTAGCCATATGGGGGCCTGCGCAGTATAAACATGAAGGTTGAGAGGTAATAGTGCAGGTGCTGCTATCGTGAGTACCGCCACAATATTTGCAACGTGTTTGGCTACGGCATTGCTTGCTATTATGGCCATAGCGCAAACAGTTGAAGCACTGGAGAACAGACGGTACATAAGGTTCTACCGGACAACGGACTCCATGGATTTTCACATTGTCGGGCCTTTTTTGTGCTTTAAATGTAATAGAACAAACTGGTAATGGTTTCTTTATAGTTGCGTTATTTTCTACTGTGTTTTTGTAAAATCTTCTTACTGAAATGACCTGAACTGGGCTGCAAATGACTGCTAAGATCTCTTCCTCTGATAATGATGTCTCTATATTCCTAATGATCCCTTGTTTAGTGACCAGGTAGCTAGGGATATATGCTTCAAGTTTGTACCTGGGGAATACATTACTTTCACCAGTGCATTAGCTGCCGCCGCAGTGGATAGTTCAATTTTTACTCTATTTTGCCCTGCAGGGTAGATGTTAATGATATTATTAAAGGAGGTCCCACTTTCCAACCGGAGCATTTTCCCTAGTGCCATTGGATGTAACCTCCCCACCTTTTTGTCAGTGCTTTCAACTATGATCACAAATGGGCCCTTATCATACATCTCATAGTTATTAGACACAAGCCTGGTAGGGGTTGATGTAGGGGCACCATTACTCACTTCGTTCATTGGCGTAGGCTGTTGGGCTGGTGTTGTTGACTCCTCCGCTCTGGCTGCGACAGCTGACTGCGATTTGGAGACGCGTGGCATTTTCTCCGTTTTTCCTGCAGGCTGCTGGTCGTCCTGGTTTCCGCACGGGCGTTTCGATGATCTGGGTTCTTCTACGTACATATGAAGCTCGTCATCTGCTACGTTCACTGCCACTGTTTGAATAGCACTTCGTATCACTGAGGGTAACTCGTCGTCTCCATCTGATTGTGGAACTGGGTTCGCTGGGTTGTTCTGCTGCGTTCCGCCTTCACCATACTCCCCACTGTGCATGGCGATTACCGACGCAACCGCCGCCGGTTAGGTAACAATTTACGTAATTAGAGGTTGCACTAGTGTAGATATTCCGGTTGTCGACAGGTAAACTTGTGTTGGTTAAGCGCACGGTTCGCGATAGTGTTAACTCGGCACACAAGGGAAACTTCGCGTACCAGGAAAACCGACCGTACCGTACCGCTGCTCGAACGAGACTGTACATTCTTCTTCTACATTGCTTCTGGCTTTACCCCGTCATTACGACGTCGGTAGAGGCGGGAAACGACTGCCGACAACGAACGGGAAGGAATTTGACCACATCTTTTGAAAGAACTTTCCCGCATTCGCCGTGAGTGGTTTTGGAAAAGATGGAAAACCCTAATTTGGATGGCCGTACCCGCGACTTCGCGAATACGATGCCAGAGCGTTATCATTCACTCATCACGCTCCCAGTCTGTAAATACGTATTCATCTGCTCCTCTAGCTTCACTGCAGGTAAATCCAGTACGTGTATGCAGTATGTCGAAAGAAAGAAAGTAGACTGTGCACCAGAAAGACCATTCATAACTAATTCACAGAAACGGAGCAAGCTTTCCTACAGGTGAGGTTAGACGAGATACACAGTTGCTCTAAAATTGGAGCAGTAATAACACTGGCCATACATATTCCCACAAAGCTACCAGACTGCTCTATGGTATATTGTGACGCTTCTACTTGTCAACTATCTCTTGACGTCTGCTCGTTACTATTGAATCGTTGATTGTCTACGCGTTGTACTTTTTAGACCGTTTTGTATGCGACTGAGTTACTCACTAAGTCATCTGTTCCTTGATAGTCCAACAATACAACAAAAACAAAAAATACACTAACTCGGCGGACAAATACCACGGACTCTCGCGTGACCGCTGTTTACAAACGGCAGCTACAGATTGCAATGAATGCTGGAATATGTCAAACTTTGTCTGCATTATGCTGGATCGCAAAATCTTTTTCTTCTGTCTTACACTTTTTCCGCTGATGCAGAGTCGGTTGTTTCAAGATCGACGTCCGTGTCGCTGAGCCTTCCACTTTCCGGGGGGGGGGAGGGGAGAGTTCTTTTTCTATCTGCTGCGGGACGTGTAACTATTTTGTGCGCGCTAAGTTATTGTTATTTGTGTAGTTTATGAACCGAAGATTTGGGACCGTTCCATCATTCCCCTTGAAGATTGCGGAAAGTCGCTTCAAAACAGCAATCAGGATGACCGGTACGCAGGGAGGATTCTGTCCCACAGTCTTCCCAATCCAGTGTGCTATGCCTTAACGCTCTAACCTAAATTGGTGAGTAATATTTATATATATGGCTATATATATATTTTTTAACTGCTTAACGTCTCTTAACAGCGAGGTCTTTAGAGACGGGAAGGAGGGGGGGGGGGGGGAGGAAGGAATTCGACCATGGCCTTCAAAAGGAAGCATCCCGGCATTTCCCTGGAGTGATTTGGGAAACCCAAATCTGGATGCCCGGACGGGGATTCGAACCGCCGTCCTCCCGAATGCGAGGCCAGAACGCTAACCGTTACACACCACTCTCGGTCGGCGGGTAAGGGTCGCAAGCAACATACCTGAATATGTTTGCACGGTCAACGGATAATACGATGGAAGATGATAGTGCGGTAAATGGTGCACCAAAAACCAATCCTGGATGACAGAGTTACGTAGTAAGGGAGGTAACCGCTGTTTAATATACGCAGTGTATAGTGTGATTTGCGTGCTCCGGAAACGAGGACGGAATGGAAGCAAGCGGTCTGGCGAGAAGAGGTGCTCGGAACACGGGGAGTGTTTGTTCAAATATTTGGACTGCGCAGCCACTGCTTGTCACGTTTAATTCGAGGCTGCGAGCGAGTCGATTAGAGAGCGCTAGACTGCCACACCCACAGAATAATCCTCCACCAGCAGATGAGCACTTGCTACTTCCTAAACAGCGGCTGGATCCAGAGTAACAATATTCCGACGCTGGGTAATAGCCAAAGAAGCTGTTAAGTATATTCCATTAACGCATAAACTAAATAGTTACTACACGGAACTACTTCAATGTTCTGGCGATTCAAAGTAATGTTGTGGAAACACTCCAGAGGAGACACATTTTCTGAATGTGAAGAATACTAGGAACGTTCCGTGAGTCGAATTCCATATAAATTGTAGGTATACTGTACGTGGAAGCATTACTTGATCATTAGGCAATAATGGCAACTTGTGAAATATCTGCACAAGGACTGTATTGCCTACTGAAATTATTTACGAGGATTGTCCAGACTTTATTTATAATATGAATTTATCGCCTAGTAAAATTATCAAATGCCAAAGTTGACAGAACGGCCTGATTGGCCGATTGAGATACTAATCAGTTTCGTATATAAGCAATAAGCGTGAAGTGTTATTTGTTTTATAGATGTTACTGAAGCAGACGTGCGTCAAGAAGTGGGATTGAATTTCTTGCGAGAATAATTCTAAGTAATCATAGAATTTTGAAAGGATTCAAACACAGAATGGTGAACAAATTTTGTCGGACGTTAATGGGTATACAGCTTTCAAAAACGGCCAAGCACGCTTCTAGAACTAACCGCTCTCCCGACGTCGGAAAACATAGCGGCAGAAAGAAATTCTTTGTAAGGTAATATGTAGACCACCGAAAACATGGCGCCGACAGACAGAAAAGAATGGATATCATACTGAAAAATAACGGTATGTAAGTTGATTATTTACGCTTTTTTCAACACGCATAATAGATTTTAAAAATACAATGTCACTCGGCTGTTCAATTGAGCAGCGAGTTGTCAATGCACAACAGTATTACGATGAGTGCAAGTGTTATCTGCGCAGCAAGGACGACAAAAGACAAACGCAACACTTTAGTAGAAATGCCCATGCCGTGAGATGAAGACGAATTGGCGATCTTTAAATGCAGAACCTGAATATAAGCTTCTGTAATGTCATGACTGGCAAAATAAATTTGAATGATGTATGCGAAAGGTGATCTAACAGTTCGTTAATACTGCTTCGAAAAAACAAATAAGCGAACAATAAACAGAAGAAAGTTAGAAGCAATTCGTATTCCAAAATAACATTTCAAACCCAAGTTTTGCTTATGGCTCTACTCGGTTATTAGAGGCTAAAAAGGATGGGGAGCAAAGAACGTGAAGCAGTTCAACGATGGCCTTTTAAAGGAAGTATCCTGGCATTCGCATGGAGTTATTTGGAGAAACACGGAAAATCCAAATCTGGATTCCTGGACAGAAATACCAACCTACGTCCTGCCGATTGCGATTCCAGAGCGTTATCGCTCACCCCACCATGCTCTGTCAATTTCATTGGTGTACACAGACAGAATTACTTTAAAGAATATAAAGTAAAACTTATATTTTAACTGTCAGGTAGCATGTATGAGAACTTTTTTATAAACTGATGTATATGGCCTTGAGGAGGAAATCATGCAAATCTGAAACCTGAACACGTGCAATGGAGATCGAACTTACGTTTCCACAAGTGAAAAACTGCATCACCGTTCACGTACCGGGATCAGTGAAATTTAATAAAATAAATATAAGTGCAGAGCTATCATACAAAATTCCTGTGCGACGGTA
Source organism: Vandiemenella viatica (assembly GCA_031002005.1). NCBI lineage: Eukaryota > Metazoa > Arthropoda > Insecta > Orthoptera > Morabidae > Vandiemenella > Vandiemenella viatica. The sequence goes on from CM061920.1 coordinate 199,831,686, forward strand.
TGTGTTAGGAAAAAATCATGGCTGGGTTGTATTTATTGACAGCCGAAGAGAATTCTGGTCAGAGAATACACTGCGAATTATAATATTCAATATGCTCAACAAGTGTTTCGCATACTTTTCACTACGGTAATCGCCAGCATCTGGTTGAGCGGATAGGTGCATGAAGAATATATCTCAAATGGAGACAAGTAGCGTTAATATAGCATAGAGAATATTCAAATAAAAAATGGTCCAGAATTTTCTAATTATTTTTTTTTACTACGTATAACATTCTTCAAAACAGATCAGATTAATCACTATAACTGAAACTGTTGGCACTGTCTTATTAATTCGTCAGTATATAAAGCTCTTAAATATTCCTTTCACTTAGACAACAGAGTATGGTTACGTAGTTTAGAGTGTTTGTACGGTCAGAGTCATCAGTCACTGATAAAGCCTAGCATATTGGTTCAAAGCTGAACCCCTGGAACGGCTCTAGAAGCATTGCTATAAGCAAGATTGCTTATCTTTGCGTACAATGGATACTGATGTGACTTGTTGGATCATATCAATGAAAACAGTAAATAAATTATGAGCATTTGAAGTTCTACAACCGGGGATCTGGAAGGGAACCATTTCTGCATTTTGCCTTTATTTAAATTTTTTGGGGAAGGTTATATTGAACAAATCTGAAGTGATTATTCATTCAACTTACTTGTTATTACTAATTGGAATAAACAAGGAGTACTTTAATTCAAAAGCAAGAAAATTCCAGATACGAACAACATCGTGAATTACCGGAAAGTGACATACAATTTTAACTTACATGAAGCATACATTCCCATTTGGCGAAAATATCAGACATGGTGTTATATCTACACGTCGAGATACGTTTGTATTGGAGAAACTAATAACCTGTACTAAAGTTAATGGGATTAGAACTAGATGATGAATCGAATCAACAAAATAACAAATCAATTAGTTCTGACCATTCTCTTTAAGAATTACATGTATTTCTTTTTACACGAAAAAAAGCTTGCATACTCTATGAATATTCATTCTTTACGTCACTGAGACAAAGTCTTACAAAGCCATACAATCCCTTTAAGTTACGGAACTTTCTCTGAGAACTAAATGTGGAGTAATACGATATATATCGTCATATAGACGTTTCTTTGAAAGCTGACTCAATAAGAAGATTCAATGTCGTACTAATATACACAATCACAAAGTTAGGAATAAAATGTAATGCTCAAAGGTATTACTGTACAAAAAAGAAGAACTTTTGGTCAAATTCTGTGTGCAATAAACAGTGAAACATTAATACGTGATTTAAATTACGAAATACTGCAAGTCTTATGTTGCGAGAAATCATCATTCTTTATTTTCTTTATTCAGTTTTCTTTCAACTCTTGGCGTTGCTTTTTCACCCAAAATGCGTTTTGGTATCAAAAGTTTCGTAGACGAGTAACTATTATATGCACTTAAATTATAAACGAAGTTTTGCTAGCTGAGGAAGTATTAAAAAGGACCAAATCACTAAATGAGAGATTCGGAGATAATTACAACGTGATTTAGTATTCAGATGGTAGCGTAGTCAAGGAAGTTAACGAATTAATTCAGTTCGAATGAAGGATTATTCCGAGCAACGCTGCAGGTCCTCTCCAACTGTTCCGAAATCCACCCCCACCCCCACCTCTCCTCAGGGCAAGTGATGAAGACCCTCTCTGATCGCGTTACACGGGACTTGGCCATAATGTATTCCGTTAACAGGGAAATATGTAGACTTATGTACTACGGAAAATGTATTATGCATGGGCAGAGTGTTCTCAGAGGCCATTAAAATTCTAGGAAGGCGTCTGTAACTCCTGAGGACCGTGTGAACTGCCCTATTAACTAACGTGGCACCAGATCCTTCCTCTGTACACGTCCTGCACGAACTCAAGCTTACCAGGAAATATGTTCCCTCGCCCAGCGAGCATTTTAATTCTGCTACACGGAGTCAGGAGTCAAGCATTAATTTACTGCGAGAACCGAGCCTAAGCTCACATATTGCCGGCGAAATTACTTTAGTGATACTTTTTGACTTTTTATTTCGGCGCAATAACGAAGTAAAAGGTAAGTTTCTTAAGAGCGACAGCTAAAGCTATTTTTAAAGAAAAAAATTTATGACAGAAATTTATCTGTAAAATGGCTATCAGAAAAATATTGGCAATTGAAATTTGAAAGAGTGAAAGCTTACAGCATTTTTTTCCGAAGAAATGAAAGATTTTGATTCTGCAGTTCACACAATTCATGATGAAACTCTGAATGTTTTTAGTGGTGCATATTCTCTCAACTCTTTAACATGATTAGTAATTTTTTTAAGGCAATAGTGAAATATAAATATTATTTGACAGTTCATATGAAACTTTCATCTCTCATAATCATCGGCCAAGATAGCGTTCAGTTGACATTTAATTACTATTAACAATCAAGATACCGATCAGATAGTTTCTCAGTTCGGATGTAGCTAAACGTTTGGTGATTGCCAGTATCGACTCTAAAATCTCGTTTAATTTAATCAATCACTAATTTAATATTATTTTGCTAAAATTAGAAACACTGTCATATATGACTAATTGTTAGAGAAATTTCTGTGTAATTTCTCTTACAAGATCTAGAAAGCCTACAGGTTTATGGAAACTGATCAGTATTACGTACCTAAAGTACCTACGATGAAGGAGCAATTGTTAAAAATCACAAACTGATCTAAACGGTCGACAATATTGGTCAAACGATATAATAAATTCAGCGTCATTTTAAAAAGAAATGCGCAATTAGTAAAACGATTATTTCCACATGATAATAATAATAAAATTTACGTGGATTTACAACCACTGACAATATTCATTAACAAACATTCCTTCCAAAATCCCGTAATCACATGTTAATTGGACTACATTCTGATTGTTCTATAATTAACAGAAATTTCCCGGAGGCAAAAAGGTACTTTATTTTAAATATCCAGATAAGGTGATGTCATTACTATCACTCAAAATATAAAGTCCACTTTTTTTTCAATTACAATTCAAGACATTATTTGATAAGCCAGCTGCAGTAATTTCGAAATCTTATTCGACCGAACTGTTTCACGGTATTGTTTGTTAGTAAAACGGAATTCGCTTTCAGGCACATCAAAATGTCTCTACCGCTATTTCCAGCCAACGCCCTTTTCGGCCTAAGCCACTAATGTAATCCTCAATCCTGATACTCTGCAACGCTCTGCATTTTAGCGTTGTAAGCGCCAGGTTGCAAGAGAGGTTGAGATGATTACCACTATTCATGCTCTCCCGATGATCAGATTTTCTTATCTCAACAGCTTCCGAGTCGATGCTTCCATAAAATCCCTTCGCACGGCTGAAAAGCTTAAAACTGGGAAGGCGTAATATACGTATTTTGAGGAGAGGTGAGGTGAAACATATGTAAACATAATAAAAGTATAAATATTTAAATTGTTGTATTTGTTTCACTAGTGTGTTTCATAAAACCTTATAAAACACATTTTATGTTCCTAAACGACAAAGGTTTTTGTATTTCAATATAATATTATTAGATGAGTGGTTGTAACCTCAAAAATATTTCATAGTTGGGTGCATGCCCTAAACAACTGAGAATCCGTGTTGCAAGTGGGAAATGTTATACCTGATAGATCCAAAGATTTATTGCTTACTGGTGACTGGTAGATGCACAAAATGTTCAACTGGGGCAGAAAGATAAATCTGGGAAAAATAGCATCCAGAACAGACGTGATATGCCGGCCCTGGCAGTGTAGTGGCTAGCGCGCTGGCTTCGCATTGCAAGGGCCGCCGGTTCGAGTCCGGCCGCGGGCATGGGTGGTTTTAATTAAGTGTTGCGTTCGTCTTGTGTTGTCCACAATATCATGATTAGAGCCTGTTACAATACTCTGTACAAAAACAAATTGGAGCTGGCTAAATGGTCGCAATGACCGAGGGCCATTAAAAAAAAAAAAAAAAGAGAGAGACGTGATAGGAACGCAATTAATTGTATGGAGAGAGTACTGAAGAAAGTGGTGAAGGGTGAACAGCAAACACCAGAGTGGAGTTCATGCAAGTATTGAGCCCTCATGGTTGGACACAGTTGAACCACCCTGTGAGGCGGGTAAACGTGGGGGACCGAGATGCTTCTTGGAGGGTTGTTCCTGTGGGCCCCATTGCTAGGTGGGATTTCACGGCGTGGCCTGCACCTGAATAGAACGAGGAAGGGTATAATTTCTGAGTTATTAGCTAAATCTGAAAGAGAGCCCACTTCCATTTATGTCGGGGTGAGTGAGGACTGTGCCTTTTCTGGTTAGGGGCTGCTTGTGTGGGGACAAAAATAACTAATATAAAATATACCAATTATGGATGCTCGATGGGAAAAGAGAATAAAGCTAAAGAAAAAGGCTGTTAAAATAATGACAGACGAGGGTAGAATTTGAATGTGGAAGATTATTGCTGAAAATATCATAATCTGATAGTAAGAGTGTTACTGGTGAACTGTAGAAGTATAAGGAACAAAGTAATAGAATTTGAAAACTTAATACAGATCTACGAATCACAAATAATTATAGCGCTAGAATCTTTCTTAAAAGAAGGAGTATTATAAAATTAGGTTACAGAGTATACCGCAGACATAGAAGAGCAATTGGGGCAGGGGTTTTCATATTGGTTACATTCTCTGGTGTTCATAGATGATGGCCATTAGTTACTAGAAGTAGATTTTTTGGGTTGTAAAAAAGAAAAAATCAGACTATTGGATGCTTAGCAAAATTGAAAAATGAACACGAAAGATAAGGCCCTCGGGGGAAACAAAATTATTATTCATAGGTCGGAGGTGAGCGTGGAATAGTTATTATTGATGGAAATTTAAATTTACCCGGTGTTAATTGGGTAGGAAATAAGATTAATAACACGAGAGAATAGAGATTTGCAAACACATCCATAAGGAAAGGACATTATACACAAGTGTAGAGCAGAACACATGAGGACCAAACATGTTGTATATCTTTCTAATAAAACCTGAGGAGAATCTTAGGGGGAGTCAAGTAACTGAAGCAATAAGTGATAACAATGCAGCTCTGATGGATATTAAGGGTTTACTAAACCAGTGGCCAAACTTGAATGTGGAAATTGATACAATTATAAAAAGGAACAAATTTTAGAATTGAAGAGATATTTCAATGAAAGGTTCAGCAAATTGAAGAATGGTACAAGTACAGTGGAGACAAAATGGGAAGAGTTCAAGGAGATAATAGAAAAGGGTGAGGAAATATTTATTCCAAAACAAGAAATAAATAGAAGTACAGAACCTACATACTACAACAGTGAGGTGTGGAGATTAAATAGGTTAGTCAGTAGAGAACACAACGGAGTTAAGAGACAACAAGGCATTTGGGAACAATTAAAATATACAAACCATCAAGTGATAACAGCAAAGAAGGGTTTATGAAGAATATTTTTGGCGCATGTACACCACTGAACAATCCATCTAGAAAATTAAGGGGAAGGGAAGGTACTCAGACAATTGTAAATAAGAATGGGAAAGAAATTACTGGGGATTTAGAAATGGCAGAGATATTAAGTTACCGGTTTAATGAGACCATTAAGAACCATGATCCTGGGATGGGAGGGAATAAATCATAAGATCGTCTCCATGCAAGTAGAAATGAGGAAACTAGAAAGCTTGAAATAGATGATCAAGAAATTATGAAAGAACTCAGAAAGCTAAAACGGCGCAAAGGTGCTGATGTAGATAATATTACTACAGATGTATTAAAGGTAGTGGAAATGATATTGTACCTTATCTTGAAATTTTATGAGTCTGGAGTCTTGCTGATTACCAACGGACTGGAAAAGAGCGATATAAGTACCGGTTCATAATGGAGGGGTACAAATAGAGTTGAGAACTACATGCCGATATGTTTACCATCAGTGATAGGCAAAATTATGGATAGATTGATATACAACTACACCTGAAATGTCTGTGAGGAAAGAAACTGGTTTGCAAATCGTCAACATGGGTTAGGCAAAGACAATGAAGAGAATCTTAATGGTGGGTTATATGCAAGATAATTCGGATGAATTGGACATTGGAGGCAATAGTCTATAAATTAAGCATATTCCTCGGAATTAACCTATTTAGCCAATCACTTTTGCATTTCACGAAATTTCACTTGTAATTATTTTTCGTTTCGATCAAATCATCCCCACTCCCTCATGTCTGTAATCAAGTGCTACTTCATAATAACAGTCATTTCTTTCCGTTGACGTACGAGTTCTTATCCTTCTAAGTTCATCCAGAGCTCACCACCATTTCATTCCTTATATATTCCCGTCATTAACTTAATAAGCTTCTTGCTCTCCACCTTTTTTTATGGCACTCAGCTACATAGGCTCTACAGCCAGCTCAAGTGTGATAATATGGCTTCAAGTGTTTCAGTTCCTACAGTAACTTGTTCTCACTTACTATAGACAACACAGAACGGACACAACATCAACACACACAACACACGAAACTGTGACATTCGGTACGCTGAACCACTACTCTAGCCCCTGGGCTACCGAGGCCGGCCTCCAATAGCTTAAAACTCAGCGTCTCCTACCTGTCCTGGTGTCCAAATACTGTATTTGATAACTATAACATGGGTCCCATACTACCACTGGATTGCCCCCCCGCAGATTGTGATCCCAATATTTCGTTTTCCTTTTGGATTTACTCCTAAGGTCAGTTTCTTGTTGGTTCACGATAAGAAAGAATGATCTGAAGCAATGCGGTTGTTGGATGCATGGTGTATCGCCGGAGTGTGGTCCAGGGATCGGACGTTACGATACGACTCGTGTCGCGGGTGACCCAGTTGCCGGCGGGAGCCAATCGATAGGAGGCCGGGCAGGTCTGTGGTCGTCTCGTCCGGGGCTCGCCTCGCCTCGCCTTTGGCTTAGTGCCGGCAAACACTCCATCCAGCCGGGCTGGTCGCTCGAGATACGCCGACCCTCGATACAACAATGACACTCTGCCGGCCGGCCGAGTCGAGTGGCCGGGTCGCCGATCTGTTGGGCCGACACGGCCTCAAAGGCCACCCCTAACTCGCTCGCCAAACACTCCGCCATCCGTCATACCACTCCCTCTGACAGTTATTGTACTGTGTTTCAAACGATCCAACTGTAACAATTTTCGTCGACAGATACTAAACACCTAGTAAGAATGGAACACTAAATTTAACTGTCAATTACTATTATTAAATTCTTATATGACGTGTGAAACGAATATTTTGAATGAGAATGTTCAAAGTGATGCATCTTCAACGGCAGTTTTTGCTGTTAAAGAAACCGAAGGCAATCATCATTTTAAAAAAAAAAAAGAAGAAGAAAACCCTACTAATATTCATTGCCAGCGGCGGCCTTAGCTACTGCGAGGTCCGGGGCGGCAGATCTTTGCGAGGCCCCTGCCCTGTGTGCAAAGTATGTGAATCAGAAGTAGGTATTTCTGAAGATAGACGAAAAAATGTAAAAGTCATAACTATATAATATTTTAAAACTAAAAATATATTTGATATTTATTTTTAAAAAATTAACAAACACAAATTCATTAAATTATTAAAGATAAACTGAAGTACATAAATGCCTTAAAAGATATACGGAGTGGTTTAAAAATGATGTTTGCAACTTTTCATAATATTCAAAGAATAGAAAGGGCTGAAAATCGATATTGTTTCATCGAATTCTTCAAATATGTTTTAATAATTTTTAGCCATGAAAAACTTTTTTATGCGGACGCAACGTTGTTAGGTGTGGTGACAATAATTTTCCGGGATAATTCGATAGTGGGGTACACCTCAGTTAATATTTTTTTTCTGTTATATATCTCATCACCGCGATAAAGCCGTTATTTTCCTTTTATACATGGATAAACATATTCAGATCTTCATACAATTCATGTACATCAATATCAGATGTTTCTCCTGCTGTTAGAGGTACTTGCAAGTCACTACATTGCTTCAAAAGTTCAGTCATAAATTTCCTTTAATCTTTTTACGTTATACATGAAAACAAATATCTTCACAACATGTTTAAGTGGCTTTAATCTACGTTAGCAACTTGAGCGCACAAAGTCAACATTAACATACAAATAGATTATTTTGAAAATCTCCTACGTAGGCAATTCAAAAGCTTCATCTTACCCTTCATAATCAAATTTAGTTCCTTTTCGGTCTCTTTCTCACGATTATGAACTTCGTCAATATCATTTTCATAAGCTAGTTTCTCTCGCTGTTACCAAGGATGATGACTGGAAACCATTTTCCCGATAATTATCAAGCCAATGTGTAAATGCGTCTAAGTGTTGTATAGACGCATCTACTTGCATTTTTCGTTTTGCAACATTTTTCTTATTTATCTTTTTAAGCATGTCATACCATACGACGAGAGCAATTACAAATTCGTTGATAATTATTTCATTTTCTATAGAGTGGCATTCACTACTCAACTGCTGAATTTTCTGCTTATTTATTTCTCGTGTCCAGGGCATAACATTACAAGTTGAAAAAAACCAACATTAATTAATTAATATTAAACTATAAACACAATTAAATGGAATCTGACCAGAATTCCGCAATCTTGATGGCCTTCTCGTTTGCCCTATAAAGGTCGTCGATATTGCAGGTTTCTGGGAGATTCCTGTATATCAGAAGATGTTGTGGGTTCTGAAGCTCACCACATTCACATAGATCATTGTCATTAGTGTACCCCCATTTTTTAATATTATATCTACATCGGGACACTTCAGTTCTTAATCTGTTTAGAGCATTCCATATAGCATATGGCTGATTACACCCCGCAGCCGGTGCCTCTTTGATGTTCCTCCACTGTTCTTCAGGCAACGATTTTCGCCATAGTTCTAGACGGTGTGCTCCAGTAGAAGATGTTATGGCTGTAGTTGAAGCTCTTCCTTGACTTCAGCCTTGTGGGTTGAGGTTCGTGTCCAAACAAAGGGTGTCTGGGGTCTGTTTTTTGTTTCCTCTTCTCCCTCTCTGCAGCTGTTTTCCTACGAATGTCAGGTGGTGCTATACCCATGATTTGGTATATTTTACTAATAGGAGTTGGTTTTAGGCAACCTGTTACAATGCGACCAGTATCATTCAATGCTATATCAACCTGCTTAGCATGTGCAGAGTTTTGCCAAACTGGTGCTGAGTATTCTGCTGCAGAGAAACTAAGTGCCAGGGCAGATGTACGAAGCACATTTGGATGTGCTCCCCAGGAGGTACTTGTAAGTTTCCGGATGATGTTGTTCCGGGCAGATACTTTGAGTTTCAGATCCTCACAATGGGTTTTGAATGTTAGGGATCGATCAAGCTTTACTCCTAGATATTTTGGAGTATCGCAGTGTAGTAGTTGTTACCCCCTCCAATGATGTTCAACTTCCTTCTGGCTTCTCTGGTTCTCAGGTGGAATGCACAGACCTGTGTTTTTCCAGGGTTGGGCTTCAAGGTGATTAGCATCATAATACTTGACTATATCTTCATGGCCTGTTGCAAGCTTCACCCCCACTGCCTCAAAGGTTGTGCCTTGAGCTGCCACTGCTGTGTCATCAGCATAAATGAATGCTCTTGTTCCAGGAATAATTGGTTGATCATTTGTATATATGTTGTACAAGAGCGGGGCCAGCACACTACCCTGATGGAGGCTATTCTTCTGAGTTCTCCATCGACTCTTCTTATTGTGGAGGGTGACGTAAAACCTTCTGTTTTGTAGTAAATACTGGATGACTTGTGTAAGATGGTAGTCTATTGTGATGGAATATACCTTACTTATCAAAATTTTTTGGTTGACTGTATCATACGCCGCTGTGAGATCGATGAATGCCACACCTGTCACCTGTCCTCTTTCATACCAATCCTCTAAATACTGTGTGAGGTTAAGAAGTTAGCCGCAGCATGACCTACCAGGTAGAAAACCAGCCTGTTCCTTTATAAGCATTTTGTCAATGCACTCTGAGATACGATTGAGGATCAATCTCTCCAAGACTTTGTATAAATGACAAAGGAGTGAAACTGGTCAGAAGTTTTTTTGATCTGTTGGTTCCTTTCCAGGCTTTAGCAGTGCCACAACTTTGGCTTTCCGCCAAATCTTGGGGATCTGTAAGTTGGAGGTGCAGGCATTCATTAAATTCAAGATCCACTGCTTTGAAGCTGGGCCAAACATTTTAATTTGCTCTGTTCTCAGGTCATCTAAGCCTGCAGCTTTGTTAATCTTCAAAGACTGCAAGGCGGCTTCCAGTTCTATCAGTGTGAATGGATTCCCAAGATGGTCTTGCTCGTCAGAGTGCCTTTGGAGCTTTCTTTTTTCAGGTCTTCTTCTAGTCTTTCCATTCAGTAGCAGTTGGTGTGCTATTTGATTTGGACTAATTTTAAGGAGACTGGGTGGATTGCTACTTGGATAACTATTGAGGTTTTTCAGTAATTTCCAAGCCTTACGACTATTCTGTTTCATGTTTAAATCTGAGATTAAATTGCACCATTTATCTCTTCTAGCAGTAGACACAGCGTGTATGAGATCTTCCCCTGTCTGTATGGTTTCTTCAGAAAAAGGATCTTCTTCGTAAAGGTGTCCGTATCTCTCAAGAAGAAACTTGGAGTCATTATCCAGTCCAGTGACATAAGTTGTTCTGCAGCCTCGAGGAATATGTTTTCGTGAGATGGCTGTAACTATTTCAATAAATTTGTCGTATGCATCAAATATATCTCTTAGTTGGTGTTTAAAGGCCTTCACCGATTCTACCTTGCATTCCCATCTAGTTTCAGAAAATGGCTTCAGTGAAACGTATTTTACATGTGCTTTTAAAATAGCCCACTTATAACTCGATCCGGCAGAGAGCCGATGCTGCATCTTCTAGGATGAGATTCCAGCTATGTAAGAAATAAGTCGAAAGTAACCTGAAACCAAACAAACACATAAAGTGCGAAGTGATTGATGTTTGACATTTCATTGCAATTGCATTCACAAACGCGAGAATCTGTCAATCCAGTATAGCGTGAGAAAGACTTATAATAGTGGTTTGTTAATTTTGCGTTTGGATACTATTTTTGTAAGAAAATGATCGACGTGAGGTGATAACGTGAGTCAGGTAAGGATATATTTCAACGTACTTTATTACTTTCATAGATTATAAAGTGCGCCTACGCAAAATACAGAACGATACTCTATAATAGAGTATGGTTGTCAATCCTGGCTGTGACTCCCAACTCATATTTAGGAAAAAACCAAATCAAAACGTTAAAGGAGACTGAAGGCAGCAGGAACACATTCGTTACACAGCCGAGCTACAGACAAATGTGAACATAGGAAGGATGAGCCTTCTTCAGTCAGCCGAATGTCGGTTTGGTGACGGTGCGGAGTAGTACCGATCAAGTGGTGACTCGATCTTCCAGCGTAAGGTGACGAACGAAACGAAACACGGGGATTACCCGAAGGTAAATCGTAAACATTATAAAAGTAAGAAACTGAGCGTTCAAGTGTGTTTTCTAATACGCGAGATTCAAATAGGAATGAATTTTTCGACTGTTTTACAGTTAAATTATAAAAAATATTATTATTCAGTGATAAATCATTTAATTTCGATACCGTTAATTTTACTTATTATACGAATGTGACACTGAAAAAATCTAAATGAGAATTTTTAATAGGTACTTATTAATATATACTTTACTATCGATTAACCATCTTTATTTTACTGTTATCACTAATAGCTTAAGATATTTTTTAAAAATATAAACATTTTTCCAGCACCATCAAAAATGATATTAAGAATCCATCTTTCTATTCAGCGAAGCTAAGAAAAAATAATGAACCACAACCTCAGCGCAAGACATAAGTGTCTCAACGATTATACTTCATGGGATTCGTTTTTTTTTTCAATTAAATGTATTAAAATGTCAGTATGATAACCAGAAATTTTTAGGAAATAACGTTTATCATTTGAGAGCTTGGATAAAACAGCATAAAATAGTTAAGAAAAAACTAAGAATTCACTAAGCTGAAGTATTCTAGAAGAGGCTCCATTGGTGAATGGGTATTAATAACTTTTTACTGAAGGTTTATCTACTAGAAAAAAAATTTCATCATGATTTTGAGTTGAAGCTAATACTAGTGAATACACCTTACTGCACGATAAGCTAAATACATCTCTCTTTCAATTACCGAGCGTGGTGGTGTAAAGGCTAGCGTTCTGGCCTCGCATTCGGGAGGACGGCGGTTCGAATCCCCGTCCGGGCATCCAGATTTGGGTTTTCCATGGTTTCCCCAAATCACTCCAGGTGAATGCCGGGATGCTTCCTTCAAAAAAAAAGGCCATGGCCGAATTCCTTCCCATTCCTTGCCCCCCATCCTGTCCCCTCTCTAAAGACCTAGTTGTTATAGGAGACGTTAAGCAGTTAAAAAAAAAAAATCTCTTTCAATGAAAGTATTAATAGAATACACATTATTCCAGCCTATATTACATTCGACTGTTAATACGTTCATCATATAACCATAGTCAAGAACACTGTGATTATTAACTAGAAACTAGGGGGGAAGGGGAATTTCGCGAATGGTATATGATGAATAGTATTGGTGGTTTGTAGTAGTATGAAAGAATAGTCGGCTAATTTGTGCCAAATATTTATTTCTCAGCTAAAACAGGTACGCAGCAAAACACTTACAACGTCTTACGAATCAATTAGAAGTGATGAAATGTTTCCTTAATAGAAACAAACATTTCCGAAAATACATTAGAAAGAGACACAGTTTAACAATATCTCTGTGATATGTTGTGCTTCTACCTAGTGGTAACAAGATCACTCCTTTTAGAAATTTCTAGTTCAAAATATAACGTCAGTGCAACTGTTTCATTTATTTATTTTGCGTCGTACGCGTTTCACCTCTCATCGAGGCATCATTGGCGAAGAATCTGTGTTACAGTTTTTATACCATATACAGTTTTATCCTATTATTACATAATTATGGGCATGAGATATTTTACAGCTAAAATTTACTTACTAAATTAATTTCTAGTTGAAAATATAACGCCAATGCAACTGTTTCATTTATTTATTTTGCGTCGAACGCGTTTCACCTATAGGATAAAACTGTATATAAAAACTGTAACACAGATTCGTCGCTGATGATGCCTCGATGAGAGGTGAAACGCGTACGACGAAAAATAAATAAATGAAACAGTTGCATTGGCGTTATATTTTCAACTAGAAATTAATCAAGAAACTGTGGAAACATGGCCTGCAACAATATTGCACCTTTTAGAAACATTATATATGATTAATGGTATCATAGGTATATAATAAGAAGACAAATTATACTATTTCTCACAAGACGTAATAAGGGTATAAGACAGCTGAGATATGAATTTTAAGAACAAAGAGCAGGTAATATAGAGCACACCGCAGTCGGACTTACTCGGAGTAAGTGATCTAGACAGATCCAAACTTTCTGTCACTAAGGCAACCTAAGAACGCTAAACAATCTACCAATAGAAGGTAAACATAAAACTTATCTAAAAATTATCTTTTGGGCAACGATATTATCACATCTACCAGAATTAAAATATTAAGTTAGTATCCCATTAGTTCTGCAATCCACTCCTATAACATCCTTCCGGGAAAGAAAGATGCATGTTAATCTTCGTTTCATCTTAAAAACAAATTTTAATTTAACTGAGCGTTGTAAGAAGCTGTTTAGAGATACCGCTCACCATCACTGGGGTCTACGGTACGAGCCATAATCGCGTTCATGATTTAAGCTGTAAATGATATGATTCTGCATACAGAAAAGATTATTAAACTATATAATTACATTACTTGACGGTGGATCCTTCACGTTAAGTATAAACTGGGGAAATAACTTGAATTTTCCGATTATACCTATGTTTGATGGCATTGGTGATATCATTGAACTTGGAAAAAGTCGGAAGAGTTAAAGGAACTAATATACTGATTGTATTCTTTGGATATTCTAAATAAAATTGTGTGTAACAACAATAGTTAAACTGCTCGATGGTAAAGAAGTTAATTACGTATGCTAGCAGTACTTGTATGTTAAGAATATTAACTAAATCTGTTAATTGGCAAATAATCATTTAGTCTTAGCTTGCACCTGTCTTGCTTCAGGCAATCTTTCAGACATGGGCATAAAAATATTGAAGTTGATTGTCGTCAAACAATTCCGATATAATAAGATAAAGGAAAGTTTATTAGTAATAATAATAATTAACAGCATTGGTTTAGAGACTCGGCATGTTACAAGCTTGTTCCATTCATGGGAAGCTTAGAGAATTCCAGTACCTCGTCAACCCGATCCATTTCGACTCGCGTTCCGCAGACGCAGCGATGAACCATCGTCATGTTACGTTCCGCAGCCTACGGTCGACAATAACAGTTGCGCGTTACAAGCACGCCGAAAGACAAAAACTAAAATGAACGCCGTAGGCACTCAGCTGGTCGTAGCCTTTGTGATAGCTCGTGGCGTAATAGCAGCCCCACCGCCGACACAGTAACTTTAATTGTTAGCGCGCGGGTCGCACAAATAAAGGTACAAAAGGTTTCAGTTCGCTACAGAATGAGGGGCGACAAAAAGCTCGCTTTTCAGGCCGGACCGTCGCCTCTCGTACACCACATCGCACACATACACACACACAACCGACGCATGTGTCACGAACAAGCGTTGCAGGCCACTCCAGTAAATTAACACCATTCACTGCTCGGCCCTGTATTTCAAGCTGAATGACGCTAATACTGTCCAGCTGTCGGCCCTGATGGCCTTCTGGCGACGCCTGTCTACTGCTGCTCGCTCGCAGCTGCGTCGGGTGGTGTGTACCGCGGGCAAGTCTACCCACTCAGACAACGTAGTACGATGCTTCTTGAAATACGATGTGAAAAATTGATAACATAACACGGATAGACGTAGAATGATATTTTTAGTTTATTTCACTATTCACACACATTTTTAGGTCAAACATGCCTTTTTATTTCTCCCTTTTACTTATTTTCTTCCTAATCACACGTCGACGGACCTAAAACATAAATAATCGACGATTGTGATTTAAAAACTAGTTCCTCTCCCTGAAAGGATCAGATTTTATAATTATTTTTTCTATTCGCCAAATAATAACCTGTTATAAGAAAACCATAATTGTGACAGAGAGACGATTTGCAACATCTACATTTGACATCACTTTGCTATTAGTTATTTTACTTACTGATAGAGTAAATAAATTTTACCATGTGTAACATTAACTTCTAACCTTCGGTAAGTTTCAACATGTACATCATCAACTTGTTAACGGTTTTTTTCTAATTTCCGCAACTACTGCTTTCTTTTCTTTCTTTCTGATCAGAAATTTACTATCAAATACTCACACTCATTTTCACCATCTTTCCGTGTACTACAAAATTTCTGTCTGTATGCTTTGTGTTAATCTTTTTCCGATACATTTAGTTTTTGAAGAGTAGAGTTAGAATCGTTCCTACACCACACGAACCGCCAGATATAGTAGTAAGTAAGGTCGACAGTCTGCTGTCGGATTATAACTGTCACGTGGTCATTGCTACAGTCTAGTGTGGAAAAATTGTAACACTATGAGTGAAATTGCATTTGAAAATTAAATTCGGACTACGCTTTACACAGTTTCAATAAAACTTGGGATTATAAACTGAAAGTTTAAACTGTTCTACAAACTCAAAAACTCTGAAACTGAGAAATATAAAAAAACGCCTTATAAAACTAAAATTATAATTAATGCTATCATTTTTGTATTTAAAAGTTACATTCAGTTACTATCAACAGAAAATGAATTCCCCTGTAGCGGGTGTTTAATAACTTGTAACTATTGAAACCTGTCTGTACAAATTTAAAGTATCTGATTGCAGCATTGTTCATAGAAATTAAATAGTTTTTAAAGAACTGACTAATTCGTAATCTTAAATCAGATTTTGAAAAACTAATGGTTCTCGGCAAAAACGAATGGATGGATACATCAGACATTTCGTGTGTTTAACTTCAGGAGCAACCAGTCATTAACCAGTGATCCACCATTAATATTTCCTCACCTTTTTGCAGAATTTTGTTTTCGTTCACGATTTCTTTCACAAGGTGAAATAGTAAAAAATAAAGTGTGTTGTGTATCGCTTCTATTAAACTGTAGCATGGTTCTCATATTTCACTTCAAAGACAGATAGCAAAACTGAAACGTCTTCTATACTCAGCACAAAATCTGCTAAGACCAGTTTAAATAAGAGTAAATAGTAAACAGCTTGCTTAAGTGGCTATTACTATTTTCAAAACCCGATATAACCGAGGAAAACAGTACAGGAAATGTAAAATAATTTTCAGTAATTTTCAGAATTGGTGGTTGAGGATGTCCATGGAAATGCAATCACGTATGACACTATATAAGTAAGCCCAAATAAAAATTCAAAGTAAAAGGCGTTGTTCAATAATAATGTATTTAATACGGCATTTTTGAGGGTTATTTTCAATCAAAATTCTCAACATAACTGGATAATCCAGGAAAATTAATCGAAAACATTTTTAACGTTCGTTGATCAGTTTCAATGGCCATACCTGCAGATGGGATACTTTTCATTTTTGCTGCTAGTTTTAAATTATCATTGTTACTAGTCAGCTATATTACACTCAAGTTTGGATAAAAGCTACTAATTGACAAAATCACTTGTTTTAATATTAAAAAGAAACGAATAATTTTTAATAAAATTTTGACACAAACCAAATCTTTCGACTCATTTTCTGCCTTAAACATTCTACAGATTTTATTTTCATTTTTCGTTGAAGATTTAAATCTTTTTTGTACGATTCACATAAATTTCTTCTTCGGTTACATTTTATGGTTTTTGCTTACCTTCAATAGCAGCGCACAAATCAGTATACAATATTTCTTTGTGCAAAATATAGGGTCATAATTTCAATAAAATTTTCCAACATCGTGTGAATTTCTACGTTTCTGAAGCAAAGGATACAGAAACAAATACATTATGAAACTACACTTTTATTTTTTTTAAACTAATTTGGTCTGCTCAGTTACTTCAAATGATAAATTGAAAAAAAAAAGATATTTTGAAATATCTATATAGTTCTATGTCGCATTCAACTTGATCCCAATAAATTACCGGAAAAATCTAGAGAGTGTTAGTCAAAGATTATATACTGATTTTTGGTCAAATTTTGAAATATCTTGTGAGTTATACAATTTCTATCCTCACATTATCATAACTCTTTGAATCTAGATTAGTGTGAGTTTTCAATAATAACAAAACTGTTGCCGCACAGCCGCATAGCGAAATGACTACACTTTAGTCTTGTTACGCCGGAACGTCTTCCAGGACGTAGTTGGTTTTAAGTGTTGTGTTCGTCTTGTATTAAGTGTGTATCGATCTATACTGATGGATAATTTAGACACTATGGCTAGATGGAAATTATTGGTCGGAATACCAAAAGGAAATAAAAAAAATATTTAAAATTATTATTAGATCCACATACCTAGTTGCTACATCCCATTTCAATTGTAAAATATTTCAGTGTGAGGCAACATATAAGCTTTAGACGTATTTAAAATTATAGTGAAATGTTTATAAATGTAATAAACAAGTACTTTAAATTTAAGAGATTAATCGCTTACTATTAGTTGTTTCTTTTGTTTTATCCTATGAGACACTGTACTGGCTCTAAGTTTTGAGTGGTGCAAGCTACGCAATGCATTTTTCCTTCTTTTTTTCGTGTCATTAGACATGTATCTTTCCGGCTGCACAGTGGCGCACCCTTCACGACTGACGGACGACGCTGACGAGGGAGCGAATGTTGGCTGTAGGGATGCTGGTCACGTTTCTCCTGGCGCCAACACATGTCCATTAGGCATCATATGCTGACGGCGCCCGAATACCAACAGCCGAAACAGCGACCGAGCTCCGCGGGAAAAATCGTGATTTCTGTGGCGGACGGGACTCCACAAGAGAAGAGGGACAGCCTGTCTTGCCGTCCGAAAAGTCCAAAAATCGTCCACTGCAATCGAGCTGGCTTCTAAACAATCGCCAGAGTGCCAACAACAATCAAAAAATTGCCTATCCACCGTGACAGATATATGTGTAATAATTGAAAGTTAAAGCGCTAAATAACAGAAATTAAGTTTTATATTCATATCGGTCTCTCTTTATGTCTAGTTTCTACATACAACTGATTAATAAGCGAATCGAATGTTGGATCCATTAATGAAAACATTAGAAATGTCCTCAGTGAAAGCGGTTTCCGTTTTGTATTTCGTTTGATTTATTCCAAGAAGTAACTTCAAAACCGTATTTTTTATCATACAACAGACTTCACTAACAAAAGTTATGTAAAATGATAATTACTACTATGTTATTCTCACATTAGCTGCGTGAAAAAGGTTGCATTCTAAAAAAAATAAAAAAATAATAAAAAAAAAATAAAAAAAAATAAAAAAAAAAATTCTTGAATATACTAATTGATGGATAAATTTATATTTTATTACAAAATATGAAATGCCCATTTAGAAACAAACATGGGACTTCAGTTCTACGGTGTGTAACTTAATTGGCAGAAAAGATTTTTTGCGAACCCTGAAGAAATAAATAAATTTACATCATGGTAATTAGAACTGGTACAGGGATTCTGCCATCGCTTTTGGAAGGTACCATCTCGGTATTAAGCGGGTGTGATTTCTGTAAACCATGGAAAACGTAAATCTGGATGCCAGGTATGACAGTTATCGCTCGCCCATTAGGTTTGGTATCTTTCCACAAAATACCATTGGACATGTCTTTACAACTGCTCTCAGCTATATGCACAAGTGAATCATATTCCATGAGTAGGAGCAGGTCGATTTGGTTTACAGTCAGCAGTGATCTAATATTCGGTTTCTTCATAGCCCTCAGCGAGCAAGGTAACAAAGTCTACAGCTAGATCGATTTTATTCAGCACACCTTATACCACAAAAAGTAAATTTCAGTGCACTGATTGATCAGTGACGTGAAACAGTTCACAAAAAATAAACCATCTTTGTTGTCTGAATTACGCCTAAAGTAGAGCCACTTTAATTTATGTTTTGTTACTAGTTGTAGTAACCTGAAATATAGTCGTCAGCCCCGGCCAGTGCTCCTAGAAATGTGTTCATTGTAGATATGTCATAAAATATTTCTTATAGAATACTCAAAATGCAGTACTACCTAACATAATAGTCAAAAGTATACTACAGTTCCTCCAACCTCGGTTTAGCTGAAACTTTTGGAGAATCAGGTAAGAAACTGCGGTTATACTATTGTGTACACGTGATATCATGTGCCGTCCTGTGCAAGAGACAACTGAGACATCGTTAAGTATCTAGACTCTTGTTTAAAGTGAAATGTTCTTTCTAGTCCAGAGCTCACAAATTTAACAAAAAAAAAGCACAGAATGTTACCACGTTACTCAGTAATATGCTTACTGTCGCAATTTTTGTCAACGATCTGTCTTTAGAATGTTGTCATGTCACGCAACAACAGACTTATCAATGATATTCCTTCTGGTGGCGAAAATAAAATAACTGTAACTGTTTGGTAGACATTCTGTCCTTTTCCTCTCTGTTCTCCTTTTCGTTAAATAGTGTCGCTTGGTTCACGGCTGCTGCACCGTGGCTGATTGGACGCCAATACAGCTCAATAATCACGCCGTGGGAGCATCCAGGTGCGGCGGTCGTGGTCACCTTGTACACCGGGTTGCGGGTAGTCAGGCGCTGACGCGTGCTCTGCAGCTGGTTGTCCAGCCAGCTGACCAGCATATGAGCGACGCAACTCTAGAACAAAATTATTAAGCACCTAAACGGATATCACTTAGCAAGTTAAAAGTTAGTTCATTTTGACAAAACGTTCACTGTATACTTCAAGCCGGCAATAGACAGATTACAGTCAGGTAAACCAGGATTCAAAATTTAATGATGTAAAAATTTTTTAATTGAACCTGAAAGTCTAAAAATTCTGTGTTCTTAAAGGGGTCTTATCTTGCTGATCACCATACCTTATTTCAAGTTCGACCATGTAATGCAAAGCAAAGTTCTATCTCCGTCCTCTCTATACAAACTTTATCTCTATTTATTCTAATAATATGGTAGATGATTTACTGGGATCCATGACATGATATTTGCTCTGCTGTCTCGATTGATATTCATACATATTACAGGTTTGCACATTTATTGACATATAAATTACATTTCTGATGTTATCTGTGTTTTACTGTAATCATAAGTTAATTGCAAAAATATGAAAAACTAAAACAAATTGTAGGCAAAACTTTGAAATCTACAAAAATTGTTACAGAAAATACCAGTTAGAATAAGCCGAATTGAAAATATGTAATTTGTATTGGTTTTATAGATTTAAATGTGATATTTTGGTATGCATTAATCCAGTTGAAGGTTATAAATGTAGTTATGTATATCTGCATCACATTAGAAAACTGTAAATCAAAGCGTAAGTGTATCGAAATTATTTGGTGGTATTGAAAAATTAATTATAACATTCGCTTATAAGGTCGCGTTAAAAGTTTGGGACGGGATTTAGGTTTATCTCAGTTTAGTGTTGTAAAAAAACGGGTTTTTTCTGGCTTGAAAAAAAAAAAATGAAAAAAAAACTTTGAAAAAAAAAACATGTTTTTTTCTGGAACACGTTTTTTTTACAACAACTAAATCTCAAATTTGTAAGGCAGTTATCGTTTAAAATGACTGTTTTAGAGTTTATTCTAAGTACTTATCTTAGTTTAAAATCTACTATATTTTTCTGGTTCAGTAGGGAAAAAAATTACGAAAATATTGGCAAAATTGACTGAAATTTTCTTTATGAACGGGGATTTCCCGAAGAGACCAGGTTGCGCGAGAAGGAATCCCCATTCCCCATTGTTTGGATTGATACTTGCTATTTGAAATAGTGCTGCCAGCCCTACAAAATTACCTACAGATCTTTTAAAAAAATAGGAATTTAAAATTTATCCACGGTTTTTTGCCTCTTTTTATTACTTATTGGGCTTTCTTTATATTCGTATACTTGTTAACTCTCAGAGTATAGTGTATAGTGGTACTGACTCATTAAATTGTCAGTAAGGGAGCGTGCATAAACCACATAGCTCCATTTTGGCCTCCTGTGAACCCTCCCTCTTCCCCACGTAGCCCTACGTGGCTTTTGATACCCCCCCCCCCCGCTCACGTAGCACGTAGCTTTCTTCCGTTTTGATTCCAGAAGACATTTTTTACTGTTTTCTCTTGTCAAACTATTGTAAATTACATACGGATATAATTAACTGAGGGAAATAAATACTCACATGCTGTTGTGAGTTCAGTTCCTCATTTTAACTGTGAAAAATGTTACGAAAGGAAAGTTACGTGGCCTGGCTCGGAACCCCCCCCCCTTCTCCCCACGTAGCCCAGCGTAACCTTTCAGCTAACCCCTCCTCCCTCTGGACCGACCCACGTAGTTTGTGCACGGTCCCTAATTATGAATCGTTTCCTTGCAACCGTTGGTGTAAACAAACGATTGAAAAGAAGTATAGCTCCTATTTTGTTTGATAATAGATTTTAATTCCAACTTAAAAGACCGTAATACAGAACTATCGGCGCAGTCTTTATACACAGTGTGTACTTTGCTCACAATTTAAAATTGCAATCTCAAAATCTTTTGCGTACAATACAAGAACAACCAGTAAAAGAAAATTTAACTATTTCTGAAGTTATGGATCTAGAGGAGACAGAAGAAGAGACAGAAAATTCCGACACCGATCGAACTAGTGTTGGTAGTGCTGATACTAGTGAATATGGTACTGACATAGAGGATGAATAAAATTATGTTATCTATATAGATACACTTATGAATCATTATGTTAGACATTATATGATTCAGTAAGACTTAAAACACACTTGTAAAATGGAATTTCCTTAAATAAAACTATAATTTATCAAATATATTGTTTTCTGAAAAAAAAATTAGGAAAAAAAAACAAAATTTAGAAAAAAAAACACGGGTGCTAAGTTTTTTTTTCATGTTTTTTTTTTTCACAAAGCTGAAAAAAACATTTTTTTTTCAATTTGCAACACTATCTCAGTTACATACACCTGCTAAATATCTGTCTGAAAGCAGCTTCTCTCGGAATCTTGGATTTTCGTTTCTTTGCGATAACATTTTAACTTTTCTTCAAATCATTCGCTTGAAAATCAATTCTAGAAATATAAACAAAACTCGTTATTGTACCAATGATATCACGGATATCACGAATGCTGGATGTAGCTTAGATGGTACTACGCCAGTTCAAAAAGTATGAAGTGGAGATAAATTCTAGGATAATAATACTTAAAACAGCTTTTACACAACGGTCTCAGCGTCACAAATGACGGATGGCTTTAATATTTTTAAGTTCATTTCATTAAAGGTGATAGTAGGAAAAGATATTGTGAGTAAAGCGGTTGCTATCCAGATGATCGACTAAGAATGGAACCGTGGTCAGTCGGTAATGGTTATTTTCTATCTATTAAAGACAGAATTCAACCATAAATTAGGCCACGTTTCTGGAAATTAAATGTAACTGCGTTAGAAATTTATCAATTTTCTCGAAAAAGTGACGGAATGGTGGAATGTGATGTTCGCAGAAACCTTTCGTTGAAGTCAAACGGTTTAAATGTTTCGCACAAATGTCTCTCGGACGCAGATCTTTGTGAAGGTTAGGTGCACATCTGCAATATCACCTGGTGCAGACTTGAACAGACGTTGAAAATGTTATAGTACTAATAAGATCGGTCACTTCCTTTGAATCTGCAATATAATGTAGCTTAATTCAGTAAATTTTACACTCACCGTTTCCAATTTGTTTCATATAGTTCACTTAGTGTATCATGTTGTTCCGTCTTCCATTATAACACCGACAACGAGAGTACACTTTGTATTAACCATTTGTATGTAGTTTACTTTTTTTCCTGAAGAGCATTATAGCAGTTGTAAGTTGTACCATGGTATTCAAATCAAATTATAAAGTTTGCGTTGTGTATCTCTATACTTTTCCCAGATTTCCCTTAAACTTCCTGACGATTTACTGACATTAGAACATGGTATAAAATTATTCCGTCTCTCTGAGAAAAAAAAAACTCGAGTTATCACTTACCCATCTCGTCATCATAGTTTAGATCGCTTAGTTAGACTCAAGGTAACGCAACAAAATCATTAGTGAAGACAGACACTAGACACGTGACTTCTCAGAAGCTGACCGCTTGGTGCGCTAGATAATGATACTTCAATCATCTAAACAAACATTTTTTGCTAACTTTTACACACTATACCAAGTAATGCTGTTACAAACTTAAATAAAACTAGAAACAGCAGTGGATGAACAAGTTTATTCTACGATTCGTTAAAAATAATGAAATTTTCCCAAAGCAAGAGACAGGAGACAAAACAATTTAGTGAAAATACCAAACGGATTAGAAAGAATTTGAAGACCTAGGCATTCAATTTGAATTGGTCTGTGTGTTAAAAAATTCATTTTCAGCAATCACAATAACATTGATGATCATCATCTAGTGGAAACAACTACTGCCTGAAGGTCAAACTATCTTACGAATAATTGATTTCTTCAGTTTCATTGTCATAAGTACACTGACTTGCCTCTGCAGAGTCCTAGGAGATCGAAGAGATCAGCTAGATTATACAAAACGAAATTAAATAAAAATAAACTGTGAAATGCTTCTCGCAAACAACTTCATTAATTATACATCTTCATAAAATTATTTGTGTAAATACCTTATTTAAAAATTCGTTTTTTATTTACAGTTATACAAGAACGAAGTTAAATACTATGTTTCAGTAAGAGAAGCCAGAGATACTATATCCTTTACCACAAAATTTGGACCCCTGAGGTCGGTATACAGCTCAGTCATATTTCATATACTATTTCTATGTAGCGTTAATGTAGCGTATTTCTGTAAGCCAACATTGTATGTAAGTTGTAATAGAAAGAGGTTGTTTCTCTCCCTGTAGGTTGATCTTTATTCGGTAAAATTAGAAGAGAGAGAGAAATGTATAACGTATCTCTGTTAATCATAGATAGCAAGACGAACCTTACTACCCCCTGAATAATGTGAAACACATCGGCAGATATGAGTGTAAGTAACGTACGAAAGGCAATAGCTAAACGAATAGGTGCTGCACTTACCAATTTTTTTATGTTTAGAAGGGGCATTCAAAACCAATCTATGCTGGAAGTCACATTGCATTCCTATATTACAGTCCAATTTATATTTTCAAGCGACAAGCTGCGATCTGGAAAGGTAAAAGTATATAATTTGTAACATGCTTTCCAAAATATCCCTAATATTTACATAGTTGTGCCAAGTGGCTGTATAATACGTATGGATGGGGTTTTGAGCAGCGTGAGTTTGGACTGCATAGGTACTTCATTCAAGTAGTTTTATTCGCAAGGTTTACACATGGAGATAATGTTCTGATGGAAATTCATCATTCATCACAACAAATTTTACTAAATAAACCACAATGTTCCTTAACGGCACTATCAGCATTTTTTTTTTTTTTCGTAGGAAATTTGTGCGAGGCTTGCTTTGTTACGAAATTTCCAATATACTTCGGCGAACGTCAGCCAATTAACTCCATCAACCCTTCTTATGTCCTTGTCCCATCTGTCTGATGTTCTTGTTCTTTGTCTCTAAAGAACTCTTGGGCTTCACTCCAAAACTGTTTTTGTCCATCTAACATTTTTCCTACGAGTATCATGACTGTCCCACTGCCACTTCACGCAAGTTCTCTACTTCAGGATGTCTATAACTTTTGAAGATAATCTAAATTCTTTTTACCTCTTTTTGTCTTTTCTAGCTAAACTTAGCATTGATATTTCCATAGCTCTTTGGTCCGTTCATTTTGTAAATTCATTTAGGTCTCTCAGCCGAAAGTCATCTGGAATGAAAGAACTGGTGGTGAGCTTTTTTTTATATTCGATGGCATTATAGATTTGAGAATAACTGATGCGACGAAAAATTTTGGGTCTTACATCACCTTTCACATTTACAAGCTGGCCAACATAAATGTACTCAGTGTGAAGAAAATATTACTTAAAAAAATCATTGAAGGGAAATATTTCGCCAACTAAATTGCGAAACATCATTAATATCAAGAATTATCATTAAACCATAAATGATTTTACATATTTTGTTACGCAATTTATACAGACATAACTACTTTAACAATAATGTAGTTACCAAGTTAGTTGCTGCAAATGATAACTCACCGTTTTCGTCAATACTATTAAAAGTTTTGCAATTATAAAACATTGCACTTCGGATTGACAGTGTGACTTTCTTTTGTTTATAATAACAAAAATTATAATAAAAACTTCTTTTGAAAATCAATTGATTAAAATCGAAGTCAGATGGATCTTCTGTGAGATATTGTGTTTATCTGAATCTGTCTCACAGAAAAACATACAGAATCACATATACAGGTCAGAAGTTGTTAAATCTCAAGTCGCTAATAATCTAGACGTTGATACGCGCTAAAGCCACCCAAAAATATAACAACAACGTGTTAAACCTGATTCAGGTGATTGCAAAACCAAAATTTTCACGTACATAGGATATTACCGCAAGTGACGAGGAATAAAATTTAAGTTAAAATAGCATTCATCGGATCGTAATTTGGTGCCTGTAGATATCTTTCAGAACAGTCGTGATGGAAGCATGGCCATCGGAAAACAATAAACGGCAGAATGAGGGAGCGATGTGAGACAAAGCACAATGGCAAGCCCGCCTCTACACACAGACAGAGAACTGCTTTTTTTTTATACTCTATTCAGAGTTGTGAGAGGGTATGAAAGGATTGGAATAAGCGCGAACTGTTATCGCTACGAGTGATGTTACCGATTCGAAAAGTATCCAGCTCAGTACTACCCAACCGCATTGCAATAAAAGAACAAAAATATCTGTAACGGCAAAACATTAAATTTTCCTCGTGATATTCGATAAAATAGTTTGATTTGTTAATGAGTTTTAACCTCTCTTTTGCTAGAAGTTTTTTTTATGTGTTGTGTGTACCGTATTATTTTCATTCAATATGATTATAACAGTTTTAAAAGTTACTTTAATATGTTTAACATTCATCAGGTGGCATGTATCCTCATGGGGACTGGTGAAACTGTAATGTTACTGATAAAAGAGTCACTGATATTAACTTTTAAATATAGGAAATTCATTTTAATTTTTCCCAAATCATGATCAAGTAATGGTTGATAACAGTTCCAATGTTACAGGTAGAGAAATGAGACAACAGGCAAATGATTTTAAAAGTTCTTACTTGAAATAAATATTGTTATTAATTTATTGGTTTAGATTGTTCTTGTTTACAGTTAAATATTTAGTCAATGTTCCAGCCAGGTGATAATCTTCTTTTCATCATTTCCACTGTTTTGGTTGGGAATCGTCAACCAACCCTCATAGGTTACCGTTATCGATGAGGCATTGCTTTCAGAAGGACGCGTGTTCTATCTCTGGTCTGCCAATGCAGACATCTGTTTTCCATGGTTACCTGAAATCGTTCCAGGCGCATGCCAACTAATACATATTTCCTGTCCTTTTTTGACCACACTAATCTCTTGCCTCTTATGATCTCGTAGTAGGCAAGTTTTGAAGTAATAGTTCTAAAATATCAACAATTTGCTAACTTTCACGGTTAAAATACAATCAAATGTCCTCTGAATAGTGTCATATTACCTTTAAATTATAATTTTAATTAATCATTAGGGGTTCAAAAATGGCGCCAATTTGTTGGTGAGAAGGGCTAGCAAACGCTTAAAGTAAAACCTTTCGGCAGCAGTTATCTTAATTGAATTAAGTGCTACCACATAACAAAATTACTAGACAACCATTACAAGGCACATAAAAAAAGGAATAAACCAGAAATGATATAATTCTCAGAATACAATCTGTTGTACTCTACTGCTTTTCATAGAACAAACGGAGTTGATGTTTTAAATTCTCGACTCCTACTAGAAGACTGTATGTGCCCTGTTATTGGAAAGAGTTATCCGAGCCATTGGTATTTGCTGTGTATCCATTTCTTCTGAAGGTAGTGTATGTGGAATGTCAAATTGATGTTAACTGGATGAACAACTAACCTCGAAAACATTTCCTCTCGAATTTTAAGGCGGGTATTTACATTCTTTACTCATCATTGGAACTTTTCATAAACAAACTTAAATATTTCACACCGCTTGTATAGGATGTTTCAATTACTAATTTATTACGAATTTCCAATGTTTTACGGTTGCTAGCCATTTGTATTTAGTATCTGCTTATCGGAGGATATGGCGCCATACATGGTAAACGTTGGAACTTTCTAACGAGGATGTGTTCTGATAACGATATTGCTGTAGTGTCAAACGCTTACTCGACAGGTCCACTTGTCACTGGCCTACATCGACGTACCTGCACTGCGTTACAACCTGTAAACGAACAATCCAACACCCACATCTCCGCAGATCCTTTGTACCACAAAAGGACGCGATTCAGCAGCTCCAATTGCGCCCTGACTGCCACACAAACAGCGGGATTTCAGTGATGTGTTTCACATGAATGTTCGGATCAAGTGGAGCAACATAGTAAATGCACGTGGAGCCTGCGCAAGCGTGAATGAGGGTCGCGAGATTAGGGCCACGCGGACAAATTGCGCTTGTCGCGGCGTGTCGGACATGGCGCTCCTGTATTTACATACATCTGCATGAGGTACGCAACGGCCTGCCGAGCAGATCCGCATATACGGCGTCTGTCTGACGGCGGAAGCCATGTTTCTCTCACATAAAAATCTGTGTTTCGATCATATGTTTAGACCGATTCTATAAGAAATTTTGGAGTAACATATTTTTCACAGCAAGTCGCTCGAATCGCTCCATTTCAAACGATATACTGGTTTTTTTTCATGCTAAGTACGTTGATTTTCTGTCTCATGTGACAATTCTGGTTTCGATAGCTTCCTGAACTTAACAAATACCAGCAAGTTCACACGCGTGGATTGTTTTATTGTTATTGTGCACACCACTCTCTCAACCTAACGTGGTGAAGACCTACATTGTCCGCAGCCCCTGTGGCTCACTGAATGCAAAATGTTTTTGTATGAACGGTCTTCGCAGAAAACTGTAACGTCATTCCTCAGAATAATATGAAGCCGCTAATATGCTGAATTCATGATAAATATTTCGACTGCAAGATGTAACCTACCTTTAAATCGATACTAATTTTTTTCAATTACTCAGTCATTCAACGATTCATCGAAATGAATCACATCCCATTTTACCCGCGAAACCTAAACAAAATCCGAACAATACTTTTTTCCTAAATCACGTTCACGGAAAAATTATCAAAAATTTATCAGATTTTCTACATAAATCAAATAATTGATTAAATATACAGTATTTTACTAGCGAGATCGCAGGCTATACAATAATCGAGACTCCCTCAAATTCAGACAATTAGCTATCGCATTTTTCATTTTTAGACCACGGATCCAAATCAGTAGCATTCGATTTTACCTATGAAAGCATAGGCTGTACGTTAATCAACATCCCATGAAAATCAGACCAGTAATTTCTACGTGGATAGTACTAAAAAGAAAAATTAATAGTAATATGGTGAATTTCTCTAGCTTATCAATCAGAATGAAATGTATCCAATTTTACCAACTTCGCTACGGACTTGATGGAAACTTAATAAAATCTGACAAATATTTTTCATGATCTCGTTCAACAAAAAATTATACTAAAATACTCACTTTTTTCGACATCATAAAAAATTCCATACTTCATCCGCGCTACGATTAGATATACATTAATTGAAACTTTATGAAAATCCGACCATTATTATTATACTTGTTTTTTTAATCACGTTCAACCAAAAACAATACAAAGTCGAATTTCTCAGATTTCCGACATCACACCAATATGGAATGTCACCAAAAGCTGTGAAATATTCGAAAACCCCATAGAATTTCGTCCGGTTGCGTTAACGAATCACTTTACCTTATCATCAAATCTAAACATACCCTATTTCACTAGAAAGAAGAAGGACAATACATCAATTGAAGCATCATCAAAATCCAAGCATTAATTGTTTCACTATCACTTTACGATGTCATATCAAACTTTAACGTACCCGTTTTACCCGTGGGACCAATGGCTATACTTTAACCGATATACCATCCGACCAGCAGCTTTTGTTTGAATCGCGTGCAACGGAAAATTATCCTAAATTTTTAATCTAGTTTACTCGCGGTACCATGCGCTATATATTACTCGAAACCCTATACCAGTAATTTTTCAGTGCATCGCATAAAATGCAAAACTGCCACAATTTTTTTATTTCTTTTGTTTTATCTTACAACACATCTAAATGAAACATACCATAAATTACCTGCGAGACCATGGGCTGTGCATTAAACAAAAGACCATCAAAATCGGACCAATATTTTGTGCATGACTCTCGTTCTTCGAAACGAAGACAGACATGCAGACGCATTAAAAAAAAAAGTTGATTTCTTACGATTTGTTTTTAAAAAATTTCAAATGTAAACACTTTCTTCCTGGTTACAGTTATTCAAGTAGCACTCCATATTCCCCATGAGGAACTTGTCATCGGAGAGAAGATGTCAAAACCAGTGTGACATCTCTATCGCTGTCCCAGAAATTAGTTTCGTTTTACGCCAGACTGAATGGACATTCAGGCTAATACCACACGTTAAGTTTTATAAAGAAGGTATTTGAACCATTGCCATCAAGACTGGAGAAATACATTTTTTTTTAGTTATACCTCGTCGACGTCGAGGTAATAGGACTGGAGGCCAGGCACGGGAAGGAATTCGTCCATTGCTTTTTTAGCAAAGCTTGCGGGCATTCGCCTGGACTGTTTTAGGGAAACCATGGAAAGCGAAATATGAATATGAGGATTCGAATCAGCATCCTCCCGAATGCGAAGTCAGAGCGATACGGTTCACAAACTACGCTCGGTGGATAAATTCGTTCTACTGACTCATGTATGTGGCAACCGACTTTATAATACTTACATTATATAGCGGATCAAGCAACTAACAATTACTGAAGCATTCTTAGGAGAACTAACTGTGGTAATTAAGTTATCACTGTTGCTTATCAGCTTGCTTAACAGCTATGTTTGATTGCCACATTAAAACCATTATCAAGTAATTCGTTTCATTACCTTGTTACTTGTTTTCAATTAGGCGAAAGTTCAGAATCTCAGAGCATGGATTTGGAGGAAAGTCCATTTCAGCAGTTTCTTGGCACGCAGCACAAGTATGAGTTCCTCAAAATGGCAGTGCGTTTTAGGTATGAGGACAAACAATTTACCCGCAATTAATGTTTCATTATGCATTATGTGCTAGAAGAACAATTTATTTTTCTATCCATTATGCGCTGGGAGATCCATTTACTAACAAGATTTAGTAAGAATGAAAGGTATAAAATGAAAGTAGTTGTATAAAATCTTATAATTCAACATTTTATCTTAAACTTTCATTTTACCGAAATTTCGCTCGCGCGGGCCTTATAATTCATTTTGTTTTTCTTCTAGTAACAAGGAATAAACGTTTGTAACCTAGTGTTTTTGTAAATAAATGTCACAAATTCGTTCATACTTACTGGCGTGATTATCTTTTATGCAGAGGGTTGACTGTCGTTTTCTGTATATTCTAAGCTTCAATTGCACGGTCGGCTACATGTCTGCAAAACGTGTAATTATGTTCTGTGTGCGCTAAATGTATTTTTGTTTGTGTAATGTGTAGTTTATGAGTCGGAAATTACGGACAGTCCCGATATTCGCCTAAAAACCGCAATCAGGATGGCAGGTATGCAGGGACCAGGATTCAATCTTGTTCCGCTGTACCTCCCTGAGGCAGTGCACGCCGCCTTAGCGCATTGAGCAACTCTGAGGGGTATATTTAAACAAAAACTGGAGAAATAAATAACCAAAGTTATATAGATAAAAAAAAATAGTAACAGAATTCAAATGGTTCGGTATTTATCTACGTTGTAGCGTGATATTACTCGCAAAGGAGATGCAGTGGTGCCTATCGTTCTCGGTACGAAAGAGTTATCATTTTTTGCTCCTTTAGATGTTTACGTAGAGTCACTAGATATACCGCAGATTTTAAGCTAGACCATAAAATTTCAAACTGTTGAAAACCACAGCCACATTCGGAGGGGTTTGCTGGATACCTGGGCAAAGGGACAGATAGATTTATGATATTGAAATTAAGTTTAAAAGTTATATTATTGTCATAAAGCTTTAGACCACTAGTGCTGTATGGCATAATAATTTTTTAAACATACGTTCACTGTTGAAAATCAAGGAACTGAAATGTGGAGTTGTGAGGAATGAGAGTACCTAGCAAAAAGAATCACACTTTCCTATCCGAGAGACACGAAAAAAATTAATTTACTGAAAAACATATTAACCAACCATTATTGCTGTCGATAGCAATACATTTACATTTGAAATTACCCAAAAATGCAAATTTAAATACTGTAAGTAACAGTGGCTTAAAAAGATGAAAATAATCAAAATAACTTTATTATCTGTATAAAAATTATGGCAATTTTTAGGAAAAGCATTATTTGAAACACGTTTTAATAATACAGATCGGAATCATGGCACTAAGCTGCCTACACTCCACTTAATATCACATTATTTATTCGAATAGGATCTTTTACGACAGAGAGAGGAAGCTGCTTATCCAGCTAAGAGGAAGAAATAAATGAAAATAAATTATCACATTCAGAAAGAATTGTAATTGTTCGGAAACATCTAAAGATTTTGAAGTAATTTAAAGCAAAATATCTCCTCAACCATCCTCACAGTGGACGCAAAGTGTACTAGGATAGCAACGAAATCCTTTTACCAGAGACTTTATCTCTGGCTGAAGGAGAAGGTCTGGTTACCGGCAGCTCGCTAAGTCCATAACGGAGGCGCTCGCACCTCTCTAATCCTCGGCGCCTCGTGGAGTACCGTTTCTCCAATAAATCCCGCCAGGCGTCACATGGCATCACAGCCTCCCCACTTGGCGCCGCGCCTCCTAGCAGACGCTCTTTAAGTCCCCCCACCCCCCTCGTCTCGAGGGCAGCAGGCCGATGCTGTAATTGGATTTGCTGGGCCGGCTTGTTTTCTCCCGGCGGACGCTCAGAATTCAATAGGTGTTAAATCACTGCCACCACTTACGTCACTAACTCCGGTGCCTCTCCGATGGCCGGGAAATTGCGAAACAACACCTCGTCCGTCGCTGGAGAAAGAAGACGCTTCCAGACGAAAGTACTGACTGATATGTGCCAGTGCCAATCTGCGCGTTAAATTCTAATTTTGTTAGCAGATTTACCATGCTCCGGGATAAACTCCTCATTGCAGCTTGATTAGGAAGGATTTGAAAATACCTTCAAAAAGATTCCACATTTTTATTTTACAATTATGAAATTTACTTAATTAAAAGTCTAAAAGGACTGTTTGAAACAACGGCTTTCTCACAAAATGTGTTCCTTTTTATAGAAATAAATTACTGATGCTCGCGTTATAGAATATTTTTTACTTGAAGAACATAAAGCATTGATGAAATTCTAGTTAAGTAACAAATACTGTTGTTGTGTCCCAGCAGTTCAAATTTGCGTAATCGAACCAAATACCAGTTACTTTTTAACTGTTTAATTTGTGATAGTGTAATTAGGAACAAATTACTCCCATAAATTTAAATAAATACATTTTTGAAAGAGGAAGAATTCATTTATTTATCCTGCATATTCTACACTTCGACAATAGATACTAGGGAAATAATTATTAAACAATTTAAAATAAAATTCCTGAAAATTGAAACTATGTAAGTAGTTGAAAGGCCATTGCGGCGTTTACTTCATCGCAATGAAATTAATTAATCGATCATTACAAAATAATTAACAGAAACTAAAATAATTAAATTAAATTGCTTAGAAAATTCATTTCGTCTAATAAAGTAACCAAATTAGATTACGAGATATGTACTACGAAAACATAATTTATACACCAAAACAGAATAAAATAATATCCGCCC
This sequence comes from Vandiemenella viatica, assembly GCA_031002005.1. Classification (NCBI taxonomy): domain Eukaryota; kingdom Metazoa; phylum Arthropoda; class Insecta; order Orthoptera; family Morabidae; genus Vandiemenella; species Vandiemenella viatica. The sequence continues at coordinate 199,864,870 of CM061920.1, forward strand.
AATCAGAAGAAAGTACTACATACTGCAGTTCGCGTATTTTCGGGCTATCAGGTAAATTTGCTTATGTGAGTATTGGCTATGAAGGAAGTCTTAGTGAAATAACACATGTCAAACAATCCTCTTTGAAGCCTGGGAGACTGCCTCATAGTTTGGCAAACTAAGTAGTTTGACTTACTCTGACCTTTTTGTACAGTAGTTTATATATTTTTTTTTTCTTCCCTACTCAGTAAATAATTAATTTTGTACTTATACTATGTGTTTAATAATGTTCTGATTACAATTAATGTAATTAATTGTAATGTAAACAGGGTTCCACAGATATTGTAGTATGTGTAGCGTACGGGGTTGTAATATTATCTTAATTTGTAAGTCTTGTAATAATGTATCTTCGAAGTGTGGTCGCGTGCTTGCTCGGGAAGGATCGCTTATTTGTATTTGTTGAGAGTATAATCAGAAGACGTTTTGCTAAGGAGTTTATAATGATTGTTACGTGAGATTGCGATTTAAGACTGTTAAATTGTCAGTGCCAGTGTTAATAGAACTGTGTTAGATTTCTTGACGCTAGTTTAAGAAATCCTGATTATCGTGAACATATTTGTAATCAAGATATTAATTGAAATTTTGTAATTAACAACAAGAGCTGTTCGGCTTGTAGTGTTAGAGGTGACCAGAGGGCCATCAACCCACATCACGCGGAAGGTAATTAGCAGCTTGCAACTCCTGACTTTTTTTTTTTTTTTTTTTTTAATACGAACCATCCCAGCATTCGCCGGGAGTGATTTCGAGAAACCATGGAAAACCGAAATCAGGATATCATATCACGGGGTCAGATCTCACATTGAAGATCATAGATCCTCACCCGAACCAAAAAAAACGAGACACAGGAGATGGTGGTCCTGACCGGTAGCTCGACGCAACTGTTGCGGGGATCAAATCTGCCTAAGAAGGTCAACCCCCTCCCCTTCAAAAAAAAGTGTATGGATTACTTTATCCACAATGGATAATTCATCCCTACTGAACCGAGTCAAGCATACCTGGCTTGATTCGGAGAGACACCCTAAGGGAAGGTGCCACTTTTCGTTACTTTTATTCATATTTATTTCAAACTTGGCTTAAGGTGACAGTGAGAGGGCAATTTAAGTTTGATAATAATTATTCCCTATTCATCCTACAGTACCTATTAGTGTCTTTCTCATACTATGCTGGCCACTGCGTAAATAGGTTTTCTATGTCAATAGTTATTTTGAATACTTCCTTAGTTACGAAACGGAGTAGCTTTTAAAAACTGACTATCGTTTTATTCCCGGCTTCCGACAAGAAACTGAAAGATTCAATCCGCTGTCCTCTGTATTGCAGATCTTAACTCCACAATCTCGTCAAATTCGTATCTAATATAATTTACAGAAAGTAGTAATTACAAAATATAAATGTAATTGTAAGAAAACAAACCGCAACTAAAATTTAAGTATGAAATCTTCGTTATGAAATTTTACGAAATCTTACATTCCATAAGTTACATAATATCTAACAATTCTTCATGTTCCTTTTATTTTTCCAATGTAATAATTCTCACATTTGTCAGCTTGTGCTTTCTTTGGAAGTGTGAAGATGATATTTTTATTAAAATCGGTTGGAATTTCTCCTGTTTCATAACTTTTTGATATCAGCTTGAATAATCTTTCGATTCCTTCCTCTCCTAGAGATTTAAGAAGTTCTGCAGGGATCTCATCAATTCCAACTGCCTTATTTGCTTTCAAGTCATTCAGAGCTTTATTAAATTCTGTCCTCAAAACAGGATCTCCTAAGTCATCCATGTCGACTTCGCCTTCCTTTTCCAATACACTATTGCTCAAGTCTTCCCCAACATACAGTTTCTCAATGTATTCCTTCCATCGGTTAGCTCTATCTTCTGACCTTAAAAGAGGTTTCCCATCGGCAGCTTTAATGTTCATACCTCTTTTCTTCATTTCTCCAAAATTCTGTTTGATCTTTCTATATGCAACATCTACTTTTCCTGCAACCATTTCCTTTTCTACTTCTTCACACTTTTCTTGTAGCCATTTTTCTTTTGCTATTTTGCATTTCCTATTTATTTGATTTCAAAATTGCCTGTACTGCTCTTTTCCTGCTTCATCCTGAGCATTCTTGTACCTTCTCCTCTGATCGATCAGCTGCAAAATTTCTTCTGTGATCCAAGGTTTTCGGGCAGCTTGTTCCCTAAAGCCTAAGGTTTGCTAGAGTTACTTATTAATTCAACTTGCATTTTGCAATGAAAAATTGTTCAAACTGAATATCTCTACTACTGCTGGTTGCTTCGAGTTCAATGGCAGAAAATAGTCATGGACGCTTTGACTTTTTTTATCAGCCAGTCAAATGTAACGACTGAGATCTATAAACTACTGAGATTTAATTTGATTTTCACTGATTGAATATGTAACTTTTCGCATGGAAACAGTTAGAAGTCAGCTGAAGGTTACTATTTCTCTGGTATCTACAATTACGTTAGTGAAAATAAATATTTGGTCTGTTTTCTAAAGACGGTGGTATTTACTTTTGTGATTTGAAGTATCAGTCCGGTGCTATTTTCTTGTGAAAATCTCGTTGAAATCCGTTGGATTCTAGTAATTTTCTAGGCCGTTAAGAAATATTGAAGTACGCTTCTTCTTTCACGACACCACTTCTGATTCCACTTTGTCTGAACGCAGTGACAGGACAGAGGAAAGTTTTTAAGCTGAGTTACTGCTGAAAACTCAGCGTACTGACTTTCCAATATTATGGATATGGTGGGTGTATTTTCTTCTTGTACTGCTACCATTCCCTACTACTGTTGTGAGAACTATTCCAGTTGAAGCAACAATAGTTGTTTCTGAAGATGTTAATGCTGAATCAACATTTCCTATTGAATTATTACTTGTGACGAAACTGCTTTTGATACTGAGACTGTTGTTGATGGCAAGGCTGCTATTGCTAATAATGCCGTTCTATTTACATAAACGACATTGGTTTCTGCAGCTCCTGCTACAGCTATGACAACAGTTGCTGGCAGATGTGTACATTTTAATGTATGTCAACCTGGTAGCGGTGTTTATGGGTCTGTGTAATCAGTAGACCAGTATCACATGGTTTGGCTTAAAAGAAACCGAACTTTTTGTTTTATATTGCAGGAACGAATAATCTTTCACTATATAGAATTCAAGCTCTTGCTGAGTTGTAAACACTGGTGCTGCGTTATAGTCTAGAATTTAGTTCCATTGCAGAAACAGGCTCGAAAGCTTACTTTTTATGTTTATGAGAACAACATGGTCTTCTCCAACCACACTCGTGTTTTCATTTATTTTTAAGAAAGACGAGTAAACAAATCTGTATTATTGTTTACTTTTTTCTGATACGTGTTGTACCTAAGGCATAATGTTTATCTGCTGTGAGTCCTTGCTCAGAAATGTTCTACCAATCGAATATCAGGTCTGGCCAAATCCTAAACCAGTTTAGATGGATGAATGGAACCAATACCGACATTAATTTTGGGAGATCAGGAATGGGCATGTTCTAATAGTGACAAGCTGAGATCGATACCCTGAGACAGACACTGCGCAAGCAACACGCAGCTGTAGATTCAACAAATCAACGAGACAACCCAGAATATTAGAGATCCACAGCAGATAATTCCTGGTGGCGTCTCTTGAGCCGGACGGCAACCAGTTGATGTGGTCATTGACATTTCAGGCCTATTCTGCGACAATTAGCATTTGACGAGATACCAAGTATGAAAACTACTCTCAAGGCAGCAACTAATACACAGGGTCAGCTTACGAGTAAACGTCAGAGCATAATATCCAATTAATCTCAATGCTAATAAAGCCGTTGCAATTTTACTCATTATACTTCAGATTATATGCCTCATTGTTTTAAAATTTCAATTATTATTGAAGAAATGTTTCTTACTTTTACTTGCGGGATACAAGAATCGTATTTTAGCGTTACTAAGTATAGTGAAAGTATGTTTGCTCAATGTATAATGATCGGTGGAAACTGAATACCACCTTACACACATTTTACCAAATAAATGCTACATGATGAGAATGTAGTAGTTACGCAGTCTTGGAGACAGTTTTGTTAAAAGTGGAAGAATGATAGACGCACAAGCATGCAGGTCTTGTGCATAATAGGCACGACTGTATTGCCGTCATAGCAGTAGTCGTCGGCTGGCTTTAATGATTTTACAGAGTAAGTAATCAGGTGCATTTAAAGTGAAATGCTTTGCATTTTTCCTGAGAACCTGAAGTTAGAAAACAGAATAAGAAATGCTGCCCGTGCCCGGACTTAGCATTATAACAAGCACGCAATGAAACAAAAGAAACCATATTTCAGAGACCAGGCAACATATGTTTTGTGAGCTAACCTGGGGATGACATGTAATGAACTAACCAATGTAAATCGCACTTACAAAGGACCGTAATTGAAATGGTGTTGCTTCCTGCATTAACAAAGGTAAAGTGCCTAATGGCTGGATTAAATGAGTCTTTTGTTCGTTCTGGCATTTCCCAAAGGACAACCTGGTGTTAATGACTTAAATGATAAATGAGAGTGCAATTAACTGAACAATCGGTCGTTAAGTACTGAGGATAGTCTATGCAGATCTGAATTGGTCTCAGCGATAAATTTATAGCATAAATTAATTACAGGGTTGTAAATATACGACTGTGTTCGTACATGCTAATATTCACGTTATAGAACTTAAACCATGTTTACTTAAAACTTTGTAATTAACGTCAATAACTAAGGATTGATTTATTCTATGTTTATGAGAGCAACGCTTTTTAAAAAAAATACAGATGGACAGGCTGAAAGAATAAGGAGGATCATAGATTGTTTGTAAGTTTTTAACCTAGCGGCGTTACGAAAAGGTCTCATACTAGAAGAACTAGAAAAATGTAAATTATATATTTCGTTCCAGGTATAAAAATATCATAAAATTCCCAAATCGGCAGCCGATAATTCCATGGAAAGAGTAGTTCATTTCTTTTAAGTTGAAATGTTTAAAATGTGTCATAGTGACATATTTCTAAGACATTAAAAATTACTTCAATGCACTTCAGAGTTGGAATGAACAAGGAAATTTCAAAACATAGTTTTCAGGAAAATTCATCATTTGTTTTATCCTGACAGATTTGGGGCGGTAAGTCTTTAAAAGAAAACTTCTTTCCATTATTTGTTACATCCTGGAAATACTTTCAAATTTTTTTAAATTCTCCTCAGATTCAATAATTTTTAGTAAATATTAATGTGTCGCAACCCCTAAGCTAAAGTGGAGTTTCTTTTAACAAAACAAAACTCTAACGAATTCGTTTTTCCTAGCAAATTTGACTACTGCCGATAGTTTAAATACTGAGAGAACTGGGAATATTACAATGCTACTAGAGTACCGTCAAATCCAATTACAATTTTTACCAAGGCTAAATAAAAATATAATCAAAACTTCTACTATCATTGCTGATCAAAAATTAAATCATTTAACTTACACATAAAACCTCTAGATTTAAAACCCGAAATTTGAAAAATTACATTTTTTTCTGTACATTTTGAAGATGATATAGCGCATTTTGTAATTCTTGCCATGGTATTAGGAAACCACAATCCAATTAGTAGTGCCCATTCATCATACTAAATAAGAGGACGTTAACCTTGTTCTTGGCGTATCGACACTCCCGACTAGGGGTTTTCTTGATTCTTTTGGCAAACGCTTGGAGTGTCTTCAATCTCCGCCTTAAAAAATACACATTCGCAGATGGCATTAAACCCACAGAGTAGGGGTAACTAGGTACACTGTCAGGCGGCGACAATTACGTTCCACACCCGCCATTAAACCTGAAACATCTATAAATAGCGTCCTCCAGAAACACCGTACCACCCGTGAATGGGGTCATTTCCAGTAATTGGAACACAATGGCAGAAAACAGCTTAAAACCTTAAAACAAATCATCTATTCTAACAAACGCTAATCTTGGTCACTGTGTCTGCTAGATTAACAACGTCAAGATATACCAGTGCATGGCAGAGGTTAAGACGTTTATTGATTTGAGCATCCGCGAAGAAATTATTTGCCAGAACACGGAAAGAAAGATATTTTTGCATATAAATTAACTTATTAATATTACTAGTTTTTTATTTATTTATAGTCGCTCAGTGTAGATTATTACAATAAACTGTTAACACATATATACTTACAGAGTTGAAGATTAAGCTATATGAACCAAATTATGAACGACATAAATTGCAGCTGTTAGGCAGAATTAAAAAGAAGGCACAGAAGCAGCATAAATGGAGAATTGTTACACACAAATCTTCGGACTGATAACTAAAAAAAGTAAGATAATTATACGGAGATAAATCTTTTATTTTTAGGGCAACAATGTTAGTGGATGATTCGATTAGTTTGAAATTTAGCCTGGGTCAGAATGACAACTGGCATTTGACGTTACAGCATAGGGCATAAGAGTTTATGTTTTTTTGTTTAAATGATTTGTTTTCACGAGCGCCTCATTACTTTGTTTGAATGAAAGTAGTTCCGCATTAACCGCGATCAATGCAGCCTACACCACGCATAAAACTAACATTACATGGCATATCATAAGTTGTTAAGATGTATTTTTAATTTCATTTCCTTCATTGACGCTGTATTTCAGACGCATGTAACTGTGTCAGCCGTTCAAACGTTGAATATGCATGTAAATAAAGATGTAAGAACTCGTGAAAATTTTGAGTCAAGTTTAAATAGCGATGCATGATACCACTGACATGCAATACAGTGAATGTATTGATGCGCCTGTGTTTGAAGCTTTGATTTTCATTTGGTAGACCTAATATTAGTGGAGTTTGCGGTTAGGTTGGAATGCAACCTGGACCAGGATGACAACTGAAACTTTTTATCACAGTGCAAGGCGCGAGGAATCGTATTAATCGTAATTCAGAATGGAAGTGAAACTTTTTGTTAAAGCGTAAGGCACAAGAAATTGTACTGAGCGTTATTTTATAACAATTTAGCAACTGTGAATAAATGACTAGCAAAATCATTCAGTTTAATCCGTCATTTTTGACAGATTTTAAGACTAGTCTACAACAATAAAACGCTAGCTTTAATCATCATGTCCGTCACGCTGAGACATCACGCAACTACTGGATTAACAGCGGCCAGAAATATTATTACATAGTAGAGACAGTGAGACTTATTTAATAACAGTTCCACTTTGTTACAACAGCTCAGAAATGAATTTCAGAACGCTGAAAGGAAAGTAGAAATTTCGTACAAATTAACATATTAATTATTTTCTGGTTTTATTTATTTGATGTTGATGTTTTCGTTAAATTATTTGCCCATAGATATGAGGCTCCTAGATTCAGAACTGGTCATTTGCAACACTCAAACACTTACAAGAGGGACAAAACCTTTTTCGCGGTGTTAAAAAGAAAATTTTTGACTGACTAACTATTATATTATTTAACTACTTGTCAGGAAATAAGTTTAGCCAAAGTTCATATTTTTCAATTGCAATTATAATTAATTATTGCTAATTATATTTTCAAGTAAGCTGGTTTTGAACCTGAAATTACAAAAGTCTGATTTTGAACCTGATCCTAATTTTGCATATTTTCTTAATTAGGAGTATTATTGCTAGCAACAAACAAAAACAACCGCATAAACTTTAAGTGTTTCCTAAGACTTTCGCGGCCGTCTTTGTTCATGATTAATTGACTTTCGGGTTATGCCGCGTTGTTCATTTCATTACCTGAGCTTTCGGCTGGTATCCTACAGCCTTCGTCAGGATACCAGCCGATAGTTCAGGTAACGAAATAAACAACGCGGCATAACCCGAAAGTCAATTAATCATGCACATAAACTTTATTAACATACATAAAATTATGTTTTGCCAAGACTCATAAGTCTTTAGATTCGTCTTCACAGTCGGGCAGATCTTCTGCAGGATCAGCAATGGATTGCAGGTTCAGGTGGAACTGCAACCCATCATCCATTCACCTCATAGCGCTTCGCCAGTAAGTTGTGGATATCGTTTTCTTTCGCTAGTGCTTTGGTGTTACCATAGACGATCTCTGTTGGTTGAATGTTGTTTGGTTTCTTCCCTCTCTTGAACACGTTCTTAAACTGTCCTGCTTCACTGTTGTTTGATTACCCCTTTATTATGACTTACTGCCCAGACTTCTTGATAGAAAATCGTTTAGTTGGGTTGAACTTGAAAAGCCATTGCTGAACATTCTTCAACTCACGTTTCCAAGTTTTCCAGTCAAAAGTTTTACACTTTGAAGTACCCAAGCGTTTGATTGATCCAGCTCTCAACTTCGACCAAGACACGTTTTGAGCTTAAGCTCGTGCAGACTATGCACCCATCATTATCTTCAAAACGCCGCGAAAAAAATCGATTTTTTGCAAATGTCAGGTTTTAAATTTAGTCTTTATACGTAAGACAAAAGCTTTAATTTTCTATCAGCACTGTTAGTTGAAGTTTTGATTAGATTTTTATTTGGCCTGGGTCAAAATTGCAACTGGCATTTGACGTTACAGCAGAGGGCAAGAGTAATTTAAATGTTTTAAAAAATAATTTAAATTGTATTATGAGCACTCTGTTAGTGAAATTATCACTCAGTTTGAATGAAATTTGTTCCACATTGATCGCTATCTGTGCGGTCTAGACTACTGTTAAAACTAATATTACATGGCATAACGTAAGTTTTTTAGATTTATTTTTGATTTCCTTTGCTTTCACTGACGCCATATTATCGAGGACATTACTTCAGGCGCATACAACTGTGTTAGCCGCTCAAACATCCATACGTGAACAATCATGTGATGTAAAAACGCACGAAATAAATGCAAATTAAATATATTTTAACAAATGAACAGAATTATAATACAAAATTATTATCAGTGCTTCGAAATATGCATCAATAACGTAAGAACTAAAACCATTCTCGGACATCTTGATTTTATTCATAAGCTGTATATTTTGAAACATAGAAATCCGCAGAGAAACCGAGGGCAACAATCTTTTTTCTGTTGTGTTATGAATTTAGTTTCCCGTACCTTTGAATACATAGATCCGATTTTTTTTTTTTTTTTTTTTTTTTTTTTTTTTTTTTTTGTTAGTGCCTCAAATCTTTAGTGTCAGTAGCCGTGAATTGTTAAATACTCTACACCTCTCACTTGCAATCATTCAACTCGCCCCTTACCGTGTAAAACTCAAGGACAAGTAGTGTTTGGTGTTCTAAGCCACGTGGATAATTAAAGGAACCATTCATGTCAATGAATGCACCCCAAGATAGGCGTATGGAAGTCACGAGACACATTTCTCAATTCGCTACATACAGTTATCTACTGACGACTAACCACTCAGTCGCGATAAGCAGTGTTTTTCGGCCTGTTAACATATTCACATTATATGTTAACATACCTAATAATTCACAACCTACCAATCAAATGTCATCTGTCAGTTATAACATTCCATATTTGTAACTTTTTATAGTTTAGGCCTCGTCAGCATTGGGGTCATTATTTAAAAGGACTGTGGGCAAGGAATTGGAAAGGATTCAGTAATGGTCTTTCGAAGGAATCAACCGAAATTATCTGGATGGCCGGACCGGGATTTGAACCCATGTCCTTCCGAACGACAGGTTAGAGCGGTAGGTTTGTTAAGGTGCGAAGTATGTTTGCAAAAACAGTGGCGGAAGAGGTAACTTGGAGAGAAGTCACTTGTAAGAGGACGGAAGTGAACGTGCCACGGGAGACAGCAGAGAAAGGCAGGAAGAGAGCAAACTTGGAGTCCATCAGGGCCACGTAGAACTCCCCGAGAGACGCCAGCCAGCGAATAAGCGTGAGCTCTCGGTCTCTGTGGACGCAACATCTCTCCGTCTCAGTATTAGGCACTGCCTTGCGAACAACTGCTTGTTTCGTCATCTTAACGACTCAGCACCATGCAAGTACTGGTAACTAAGTTAACGTTTAATAATAACGTCACACTCTTAGAACTAGATGTATACGTGGACTGAGTAGTTTCATTTTCACGCATAGTTGTAATACACATATCACGTTCGAAATGGCTAGTGATAAACTTTTGAAATGTAGATCTGTTGATGAATAACAATAAATGATATACTCCGGAGAGTAAAGGCAAACATTGTTTAAATTTGGATTCCATTTCTACTCAGCCTAGGAACGAAGCGAATAAGGAAGATCAAGTGAATTAATATCATGTATGCAATTTATTCCCGCTTTATTAAGCAATTATTTTTTAACTATTAAGCGAGCTATTACCGTATCTGAGGCATCAAAAAAAGTGAAACAATGATGTAAACAGTTATTGAACATTGTTACCATAATTTTTTTGATTTAATTGCGATGGAATGTCTGCACTGGGGATAATTTCCCAAGTCATTTAGTAACCCCTTTCTTATCTACTATATAATGTCGTAAGGTCACTCACTCACCTCGATAGCTATTGGCTGGAAAATGGTGACGTCATGCGCCAGCCTTCACTCGCAAAACACCAACCAGACATACCATTACAAAAAAATTCGTGGGTATGTCCACAATTTAATAGCTAAGCAACTGTTACCAAATTAATAGCCATAGTACAGTCATTAAGTTTACTTTTCGTAGCGTTTCATAGTTCATATTTTCGGCGGATGAAAAAAAAAGTGGATCTGTTTTTCAGTAACAAGTTGCTGATGAAAGCAATTTTAAAAAACTTTTAAAAATTAAATTATTCATGGTCTCTGCTGTAACCACAATTGTAATTCCTGCTTGGAAAAATTTCAAAATAATTAAAATGTTTACTAATGTTGTTGCCTGATCAAAGTTTATACATTACGGTTTAATTGCTTTTTTAGAAATTTTACTGGGCACTTTCGTTAATGGCTTTTGTTCATGTTCACTGTACGTGAGTTATTAGGTTATTTTAAGTGAACATCAGACCAAATATGTTACCGAATCGAGTATTATGGAAATTCTTTTCTTTGAAGTTGCTCAACTGTTTTATAATATAGAATGTGTATTAAGTTCTCTGGTCTTTACAGATACTATGACCAATGACTACATTATGAGTGTTTGCCCAGTCTCAATATAAAACAACGTGATGTTTTCGAGGCAAACAGGATTTTTTTTATAATTTTGCAGAGTGAACTTTAAGGGTCAAATACAAGTTAGTTTGTATTTAAACAATTGTACGATTGCGCTATCGCCCCTATTCGTGTTTAATACCTACCTCTATTATTACTTCTGAGTTCTTCAAGCGCAAGAGGTTTTATTCACACTGTAACACTGATCAAGTTTATATCTGGTCAAATCAGGTAAACCTGTCATAATCTTTCATCCTAGAAACTGGAACTATTCTAGACCTGTGACGATACGCAAAAATCGGTCACGGGCTTATCCTAGTTCTTCTATTATTATCTTATATACGTTAAGTGTGAAATCTCTCCACCCATCTATATTTATCACTAACTAATAGTTGTTACACTATCGTTGATTATAAAATTGAAAAATTTCGTATTTCCATATTTCTGTTGCTGCACTTCTGTGCAATATAAATGGATTTTGTACATTCAGCGTTACACAGAACACAAAATCAGTGTCCAACGTAACATTGTACATAATACTCTTAATGGTGCATGTTTTCTGTTTTGTCAGGTTTTTTTATTTTTATTACTATACTCCAGTTTCATACCTGACAATACAAGTTTCATATTTCATTACGTCCAAAATTTTAAATGGCGCCTGTTCACTTTTATAATGTTTAAAATAGTGGTATGAATAAATACGAGGTAGTGGTCGAGGCGGGTGCAGCGAACGCGTGGAGAGCGAGCGGATTGCACTGCAGGCAGGCAGCAATTTGAGCGAATCCGATAGCGGACGCGCGCTGACCCGACCAGCCTGTTGAATTGTTCAGTCGGCCCCGCGCCGCCTAATGCATATGTAAGTTACATGACGCTGTAACCCAGCGGCGCTCCGTGTTCCATCAAGCGAAGGCTCGCTGTCTGCTAATGCTGAAACGTCCGGCGAAAGTATGCAAACCCCCAATCCACTGCTAACTGATTATTCTCAACTCCAATAATTTTATCATACACTTGTTTCACTTTCACCTATAAAAATACAAAGCCAATTTTACATGATTCCAACGTAGCAAGCGTTTTGTAAACGTTTCTACTATGACAAAAAAGAAGAAATCAAAACAAAGCAGTAGACATGGGTATATTCATAGACATTTTGATAGGGGATGTTTATTTTTTTCTGTTAGTCGTCGTGAATTCAGCTTGTATATTACCAACGGTGGAGCTCAGGTTTGGCATTCGGGAGTACGCGCGTTCGAATCCTCATCCAGATTTCGGTTTGCCACGCTTTCCCGAAATCATTCCAGGTGAATTCCGGGATAGTTCATGGAAAGAGGCCATGGCCGAATTCCATCCCGTTCATTGCCGCCTCTAATGACAGTGATGTCAATGAACATGAAGCTATGTTAAAAGAATAAACTTATATTTATTTGGGTGGTACGATATGATATTCAAAATATGTAAGACATCATTTCAAATAAATGTAAAATATTCCACTTGATTTTACTTCAGATTGAAACTAGAGAATGTAGTCTATCAATTATCACATCAGCTTAGAGTATTATCTGAAATCACTCGCTCCGTTGTACAGCGACTACTTTTTTTTTACTTACCGACACTGTCTAATTATACCATTTGGTATTTCGAGTATATTGCAGAATTGTTAGTGAGACTCTCAAGCCATACGATATCGATACATCTAAAAGTCAACTGTGAAGTGAGGTCAAAACTTGGTTGTGTCTTGATCAAGTTGGTGTTATACTTTATATAGTTTTACAGATATAAAACGAACACAAAATTGTTGCACATACCTCTCCACAATACGCGGAATCTCACGACCTACATTACACGTAACAAATTCTTCGATACCTTTGCTGTCGTATGGTATATAGGATTTATTATACAGACAACAGACTCATCTACAATGTAACTGCATATCCCGATTTGATCATTGTCGGGTTATCTGCATTCCTCGCCATTTTGAGAAAATTTATTCATGCCACACTAATAATTCTAATTTGTTACTCTATTAACGAAGTGTTATATTCAGTGCAATGAGAAACTTCGTAGGTGGGTTTGTTGTCCTGAGATTTGTTTGCTGAGAGGGGTATCTCCGAATCCCTTTATCTTGCCATCTGCTAAATACTCAGAGGAGTTAATCGCGAATTGGATTCGCCGAAGGAAGATTCCATTTTCAGAATTTCACAAGTTTTAGCACTTTTTTATCCACTGAGAATTAGACACATGGTGGTTCCCTTCCCGAAACCAATGTTATGATTGTGCGGTGTCCATGTAAAATTTTCAGATCGGTATATCAAACGGAGGTGTTTAACAGTCGAAGATGCCTGGAGTTTGATAGGAGCGCAGGAAAAATTAGAGGAAAGTTAGCGAGGTTTTTCAAAGCAAAATTTCACGTAACCTGATTAGTACTGAAATTGTATCTTCTTTTTGGTGAAAGTTATACAAAAATTACTCCTTCTTCGAATCATGATATTCTTGATACGAATGGTTTGGTAGCAAAGCAGTTAAGACGGTTGCAGCAAAAATTTAAGGTCGGGCACAATTCCCGGTGTGTCCAGGAAGCTTTAACGGATTTAGCTTTAATCATGTGAAAAAGCCAGGACGTTCATTGGCTCAGATTATAAATAAACTGACAGGGGCAGAATGCGCGGTAACTTGAAACTTGGTCATGATCACACAACCATACGAATTTACTTTCCCTTATTCTAAACGCCATAGGGTTACCGACCCTGTTTTGTGCTTCTCACTATATTTGTGCACTGAATAAGCTAAGGCATCCTTCTGATTCATTTCGATTTAAAAAATGGTTGTATCACTATTTGAGGTGTTAATGTCTGATTGCCTGACGTAACCTTTACTCCATAGAGGTTTGGTTGTTCTCATCTTTATCTCTCATTCAAGTGAATGCAGTACAAGCTAGAAGGAGAGGTCAAGAGTGAACATATATCCACAGATATATGTATCTCGCAGTGTATTTATTACACGTCACTGTTTTGTAATTTTTCTTCTTCTGTTTGATGCGGGTCCCAACTACAACATAATTTTATTGACGTTTTCACAGTTATCATGAATCCGTTTTTTTTTTGTTTTTTTTGTTTTTATTATTGTTTTATGCCTCGTCGACGGCTAAGGTCATTAGAGGTAGGATGGGACTGGGGACAAGGAACGGGAAGGAATTCGGCCATGGCCTTTTTGAAGGAAGCATTCGCCTACGATGATGTGGGGAAATCATGGAAAACCTAAATCTGGATGCCCGGACGGGGATTCGAACCCGCGTCCTACCGAATGCGAAGCCAGAACGTTATCCGTTCATCCCCCATGCTCGGTCCCTGAATCCGGAGTGGCCATACAATTCAAATGCAATACAATAAAATTATTTTATTGAAGGAAATAGAATTGATAAAATTTTTGTTTAACAGCCACAGATTAGTTCCTTATTAAGGATTGCAGTTTGGAAGTTTATGTCATCGCGGAAATTATTTGTGACACTGAACTGTACCTTTCGCATTAATGACAATCTCATTTACTGAGAGATTGAATTTAAATAGCCGCTTTATCGATTTATACGATAGTAGCATAAAGTTTGCCAACAGTTGTTTGGAACGATAAAAAAATGACTAATATCTGCCAACATATTCTTTTAAAATCTTATTCCCAAATCAGTAACCAAAAAGTGATAAGTTGAAGCAATTGGCCTTATTAGAGTATAGCATCAGTGGTTTTCTTATTCAAGAATCTCAACGTAACTGGGATTCATTTGTTTGCACAAAAAGACATAGGTAAATTGTAAACAATTCCATTCTAGCGAAATGGCCACCGATTTACATTACTGTTATTAGTCTTATTGAATGCCTGAAGTAGAGATTGTAATGACTTACCTGTCATTTCATTTGGATGCACTTAAATTTTTCAGTACTCAATTGTGTTTGATTCTGTATGATTATTGTACTTACAGGATAGATCTGATCGTATCTTAAGCATTATTTTTGCTGTCAGAATCCCCCATCCTCAATCAATACAAAGCCTGTGGCTATGAACAAGTTATCAGTGAACAGTATTTTCACAGTATTCTGGCAAAGCTAACTTAGTTCACGTTTGAACACATTGTTTGTTTGAAATTTGAGTCCGCACTTTACCTCACGGTAAAACCTGCGTGGGCGAGCGAACCAGCCGCGCAATACAGTCGCTATGACACCTGCAGCGTCAGGGGCTATTTATCACATGCAAAATTATTTAAGTAATATTTCATCAGGATTATTTAAATCATCTAAAAATAATATTGTGAATGATTAGCGAAAATGACAAAAAAATTTAAGATAATTGCAATTCTGTCACGAAATATTACACACAAAGATTAGTAAACACTCTTTGTTATCTCATGTATACATTTCGTTGAGTACTTAATTTTAACAATCCTATAAAGGACTGTTGTGTTTCTTATTAGGGGAGGGAAGGGTTGAAGTTTCGTTAGGTCTTACTAGCGATCATGTAATGTGTAATCTGTTAAATAAAATTATAACATCATCTTAGAAACCTAATTTTTTTTTTTTTTTTTTTTTTTTTTTTTGTATACGAAGAGAGCAAATATTAAATCTGAAGCGTAGATTTATAACACTGGTGGAAAAGTTTTCCTCTGTAGTATTTCCCTTTTTCCACACACGTACTACATTCTCAATTTTTCTCGTTTTGTTTGTTGTTTTTGTTGCTTTAGGGCGCGTCGACAGCGGGGTCTTTAGCACCCTTCAATGTTTCTCCTTCGCGTTGTATCTGTCACTGTACTTTTACATAAGACAGCTTCAAAATAATCGGAAGAATTGTTCAGGATTCAATTTCCAGCCATGAGAAAATGCGAGCTGTTACCAGTTTTATGGCACAGTTTACAAGAATCGAATATCCCATAATAAACAGAAGTAAATATAATAAGAAAAATAACCACGGAGTACAAAGAAAGAAAAAATTTGTGTCAGTTTATTGAAACAAATTATAAGATTATAAATTTCAGATAAAATTAACTCTTTTGTTCTATCTGGTCACGTAACTTCAAATTTTATGTCGCTGCAGCCAAGCTTCATGTTTTTCTACACTAATAATGGATTTGTGTCACAAACTTTATAGTATACACCACTACCATTGTTCCATCCAATGAAAGAAGAGTTTATGAATTTTTACCTGACAATTCTTTCTACGCCACTACTGGGTTTAACTGAAATTGAGAAAACTGTTTCTGCTTAAATTCTTGAAGGGTGACGGCATAGATTTTTAAAAGATGGTATTCCATTAAATACTAGATTTGATTGTATCAAGAAATGTGAATCTATTTGAAAATTGTTATTGTTGTACCTTTCCAACATCTATTGCTGGTATGTTCGTATAATGGGATAAATGTATACATATATTGTAAAGGAAAAAACCATCAGGGACAAAGGATATTATCACAATGGTTACACTATAGTTGTATACGAAACATTTCATTTTTGTCACCTGGTGGAAATTTCGTTTTTTATTTTCAATGAAGCAGCGTACTGAATTATCTACAGCCGTTTCAAACTCATTTTTCTCTCTTGTAATATTCAGATTCATCGTCTTGGTTCCGTTTAATTACTTTTCGTCTAGATGAAACGACATAGGCTTGTAGGAAATATTCATGCCCAACATCGTATTAAAATTCGAAGTACGAAATATTTTTCTCATGAATTCAAACGCAAGAGCTGCATTATTATACAAGCCTTTTGTGAAATTATCCACGGATGATTAAATTTTTCAGTGTTTTTTTTTTCGTCTGTGTGAAAAATGATTTTGACTGACAATCTGAAAATATATCAATCAGTAATTAATAAAAGAAAATGGAAATAATTTCTCTGTTTGATCAAGTAATTATTTATTCATGGAACTCTGATGCACTCTCAGTCCTCAGTTAGCACCCTCAGTCCTTAGATAGTTCCAAAATATTGCCATATAACTATAAATTCGTTAATCTACATGGAACCGAGGTAAGTAAGTTGATTTTAAAATCAACTCTCGGCCCACATCTTAAAGATGAATGTTCAATTGTGTGTTTCGTAGTGGATTTAATCACCGATTGAATATAACTTTAAAATTTAATTACGACATAAAAAATTGCTGAAGGCTGACTGAAGTTCAAGAATCCAAAATAACGGACTATGAAGTTCAAATATTTCTTACATCGAGAGCAATAATTATCTTGTATGGATATAAAATATTACTTCTAGTAACTTAGCTGGCAAACTACGGTACTGGGTTCCCTACAAAATTTCGCATTCGTATGAATCCCTCTATTGACCATAATTTTATATCGATCATACTAGGAACTGAGTTGGTAGTTAATTATTACACTAACAACACAATATAGAGATGAAAAAATTCCTCAACTGGAGGGTTGGTTTGTTTCTTTCAAACGAGAGTTCGTAAGCTATTATGCCAGAGTTATTTTCATACAAGAATATTAAACATGGAGCGTTTACAGCATGGTTCACTAACACTAAAAATAATTTGCCCCACGTGAAGGTTGGGATAGATGTATGCAACATTGCTTTTTAATTATTACTAGCTGTGCCTGAGACTTCATACACAAGGAATTTCAGGTTTGTGCCCTAAATTCACTAATGAACTATTGAAAAAAAAAATGTTGGCTGGTTAGGAAAAAGGAGAGAAGTATCCCCGTTTTTTGTTTTTTGTTTGTTTTTTTTTGTCGTCTTTATTGAGTCTCCTCGTCTCCTCGTCTCCTTCACAATTTTTAAACATGTTAGGATGCATTATTTGTTTCTACTACTCCTTGAAACTACGACTAATTTGGAATGTTTTTGTTTGTGGATGATCATCACGAGCACTTCATTATTGTTCAGGAAGCTTCTATGCAAGCAATATATGAAGTGGTGCTGCCTGCCTTATGTTCGAACAAACTGCTTCATCTGCATGAACATAATTCATGATATGAAATCGCAAAATTTGTAAATTTTAAACACACTGTCCCCACATTTGTAAGTAAATTCGTGGTAAACATTTATACTGAAAGAAAGTTTACCGTAGACAATATTAAATAGAGTCTACGAAACATTTGAATAGTGGACTCTTTTTTTATTTCTTGTCGTGTTAAAGTAACATCGAAACATAATATAAGCTACCATAAATGTAACATAAGCTGTCACTATACACAGTTTTGTTGAAATGTTTGGTTTTTTGCATGATCCACAAACACTCATACAAAAATTCCGTAATTTACTGTTTTTACTTCTATATTACGAACTAAATATGACACTACTCTGTTTGAAAGGTATCCTATACGTTAACTGATGAGATAAACTATTAATACTCGACTTTTCATTCGAATGCATTTATTAGTGTTTGCGCACAGAGAGATAAAAATTACAGTATGTGCGGCTGGATTTTAAGGATGGCGGTAATCTGAATAAAACGTATATCCTATTTTAACCAGTTTCATGACCTGTAACTGTGTGCGGTTCCATTAAAACCTGTTGGTTAGTTTTTTCGTGATGAAGGGATAGAGGTACAAAAATTTTCAAATTTACGATTTTCGACTGTGTATCATCAGAAACACTGTGCGTTAACGAGATAGAAGTATCTAATATCCTGTACATGACATAAGCAGTCACAATGCGCAGTAAATCCATCCATTAGTTTTTGCATAGAGCGCGTACAGACAGACCAAAATTCAAAATTTTATGGTTTAGGAATCTCGTTCATCAGTAGTGTATATTTCAATTACTCTTTTTGAAATATTACATGAACAGACATTTTTCTATAATTAATAATATAATATAAACAATCAGAAGAGATATATGGACCAAGAATAATAGGAACTACGGCTGGCTGAGATCTGAAGTGAAAACGACACCCGCAATGGAACTGCTCCTTATTTACTTATCAAATCATTAATAGAAATTTAAAAAAATAAAAAATTCACGTAATGCACAGTTTCCACATGTTTCATAAAAACTTAAGCATGAACAGGAAAACTAAGATTAATCCTATTACACAATTCGAATGACACGTGGATGTTTCAAAAACAATTACTTGTTTTGTAACGATGGTTTGTAACTCCAATGTGCACAGAAAAGAATCTATACTTCATTTTGAATAGAATAATTACGATAACACTCATAATTCTAATGACATGAAGCATGATAAATATATTTAATTATTTAACAAAATGGTTAAAATTTTCTAAGTGATTCCAAACACAACTTATGAATTAAAATTACTGACTAACTTAATAAATACTAGAATGGCAAGGAAAATGCAAGAATAATTACTATGGGTGAAGAACGGTTTGGATTTCGAAAACACGGATGCACGATTCCCATCTTTAACATTCCAAGAGTGGATCACGAAGAGCATGACACTTTTATAGCGTTTATGGATTTGATAAAAGTCTTTGATAATGATAGCTCGGATAATGTATTACAATTTAAAAAAAAAATGAGATCTAAAATTAATGTTCTATGTAAGAATCGTATGACTACGAGAAAAGTAAAGAATTACAGTAGATAAGCATCATTAAAAATGTTGTGAAAATAGATTTCAATATTCCAACAAATTTTCAACTTCTGTCTAGATGAATCGATTAAAAACGTCAAAAGAAAATTTAAATGTAGATTAAATGTTTACTAAACATATACTTTGTATAGGTTCAGGCCATCGCAATGTGGGTTGTATTTCCTATGTTTTGTGCCACTGACGTCGGAATTTGTTTTTTTATTTTTTAGTAAAAAAAAGAGTCGGAGACTGAAGACATTACACTTACAACAGAATTACCTCATTAGGTCGGAAATATTTAACGTGAAATCTCAGAAGTGTAACAGAAGACCACATATATCTGTGTTAGCGCCAGTGTCTTGCACACTGCATGTGAGGACTGCGGATTGCGTAAAGCGCGGGATCAGAGGTAGCGCAGCCTTGCTGAGTTTCTCATCCCGCCTCTACTGGGATGCAGGCCCTCTCTCAAGCCGAGATTTACGGCTACTGCAGCTGTGTCCGGTAGCGCCTGGCCGCTGGGCCAACCCGGCTCCCCTGCCCATCCAGCACCACGCGACGGAACTTCACTCGCTGCAGGTAACGTTCCGGCCTACGAAAAACAAATGAGCGACAGAATAAGCCGCTAGCAATAGTGTATCATATTCCATCTAAACGTTACAAACGCCTCTATGATAAAAAAAAACAATTAAAGGCTTATTCGAACTGGTACCAAAAGGCTAAAAAACGGAAGAGTTATATAAATTTTTATTAGAGGGTCCTCTTAACCTAACAAAAAACACGATGCAAAAAGTGAAATTTCCTTATCTCCAGTTGTATATCACTGGTTTCAAAATTGTTAAGAACGATAGCACAGAATAACAGAAAATTGTAAGAAATAGAGGATATAGTCAGAGGTGTTACCAGAAAAAAAAAGAGGTACAACAAAAGAAATTCTAGGTTTACAGTACAATTTATAGAAACATACCACAAAAATACGTCATATTCATCACACCCATAGGTTTTTCATCACATATATATCATACATTCAGACAAAAAGTTTAAAATTTTGAAGCAGACATGTCATCATACTCAATGAGTAACATAAACTTAGAAAAATAAAGTAAAAATGTGGTTAGGTACGCTTTAAGCTATTATCAAATATAATCATTCTCTGTGTGGACAAAGCTAACAAGGGGCAAAAAAGCACAAAAATAATTTGAAAAAAATAAACTGTTTAATCTGGCATAGTCTCGTGTTAACAAGTACTGAATGATGTTAATAAAATGATTTCGATAAAAGGAATTGATCTGGCATATTCTTCTTTTAAAAACTATTGAATGACGTGAATAAAATATTGGATACGCATTTTTAATTAAATATAACACTAGAAAAATAAGGATTATGAATAGAAGCTAAAATCATTAAAGGAACAAGTTAAGCATATGTGAACCATTTGTTTTGTATATGAAATTAATATTACTAAAGAAACAAAATTACAATTGATTTACAATTTATCAATAATGCAAATCAATGTCAGTAGAAAAAACGATTATTCAAAAAAAAATCTTTCAACATCTAGCATTGATCTAGCATTCCGAAGCCTTTTTTCTGTTATCAGCATTAATTTATGGAATGGGTCGTCTTCAGAGTTATAAGATTAGAATATAATTTTAAATGTGCAGCTGTAGAGGAATGGAGGCATTAACGTGATGCAATGAATTACGAAATTAATTCACTATAATATTTAATGAAGAATCAGAAAATCGATGGAATTATCTAACAGAAGACTTCGCGGAGATTCTTACTTTCATGTAAAGGAATTTGTTAAGAAACTTTACAATTGAAATAAAGAATTGTACAGGAATAAAAAGATTGTCTGCAAACGATAACTGAGAGCTTTCTAATGGCTTTGCTTAGCTGGAGATATTAGTTTAGGTTGTGAATGATTAGTTTCTAATAGAAAATTATCGAAGCAGAGGAAATAACACTAGAGTCATGAACTGAGTTGTAAAAGTATCACAAACTTTTCCGATATGTGGGACTGCTATCACCTGGAATCAATGGCACTTCGATGTTATCTTTTTGTATGTTCGCTTCAGGAAAATACATATTTTTTGTTATAGCGTGTCACAGGTATATGAGCAATATTGAACGGTAGAAAGAAACATCAGTACTTGTGATTTTTTTTTTTTTTTTTAGTAGTTTTTTTTTTTTTTTTTTTTGTACTGACAAAAGGGCAGTTATATAAGAACGAAGTCCTTCTCGGCATTGAAAATGTATGAAGTGCTCTCGTTGACTAGCCGAGTCACACGATATTTCGGCAGCTAAAATCATTGTCACCACCTTCACCAGAAGATGAAGATGGCGACAATGATTTTAGTTGCCGAAATATCGTGTGACAACGCATTCTTGAGTCGGCTAGTCACCCGAGAGCATTTCATACAAAAGACCAGTTCATCGGAATACGGTCTTCATGGAATTGGCGGTTCCCCTAACTCATCGCTAAGATTGGGTGGTAGGCTATAGCATTACGCAATGCGTGGGTTCAAGTTCTCCTTCCGGGAATAGATTTTGCTGTCCCGTTCTTCCCCGAAATTAATGCCTCTAAATTTAAGGACGACTCATACAAATCTCTCATATCTTGCTTCTCGTTATAAATTTTGTACTCTCGTTTCTAATGGCAGCCCCTAGACGAACTACACGAATTAAATCATCACAAAATAAGAAAGTAACAAATGCTTTTTACTTAAAAATTGTTTCCTATTTGTAACATAGTTTAATGTTTACGAAAAAGTATCATAAATGTAGAGTCAGTACACTAAAAACACAAATATCTCGTAAAAAAATGATTAAGCAACAGTCTTACGTCAAACAGTAATAGAATGTTCTTGCTTAAAACAACATGGTGAAGTATGAAATCCTGTATCTGCTTTTGGCTGTCATATCTTCGTTACTTTGCTTAGTATTTAATTTTCACTTTACCCTGACTCTTGATAAAAGGGGAATTTTCTTAGGACAGCTATGGTGAGTAGCTTACTACTCCATTATTACAAATATGGCCCTAAAGCGGAGAAACAGAGATCATGATGCCATAAGAGTTTACCATCCTATGAAATTCTTATATGAAGAATAGTAAGTTACCTGTTTGATTTGAGATGACCCATTTCTGAACTACCATAACTTCCGAACTCGGCTACAATATGATTCTGGATAGTTCAGCTTCAAACTTTTCTCCGTAAATTAGTAACAACTTTTCCAACTGTAATTTTAATAGTTGCTATACTGAACGTTAAGAAATTTGAAATAAAATATCTTACAACGTGAACAGACCCATCGTAGCTCGAAATAACACTCGTCCTCTGACCGCATCTCAGAAAGATACAATTTGTTCCAACGTTCCGGAGGTTCTGTTGGAATCTCTCCAGTTGCTTGTAGCCTACCTTACTGGGCATAATGCCAAAAATACCATGCCCTAAATTACGTTTCTCATAATTATCTCAGAACCACAACACAGAATGGGGTTACGATTTAACGTTTCTCTGTTCAGTATTGATGTTCTGTGAACTGGTCTTGTGGATGATATTAATACTGGATTCTCATTATCTCTTCTCGGAAAAATTAATCTTGGGCTTACACCCCCATATTTTTAAAGAGAAATAAAGCTATTCCCCAGACACTTCTCACAGAACAGCTACTCTTTTCCTAAATGAAGTTGGTAAATAATGAATGTTAATCAATATTTGTGGCAAAACTTCAAAATAAGCAAAGTTCTTGGAATTTGAAATACCCAGTAATCTGCAATTCCCCATTTTTAATTGGTTGTTTAATGTAAAACGGAGTATCCGAATTCTTGATCTGTAAAGATAACAAAGATATGGGCTTGAACATAATACAAATATGTAAATTATTTTTCTCTGGTGGCCATGCAGTTTGGGGTTAGATTCCGTGGCATGACTTGTAGTAGAGGTGCAGAAAACCTCTGTCATCCAAATATACACCTCCACTATCTTCTATTACACACTTGTGTTTTATAGTTACTAATTTATGGACTATTTGGCAACTGGTAATTAGATTTGGTACAAAATAAGATATGAACCATGGCCTTTATGAAGTAACTATAACGAAATTCAATTCAATGTAGGGGAAGCAATGAAAACATAAACACCAGATCATCTTCTCTTGAATGCTAGGTTCAAAGGTCACAGAAACACTCTTTATTTCATGACGTTTACTATCAGAGTGATAAGATCTATCTCGGCTCGCATAGAAGAAACGAGCCTTTAAGGTCGAATCCAGCACCAATAATATCCGAAACCAGTGTAAAGAAATGCTGCGTGTACTGCAAGTTTACTTAAATTTTATAAAATTCTTATAATAGGTATTACGCTGAAAATTGCAATAGATATTTAAAGTTTGAAATGTGTTCTCTGTACTCATCATCAGGTGCACTATCGACATGCAGTTGATGATAACTGTACATCAGGCAGCCGAATTGAAATGTTTTTAATGACAAGGGATGGTGTAACCTCGAAGATTTCCATAAGAATAAACCGAGAGTGGTGGTGTAACGGTTAGCGTTCTGGCCTTGCATTCGGGAGGACGGTGGTTCTAATCCCCGTCCGGGCATCCAGATTTGGGTTTTCCATGGTTTTCCAAATCACTCCAGGCAAATGCCGGGATGTTTCCTTCAAAAGGCCATGGCCGAATTCCTTCCCATTCCTTGCCCCCATCCTTTTCCGTCGTTGTTAAGAGACGTTAAGCAGTTAATAAAATAAAAATAATAAACAAAAAGTCTCCTATGCTGGCTCATGTTTCGATTGATTATATACAGTTTTAATTTTTACGTATATTTAGTCATAAATGTATAAGCAAATAAAGTTTTCCATATATAAAACGCTTGGTGAAACAGGTTTTTTAATACAAAAAACTATTTTAAATAATCATCAAGGAGGTAGGCATCGAAAGCAAACGTGTTGATTTTCCAGGTCCACAGAGACTCGGAGCCGCCGGGCCTGCCAGCGTCAGGGCAGGGTGGCGGTGCAAGCTGCCAAGTCGCACGTGCGTGCGTGCAGAAGAGATTTATAACGTCGCTGGTAGACTCGGCTCTGCCCGGAATGCCGCCGCGACGACTCCCGACCCAGGCGCCAATTTGTCTGAATAACAGAAATTATCCGCCGCCTCTAAATAACCGGACGCGTGCTGCCGCTGACAGGACATATGTCCTCCACCCGCGCTCTCTCTACAGCGTTCCTGGCTTTTTCTGCCGTCCTCCAGCCCACCCTCATCAGGCGCACATCCATTGTCCTCCCCGCGAACCATATACTACACGTTTCTCCTGTAGAACATCTTTCTTCTCCCCTAAATAATTTCATCATAACTTTGTCATGACGTCTGCTTTTTCTCTGGCCATCCATAAAAGTTCCATAGAGAGTAGTGTAGCCTCATCTCACGTGTATAAGCGCATATGCATTGAAGATCAATTGAATTCTTGACATGAGATGATCCGTGGCGTTGCTGGAGCCAGTGTAAGTGGAAAAGAAGTGACGTAGGCAGAGTTCGGACAGTAGGTATCTCTACATCTATACTCTGCAAATCGTGGGTAGAGGATTCATTGCACCAAAACTCTGTGCACTCCAATCTCTAATAGCACTAGGGATGAAAGAATTCAACAGAAAGGCACCTAATTTCTCTAGTCGTATTCCCCCTGTCACCGCAGAGCAAATAGTTTGGCGGAAGAAGTATTTCATCGTACTCATAAATCAAAGGAGTTGTTGGCATGATTTTCAATAAATAAAATTGTAACCTACATCGTCTTTCCACCGAAAATTCACATTTCTGTGACACTTTTTAGATGACTGTGCCAAGCAGCCACGAATCTAGCAGCTCTTCTTTGCACTTCCTTATACTGTCCCTTGTGGTATGGTTCCAAATGGAACAACAGTAGTTAATATGAGTATGCCCGAGAGCTTGTTAAGCTTGTTTAAGAAGTATTGTTTACGGTATCAGTAATAGTCGAACGCATTATGGGTAAGACGAATGATGCAAATGCATTTCATCGTCAGCAAGCAGTACAGACACAGGGATTTTCCCGAGCCACTGTGTCAAGAGTGCCAGTAAGACGATCACCCCGCCGTCCAGCTGCTGTAAACCATGTTGGTGAGTGTGTTATTCGTTAACTAACTCGCATTGTAAAAACTAATAAACGACCTGCATTGCAGTATATCACTTCCAACATAACGATTTGTACCAAAAAACGCGTAAGGTGTTACATTCTCCAGAACAACCTCCTCGTTATGGGACACGGCTGGTGTGCAGTACGTGCCGCGATCGCTCATCACAGGGCGCAAAAATTAGTATAGGTTCGATGCCTCGGCACTGGACCCTAGAAATGAAGAAAAAAAATATTGCCTCGAAATCACGTTGTTGTGTCCAAATGACAGAGTAGGCGAACAGCGCAAAACAGAATGAAGCGAGCGATCCTTCTTCTCAACATGGTACTCAGCAATCTAGTGTTGGTGTCAGTCTCGAACAGTGACACATCTAACATATAATGGATGCCACTGAAAGAGATATTCAAATATCTGAGTCCCCTCTATCAATTCTTTGTGAACTGTGGGATATTTTGAATAACATGTTGATCGGTATAGCTTCCCAGAGCATCTAGCGATCAGACCGTGATGTCTGGACTAACCACCACCGTCATCATGGCCAAATATATAAATATATCGGCGGCTTTGTATAAGCTGTACTTTTAACATATGATGCTTCATGGAAATAATACTCTTAAAGTGAGAATTACAAAATGATGCATAGTATATTACCTGAGCCATCCAGTAGGTAAATGAAGTGTTAAGGGATCGCTTCTTTGTTAAGATTACACCTTAGACCGTCCTACCTCCGCCATCCTGCCTTGCTATGCCTCCTTCGGTATTATGCAGTCTACTTACGGGTTATGGCATAAGGAAACATCACACCGGTCTAAACGTATCCTGAGACTGTCAGGTTTTAGTAAATACTGAATAGAGAGTGGGTTTTAGGGAAATGATGTCAAACAACTGAATTTCAGACGGTTTTATTTGTCAGCAGTATGTGATCTTAGCAGGCCGGAAAGAAAAACTCACTATTAAAACCAGTTGTCAGAACAGTGATTGGCCTAGCGACTATTCGAACCTCACCAAGCGTGATGGGTGAACGGTAACGCTCTGGCCTCGCATTTGAGAGGACGCGGGTTCGATTCCTCGTCCGGGCATCCTGAGTTGGGTATTCCATGTTTTTCCCAAATCACTCCAGGCTAATTCCGGGATGAAAAAATATTCGAAATAGTGTAACGTTCTCATCAAAATAAAAAAATAATTTATTGTGATGGGTGAAATATGTGCCAAGAGATTTATCGAACTTGGAAATCTGATGTTCATAGTTTACACATTTCAGTTTCAGCACATCGAGGCTACCTTCGCATACTATTGTAGAGGTACACCGCTGGGTCAGCTGTTATTGGTCGCCTACTAAATACTGCATCGGCTGGCCACTAGTCAAGCACATGTGGTATTCAAACAGCCACTCTCAGTGAACATTGTGGTTAACCCAATTACGGTTCCAACGCGTTCTCTGCTCTCTGTCATCCCTCTGTTACTCTCGCTGCTTGTCCTGTATCTCTGTCAACTGAAACAACTGTAAGAATCGTAAAACATCTTTCGTCACAATTAACATGGTCTGCGAAGAAATAAATCTTGTTCTTTTTGCTAATTAATGGTGTCGCGAACAACCTGTGCCAGTATTTGTGATGCGAATGATTCCTGAGATTCAAGCTATGACGAAACTACATTTGAAAAAAAACATTTATAACTTGTTCTTAGATATGATCGGATTTTTTTGTATTACGAACTGTCAGGAATAAAAGAAACTCTTTATTAACAAATTCAATCGAAGATCAGATTTTCTATTCAAATGCTACCACTTGTATTTAAAAAAAATATATTACATTTTTTTAGGTAGGGTGAGGTTTTCACTAACATTTGCAATTATCATATTATTATAACGCCGACAGAAAGTTTTGCATATTTGTGTACACCACTTACATCTTAGTAATGTTCTCGCTGGATTTATGAAATGCTTCAATTTAATTGGCTGATACATGAGTCACCCTTAAAAAGCCTTCTAACTTTAATGAAAACACGTGTGTCTTGGCGTACTAGTTCAGTCTTCCAGCTCATTTTGGTAGGTATATTGTTATACGATTTGTGATTGGTTTAGTGATGTTTTCTTCACACAATTTCTTGGCCAATGTGTTACAATAAGTTCCACTAAACAAGAATTTAAGTATATCATGGACTAATCTGTAACAAGTAAACCCACATTTTCAGCAAGCTAACATCAAAGGAAAGAGACATTCGACAAACTAGCTGATCGCTTAGCTATGTGTTCTTTTCGTTTAAATAAAATTTGTTATCAAGCATAGTACGCACGTATGACACAGCTGCCATCATAGATCGTGAAGCAATTTGTCCTTTCTGATTCGTAGTATCTTAGTTCTTCAGATCTGAAACATTTTTGGTTACATAAATCAATGTGTGGCATGGGGAACCGATGGTTATTTCATAATAATTGTAAAGACGAAAATATATTATAATCTGTTATAAACTGTCCAGCATAGAACCTTCAATCTATTGCTTAGTCTAACTAATACTTTTTTCTATTATTAAGCAACATAACAAAAAACTCTTTTTTTGCCATTTATGACACAAATATACTCGAACGAAGATTTTGTTTCAGGGAGTTGGATTATCAATATTTAAACATATATAGCCTAATGTTCTGGAAGCAGGTGGTCAACTGATCTCAAGCAGTGGGATAATTTACAATAAAATGTGTACAACCAATAATTAGTGGAGCATGGAAACTGTCACTGGCTTAATCTCCATCGTAATTTCTAATTACGATAACAGTTTACTTTTTAGAAACATTCATCTATAGTTGAAAAACTCGCCAGCTGTTTGCATCTAAATACAATAAGGTAATGTGTGTTGTTGAAAATACTGTGTTGCGAAGAAACTGTGCTGTTTCAAACACTTGTTTTCATAAATACCTGAAGGGAATCTTTTTAGGCTTATTTTTAAGTAAAATGAAATTTGTGAAAATAAATTTTATGACAAAAATAGTATACGCTAAAAGCTCAAACTATACTGCATTGTTCAGCTGAAGGTAATTTCAATAGAATTGCTATTCTGAATGTATTCGCATCGCCACATATATCGCATTTACAACTGCGAAGTTGCACAGAAATAGCGCAGGTTCCACTGCCATGAATTGTGTTCCATATAGTTGACATGTGGTACTGACAACCAAATAATATAGACCCCAGGGCTCATGTTACGAGATTCAAGAGCCCACGTGACAAATGGTACATGCGAGTCCAATAATGCAGTGTCAACACAACGCACGTCACACAGACGTCAGGGTAATGAACGTTCTTCTCACTGTTCACCCCACAGGGCCCTTCACACCTTCAGACCCAACAGGTATAATGGTAATATTGTTTCAGATTGCTCTGACTTTTATTCGAAAAACATGTTATTCCCGCAATTCTATTAGAAACTCGCCATAAAGTTTTGTCTCTTGAGATGTGTTCTCTTGGAGTTTCATTTGCAGTTTCCGTAAAGGATCAGACCATTTTATTCAGATTTCGACACATTATTGACAAGAGATTTCACTTCTGAAGAAAGCGAATGGCGATGCAGACTTGGAATACATGATATTTGAAGAAACCGTGATTATATTTCCATTTAGGTCATGTCGGTTTTAATTCTGTGGTCTCGAAATAATGGATTCTTAAAAAGTGTGAAGAATTACATAATACTGAAATATTAGTGTTATTCTGAAAATACTTTTTTCCCGAGTTGGGTATTTAATACCAGTGCTTTGATGACAGTTAAAATATTGTAAGTAGACACGAATAGTGTATCACCCCTCAAAAGATGGATACACATGAGTATCAGAAACTTGAAATCTATATAATGTTACCGCAACGATATTAACTACTCTGTGCTTATGCGCTTTAGTATTTGGGGCACAAAACGTTATCCCCGCCCGCTTAGCTAAGGCTTTGACGGAGGCCGTGTCCTAACTTAGCTAATATACGCTGCAGGCATTTAGCACCATGATTGCCAACGACCGTTAGTTGTTTGGAAACTTCTTGGTTGGGATGAATACATTTCCCTGACGGACTTACGTCAACGTCGATAAGACGTAACTCAGAAAAGCTATGATTAATGGGGATTAAACATTCCTTCCCTTTATAGAAAGGTATTTACGAACATTTTTATACAAAGAGTTTTGCTATTTACCCATAATAGCCTGTCATATAGTGGAACGTCATATAGTAGTTTGGAATACTGCTGACTCTGTAATAATTGAAGCCATCATCACCATCCAAGATTCTGGTTGCGGACCTTTGGATCAAGGCGACGTTGGCTTATCACAGTTTCTACTGTAATGTAGGTCGGGAGTTTCTGCTGATTATTGGATGTTAAGATGATTATAAGTTTTGATAATTTGGATAGCATGAATTTTGATAGCTGTAGAAATTACACGTAAACAAATATTAATTTTTATTCGGTCTTCTGGATTACATTGCTGGGTACATTTAACGTTACTTCTAACACAACACAATGCAACATTATAAGCAAGCAGTACTCAGACCTTACAATTTTCCGAATTAGAGCAAACAATAATTTCAGTTAACAAAGTGATTAATGAAACTCCGTGGCGAACAGGTAGATGTTATGCATATTCACGTACAAATATTCCCAGGGCGCAATTAAAAACAAAATGAACATTGTCTTAACCATGTTAAAAAAAATGAGCTTTCTGAATTCAATGTTCGGTGTAAAATTTTCCAGCTAGCTCATAGGATCCTACACGATTAGAGCTTAAATTCAGGTCTAATGTAGTCTAAAGCCTCGTTAAACCGTGAACATTGGCCTGGCGTAAGAGCACATTACCTTATGTAGACAGCTCCACGATGATCACAACACAGCGTGCCACTGTCAGATATCGATCTCAACGCTGTGACCAGTGCCGCGTCGCTCGTCTCGTCCAAGTGCCTTCGATGACTGCATCCGGCCATTCCTGGCCAAGAAGTGTCTCGATGTAACTTCTTTTAGCCACCAAGAAGACGATGGCTTTATCTCTCTCAGGCCAGCGACTATGTCATATGGAAAAAAAGAAGCTGTAGATTAGCTTTTGTAACCCCCGACGCTATACAGCATTGGTGGGATAGCGTACACCAAAATCACGTGATTTCCAGAGCACTCGCTATTAGCTTTTCGCTTCGCGTCCACTTGAGGCAGCGCGGGTCGGCTGGACCACCCTAGCGTCCGAGTACAACGCCCTGACCTTAGGCCAACGGCACCTGCGTGTCGCATCGGGCACCCCTATTGACCTCAAGGCGACTCCTTGTCACCAGCCAAGGGTTTTCTCTGGCCATGCAGACGTTCAGATTTTGTACTGAACATCAGCATATTTCATTATTTCACTTTTTATTTGCTCCTTTAAATAAGCAACCTTGCATTACCAAAAGTTATTTACAAATCTTTGGCCACTTGGGTTTAGTATCAATAAATTAACCTGGGACTTGAATAACAAAATATTTTACAATTCATACATAATCTCTGAGTATAGCAATTCGAAGACCATATATATTCATGGAGTGTGGCACGAGCATCACACTACAAATGGACAAAATAATTGTAGATAATATAAGTAGGAAGTTTCGTTCATTTATTCATCTAAAGACATGCGTTAATAACCTGCTTTGAAGGTGGGTATGCAGTGAAAACTCAAGAATACTGCGTTTGTAGAATCAACAACACGCGTGCGGAATCCAGGTGGAACAATGTTACCATACATTACAAAACGCAGTTCCTCCATTTTGTCTCTCTCTTTCGTTCGAGGACAGTAGCAGCATCAAGACGTAACAGACATAAGATTTCGAACTCACGAGATCTATCACCTAATAAGTATCGAATTATCAATATCATATTCCAATTGAACTATAGATTTATAAAAAGAAGTAAGCAATTATGTATTGATATATAAATTTACCACGTTTACGTATGATTGGAATAAATCGCAGGAAGAAATTCAGCTGGTTTCAGAAATTGATATAAATAGCCCTAATTATTCGACTACTTTTACACCAGTACCGACGCTCCTCAGTAAGTATCGAGGGTCTTTAAAAAAACATCGATAAGCGGCCCGTCGCAGTCCACCAGTAGTCAGATACAGAGTGAACTGTGAATTCTGTAACAGCCCTCAAAAGCTAAAATTAAATGTAACCGTATTTTATGAAGCATTTATAGTAAGCTAGAGTTTGGTTGAATATGATCTGGTATGTTTGTTTTGCAATTTCCAGTAAATCAATGTATACAGATTTTGTTTTATGAAAAGAAATTATTTTAAGGCCATTTAATATGTTTAAGAACAAAATTGTGCAAGAGAATTGCTTAAATGTTCGTAATTCCAAGTATTAATGCAAGTTACGATGTCTAAAGGACAATTTTCTACAGTTTAAAATGATTTCTGTGAATAATTTTGTGTTTAAGTATCTTTAATTTCCATTTCTGACTATTTTGTATTGATTGTAAATGATTATGTATTAATTCTTATTGTTTTTAATATGTTTCAATTGTTTAAGTATTGTTAATGTTCGAGAAATATCTGAAGGAATCTTTTGAAGTGTTCTAGAAATGTCGGTGGAGTTTATATAAAGCGATCATCCATGACAGAGTTTTTCAGCAAAGTTTTCACCGATGGTTGTCTGTGGAAGGAGTGTTGTATGCGATCTCTGGATTGTGTGAATTCATGTAAACAGTATCGTTGACGACGTGTTTTTTGAAAATAAATGCAGATTTAAACTGAACTTTATGGTGGACTGATTATTTATCTCATTAATTAACCACCAACAATCTTATAATTCTCAAAGAATCGACACCCCAATACGAAATCCCGCACCTAGTTGGTTGAGTATCACAATAGATATAAGAATAATTACTAACCTTTTTCAATTTTAGTTATTGTATATTCTCAAAAAAAAATTCAGTTGGAACCCCTAGGGTAAAAAACAGTTCAAGGTCGTAGTCCAGCCAGATTAAGTCAAGCTGTCATGACCTGTGACTCCCAAATCGTAACTGTTAAGCTCTTGACCACGCGCAAAACACGGGCACGGTCTACATCTAGTCTAACTACCTCTGAAGTAAAGTCAGACATAGAACTGTTGTCGCTATGGTACATACTTATGACTTTAAGTATATTTTTAAATTCCCAAGCATCACGTCCACTGTGCCATCTCCATTATATTTCAGAAACCTTTCGTTCCACTGGCACAACAGTCTGTCAAATCGTCATGTAAAAATCATTAATCAACTCTCCAGTTAACATATCTAAGCCAAACTTATAACTGTATTAACTCTGCAAATGTTGGGCCTACGTGGAGTTCGGTGTTCTCGATGGATTCACGGTACTTTTCCATCCTTCTCTTTTTTTTCATAAGATATGCGATATTTTTTAACTTTCCTTATTGTATTCATTGTATTATATTCAGAGGGCTATAATTCTGCTGATTAATAAGATCATTATTTGCAGCGTATCGGGTCATGTAGAACTGACTCACACTGACATTCTGAATTGTTGCTTACATATTATCATGCTATGAGCAAGTTACAGCCTAGAGTTACATCTCTCTTTGTAGCCTTGCCTTACTATAGCCACGGCAAACCAGAAAGTTGGTAGAACGTTTGATGTAAAGATAATTTTTGGCAAGATAGTGTAGAAGCATTATCTAGCAGCCACCCTGAAGCCGAATCTGATGCCTGCTTATATTTCTCGCAAATACTGTTCAAGATTGTCATTCGAATTCGCACGACTAAGCGGGAACTGAAATTCTTTTCCTTAACAGAACAAAGCCACGGAGTGCAACAAAAGGCGAAAATAATTGGAGATGGAATCTCGCTTTGGTGGCTGTCTCGGCGACTTTTCCTCACCGAGCACGTCGTATTCAATAACCGAATAAGAGATATTTCTGTAACTTGTAAATCCATTTGAAATTCAAATGGGTCCTAACTGGTTCCCACGCGGAACGGAGAAAAACGTGTTTGAAATTCAAATAGCTGGCGAGCCAAGCCGTCGGTAGGCAGGCAGACATTATGGCAGGTGGGAAAACGCACCCCCGTTAGCCGCAAGGAGAGGCAAGGGGAGAGAGGGATGGACCATCAGCCAACGGTGAGATGAGGAGGCGGATGGGGACCCCATCTGGCTCTGGGTTACAGCTACAACAGTCAGTGGAAATATGAGACACGAATATTCCTGTCAGTCGATAGGGAAGTGTAGATATTAGTATTAACATAAGCTTATCAACTGAGTTTGTTTGATGTTCACACTTGTTTCACCTGAACCTGTAAATTTATTTGAAAAGGAAATACAAATTTCTAAACTGAAAAAGAATTTTAGCCTGTACAGTGTTTCAGCTATCCACCATATTTGTATTCTAACACACTATCTGTCTACATAACCTAATCTGTTTCAGTTACATTATCATATATACCAATTATATCAAATTAAAACAAATACCCGCCACACACGCACAATATTTCATTTATTTGCTGGCTGTTTACATGGTGGGAGTTCCTTCTTTTTTTAAACAGGACTCCCGTATGTATAACCTAAACATTACTGTTCAGTAAATTAGAAGATTCTCTCTACGGACAATCATTAAGTTCATTTAAAGCATTCAAATAAAATTTCAGTGAACACTACTTTTTAAAAACAATTCTTTTCTCTTTAAATAGTAATATGAATAAATTGAGAAAAGTATAAAATTCCAAATACAGTAAATGAACAGCATATTCTACCTGCACGTGGTCGCCCTTAGGTGCCAATAAGTAATCACAGTGGTTAAAACTTTTGTACAGTAATGTGGGTTAAGTCTATCCTGTTGCCGAGATAAGTCTAGATGAAACTTCGAAAAACAGCATTAACCTACGCTCAACTGTTTTTGTGAGTTCATATTTCATTTAAATTACATGAAGCACCAAATGAACAAAATATCATAGGCAACACCAGGAAATGAAGTAGTATTCACGAACTCACTAACCACAAACTGCTATCCCCGTCAAATATACATTAATGTTTGTAACCAATAATTTTACTGTTTTAGACCGTTTTATGATAACTTTTACATAAAGTTGAATACTGAGTTTAATAAACTCCTTTGATTTACATGCACCTACGTGGAGGTATACTCTCTAAACCACTGCTTTGTCAATATTAATAAATTAATTATATGCGCAATTAATTTAACCTTTATAATCTGATGGAGCACAATTCACAATTTCATGATTATGGGAGACAAACAACAAATTTTTAAAATAATTACGTTTGAACGTAATAGCTTACAATATAGATGATGGTCATGAATACGCTTTTGTTGGTGGTTTTATTGCAATTAGGATGAAAGTAAATGTCGCGAACTATTTACCACCTAGTGCAACATATATTAATTATTTTAACTCAGTCCTTTGGATACAATATCCTGGAAAAGATGGACACAGACTGTAATTCTGATGTTATGGTGGTTGTCATCAAGGTCATAACTAAATAAAATGTTTTGCAGTAAAATAGGAATTTACAGTGAAATGATTATTTTATAAGTACGCTCTTGGATTTACCCAACCAAATTTATCAACTTGTACCTGAAATTGAGAAAAAATGTAACTGTCCCGTTTTTGATACTGGATTAATTTTATAACAGGAACTGTTACTGTGTAAGCTAATAATCTCGACTGAAAATGTGTTAACCTTATGTAGCAGTTTGTTTCATCGGATATTTAGAAGAAATCATGCTATCTGATCAACTACTAATGAGAAGTCCCTCTCAAATCGAGTACTCTAACACATTCCTGTAAGTGAAAATCTTTAAGTTTGGAAGTACCTAACCAATACAATAGTTCAAATACTGCGTCTACTTTTTGTTTTGCATTTGTAGGCCTCTTAGTTGTATAAAACTCGAGGAACTAATTTTTCTTCTTCTTACATTTTTAATATTGTGCTATCTCTTCATGTAACCACAAAACTCATTTATATCCAGCTAACTGCATTTATTTCGTTTTTTTTAAATTTTATGTTAGCAAAAAGATTTATAAATGCTGACTCCATGTGCGATGGCGGAGGGGAATTAAATAAAATGAAAGAAACTTCAAAAATTCGCACAGAGCATGTCGACATAGAAAGGAAGTTAGAAGCAAAAAAAAAAATCAATTTTACGCGAAACTTTAAAGAGGCTTAAAGGCACTAACGGATTCAAACAATACACAACGCGGAATTTACTGGACTAAAACCAAAATATCAGGCCTCAAAGGCAACAGAGCCGGAGCTACGAGGTGGCAAACCGGGACGCTTGCCACTGGTGGCAACTTTAGGATAATGTTCGATGGAGCGCGTTCTGGCCTCGCATTCGGGAGGACGGCGGTTCGAATCCCCGTCCGGGCATCCAGATTTGGGTTTTCCATGGTTTCCCCAAATCACTCCAGGTGAATGCCGGGATGCTTCCTTCAAAAGGCCATGGCCGAGTTCCTTCCCATTCCTTGCCCCCATCCTTTCCCGTCTCTAAAAACCACGTTGTTAAACTGTTTAAAAAAAAAAAAAAATTTCGATGGAGCGGGCAATTTCACAGGTTTTTCTACTAGATCCGGCACTTAGTGAGAATATCATTATTTATTCCTAACAACTTTAGAAAATAATAATAACAGAGATACACTCGCTACCTAATATGTCTAGATGGGCAGTAAGTGTCTGTAGAGGGACTTATTAAAGCAAATAGTACCTTCACAATACGAAGGACGTGGGTGGTGATAGTCGCTGATTAAAACTATTACATAGCTGGGCTGACACTATTCAGATAATACTTTATCACTTAAAAGTTGTTGAGCATGAGCAACTTGCCACTTGTAGTTTGAGAAATCGCTAAGACGTTAATAATAAACAAATATTTTTATCGACATTACTTATTAAACCACACAATATGCAAATGCATACCATGTAAATCCTTGCGCATGTGCCGAATTATTACTCATAACTTCAGAATAATCACTTAACTGCGGGCCAACCAGTGCGATTTAATGCCACTAAAAATATCGACTAACGTAATTTAGACATTGAGGAAATTAGGTTTTACTAAAGTAAATGCATATGGCATTGTTTGACGGGAGATCCCGAAGGACTGTAGCAGAGTTTCCATTTGCCGCGCAATCTGCATCTGTCGTGGTCGGAGCTACCGTTTAACGTGGAATGTGAGCCACGGAGCGTCCTAGCGTGGCTCATGTGATCAAGTCTCAAGAATTCCTGGCCTCACCGGGATTCAAATTCAAGACTGAACCACCAACTTTCAAAAGGAAGCGCATTAATCGCTGGGCCACCAGACTATCCTATTTACAAAATAACGCTACACCACAACCATCCGCTTAAGGAAAATGAGTCTGTGGTTAACACCATAAGATGAATATGAAATTTAATTACAGAATCATCAAGGAGAAGGAATAAAAAATTTAAAAAAATATGTCAAAAAGACAAATGACTGCGTCTAGTGAGACGTTCAAAGAAATAACATTTGACGGTTTTTAAAAACGTGTAAGGTTTGTCGCTTACAGAACACTAAATATTATTAAAGTTAAATATGACATATGAGTTCGTCTAAAAATAAAGTATGAATATAGTCACTTAATCATATATGTTGAATTGAAACACGACGAAAGAACGTAAATAAACCTCGACAGGAAAGTAAGAAATTTTGAACCTGTATACAAGGCAACCTTACAAAGGTTACCAACATCATAACTTAAATTCATAATACATTTCTGTTTTATACAAAAAAATATTCAAGAAGTTTATTTAAAAAATGAAAAAAATGGACCTGCTTCAGAAAAAATCTGTACAAACTAAGTATTCTGATCCTCAGTAATAATAATAATTCCGTTTGATCGCAATGACCTGGTCACAGGGTTTCTATTGGCTGCGTTTTTCACCCCTATCGTGGCCGCCTTAACCTAACCGGGTACAGGAGACCTACAGTATAACCTGTAATCCCAATCACGGAGGCGTTATGGCGTACTTCACATTACACACCAAGCTGTGCTAGAGGTGAAAGTCGGATTAAGGACCTATGAAAATTCCTGCCGAGACAGGGATTCGAATCGGGAACCTTTCGATCTGCAGTCAGACGCCTTAACCACTGAGCAACCAGACCACCACTGATCCTCAGCATTTTGACTTCTTCTTTAAGTTTCATGATAATTGTTCCTTTGCAAGGCTAGGAATTTTGGACCGATACGGTTTTCAGTGAATAAAAAAAATCTACTCATTTTATACAAACGTAATGATACAAAACATATTTACCCTTAGTAGACAAGTGGCAGCAATCACTTCCTTCGAATAAGTTAGTCTGTCCTACCGAGGAAATAAATAACACTAAACGACACGTGGGCAAGGAGTTACATTTTCAGAAATAGATGCTCATCGGAAATATTGTTTCAGCTTTTAGATCAGAATAAGACGTCACAAAAGGAATAGGTTCCAAAGTATTTTAGTTTTCCATGTTTTTTCGAAGCGAAATATACCTTCAAATATGTTTTGTAGCATTTTCTGCTATTTCTTAGTTTCACTGTTTTAATACAAAGGCAATGTGCCATAGAGTCAAACATAAAGCCCCTACTCCTAACAAACTGTAATTTTTAATAATGAGACACACAAGATCAATAACAAAATTTTTTTAATTTCAGAAACCAATAATTCTAAGCACTGTTAACAGTACATTAACAACAGATTCCGGATCGTCTACGCCAAAGTGAACATATTTCGAGATTATAGCAACAATTTTTTCTGTAAGCAACATGCAGTGTTGTGGGCACTCAAGTGTACGCTTTGAGATGGGAAGCGGAGGGAAGAATAAAACTGCAGATCCGCGTCCCTTTAAAACTCTGCGAGCTTCTGGTTGTCCGATATAGGGGAGGTGCAGGCGTCTCGAGCTACTGAACTCATTGGATTTCACGAAACATTCTCAGCTCATTTACAGTTCCCAGAGAAACGGGATGAGAAAACTTACAAGCAACACTGTTTCAGTTACCTCTGCTAGCAGCAACTTAAATTGCATTGCTAGCTGCTGCCTCCACAGCAGAGTAAGCACTCGCAGCATATCTAATTACGAGCAACCACTCAATTAAACGGTAGTTAGGCACTTCTTTTTTAAAAGAAAAACGTTTGTTCACTTAGGTAAAAAGTAATCAAGCCATGAAACTTCAGTCGACTATCCTGACCACTGTTAATCGAACAACTTTGTTTCACCCAACAGTTACCGCATCGTAACAAGAATGTTACAATTCTAAGCATGGAGCTTTTTACTAGCCTGGAACCACTGATTTCTCTTCCTTTACTTACATTAGTTTGCACGCTAACATTTTATTTTATTGGTATCACAACGTAAATTTAGAGTCACTGAAATTACTTCAACACTAACAACTAGATACAGGTAACTAATTTATAGTCTATAGTTTGTTAAGCTATTTCAATTGCAGAAAAAAAATTCAGTAAACATTTGCTCCTTTATAACAACAACAACAACAACAAAATCCAAGCTGACAGTATGCACACAAACTTTCACCATCGTAGTTCAGGAAGAATAAATTTTATTTAACTAACATTAGAACGAGACATTATTTTAACATTCCTAAAGCGATATTCGAGATATACTTACCGTGCCAAAAACATTTAATCAAAATATTTCTTTTAACCTGTAAAACTTTTTACATTAACTGTATTTTATAACAATTTAGCAGATAATAATCGTGTGCGTATTTTGGAGTTATTTATGATACAATGATCAGCCATAACATTATGACCACCTACCTAATTGCCGGTATGTCCGACTTTGGCACGGATAACAGTGGCGACGCGTCTTAACATGGAAGCTGGAGGGAGTTGGCACCACATCTGCAGAAACAAATCTCCTAATTCCCGTAGATTCCGGGGAGGGGGGCCATGAGCTCTGACACCACGTGTTCCTCGAACCACTCCATCACACTCCTGGCCTTGTGACATGGCGCATTTTCTTACTGAAAAATGCCAATGCCGTTGGAAAACATGGTCATCATAAAGGGGTAAACGTCGTCTGCAACCAGTGTAAGATACTTACTTACGTAATTATGTACTTATTGGCAGTCGTGGTGGCTTGCACAAGCTCGACTGGACCCCTGGATGCCCATGTGAATGTTTCCCAGAGCATAATTGAGCCGCCGCCAGCTTGTTTCCGTCCCGCAGTCCAGGTGCCAAGAAGAAACGATGGATTCGCACCCTCCAATCGGAATGATGAAGAAGGTATCTGGATTCATCAGACCATGCAACGCTCTGCCAATGCGACAACGTCCAGTGACGATGGTCACGTGTCCATTTCAGTCGTAGTTGCCGATACTGTGGTGTTAAAATTGGCACATGCGTGGTTCATCGGCTGAGGAGGCCCTATCGTTAGGAGTGTTCGGTGCACTGTGAGTTCAGACACACTTGTACACTGCCCAGCATTAAAGTCTGATGTTAGTTCCGCCACAGTTATCCCCCTGTTTTACCAGTCTGCCCAGCCTACGACGTCCGACATCTGTAATGATTGGTGCTCGCCCAACTCCTCGACGTTTCGACGTGGTTTCACCTTGGTTTTGTCGTTTATTGAAGACACTCATCACGGCACTCCTCGAACATTCGACAAGCCGTGCATTTTCCGAAATGCTCGTGCCTCGGTCAAACTCAGATATATCGCGTGCCTTTCCCATTCTAAACACGGATAGCACGCTCACTGATACTACATGCACCGTATATGTGTCTGATTAGCACTAATTCCTCGTCAGGTGACGCTGCTATCACCTGGACGGGTTTATATCGATAGTAGGTAAGTAGTCATAATGTTATGGCTGATCAGTGTACATACGACTCATCACATCATGATGAATTTTCTACAAGTCTATTATATATACAGGTAGAAATAAATAAAACTAACAAATGATTTAAAAATAATGCAGACCACTGTGCATCAACTGGAAAGCAAAACTGATCCTTCAAAACTGTCTCCAAAAGCCAACCGTTACTCTACGAATTCAAAAAAGAAGCTTTATAGGAAAACGCTTTAAAGATTAAAAAAAGAACTTGAAGATCCTTCTAAATGTATCTTATTTTTTATCATTCTTTTTTACATTTTGTCTGCTGTTGTTTCAGATGAATATTTGTAGGTTAGTGAAAAAGCGATTAGAATGTGGTGTGCTTAGCAATGATGTCCAGTATTTGCATAAGGGGCTTCGATTAGAATTGTGAGTCGTTACGTCTATGTAGTATTCTGATCTCTAGGCAACATGCGTTTTTGGGTTTACTGCGATAGCGAGTATCAATGTTGCTTATGAAGTATACGTGTGAATAATGCATGACTCATTCTCCGCAGTGCTCGTAAAATCTGCAGGCAAAGGTCCAGTCAATGGCAGCCGGACATGCAAGGTCCATCACCGGTACACCAGAGACCAGGCTTTAGGACGCGCAAAACCTAAAAGATAGCTGGTATTTTGGAGTCTTTTTGCTTCTCTCCTCAGTCACAATCTTGCAAGTAGTTCTTCCCGCCATGGTCTCCTTATGTAGCACTTGAATATTCTAGAACATTAGCTGCTCCGTGCCACAGCATAAGGAAATATTTCTTAAACAAAATTGTTAGCCAGTTTTTATTTTTCCATCATTAATAGTTATTTATGTGCAATTGTTTATATATTCTGTTTGTTTGTTATTCGTTTGCTGTACACTACATGCATTGAGTAAACCAAATTTTCGGCATTCCTCTATAAAACTGAACATACGCTTTCATTTCAACGAAAAGAATGTAATGATACTGTAGGCTGCAGCAGTCATTGGTAATGTGTGCTCTCGCTCTATCCGTAAATCCCACGTACAATTATATTTGGTTATTTCCTCCGAAAGACTATATGCAAAACAAACAAATCACTTAGTTGTTATTGCCTGAGTTGAGCAACAGTTACAGTTTATACCACATGGTGAGATAATTACCAGATCTGAAAGAAATAGCTTCAAATTTCATGCTGATTAGTTCAAAATTATAAATTTTCATACTATGAATGTTTTTGTTTTGTTTGCACTGCGTTTCTCCACATTCTGTGCATACCTTCAAATATAGAATTTTCCGTAAAAAGTGTAGAACAGTAAACGTACACCACAATAGTCATTCAACGTTAGTTTTTTGTAATTCCATTACAGCATAATGAGGTCACCCATATACAAAGCCTTGAAGATGATGAGCATTTAGTGTGATGTACAGTATGTACTTAAAACTTCATTAAATATATAGGTTCGTGTTGTCTTAATGACCTGGCTGCAGGGTTTTTATGTGGTGGAATTTCTGCTCCCGTTATCGTATCGGGTGAAAGGGACCTACAGTCTAACGTGTAATCCGAAAAAGGGAGGCATCCTGGCGTATTTCTCATTACACAGCAAACTGTGCCATAGGTGAAGGTCGGGTAAACGGCCTTTGAAAATCCCCGCCAAGACAAAGATACGAACCGCGGACCTTTCGACCTCCAGACCGTTACTGATCGACATTAAAATTGAGCGACATTCCTGATATTTTCTGAGAGACCAGAAATGTATTCTTATGTCCTGATCATTTAAGTTGGTGACATAATATTAGGGTAAACTTAAATGAGTTCTTAAAGCATGATGTAATTAGAGGTTAACAAATATAAATTATATTGCTGTCTTGTGACACTTTAAAATGCATTTTCAGTTGAATTTTAA
The DNA here is from genome assembly GCA_031002005.1 of Vandiemenella viatica. Taxonomy (NCBI): domain Eukaryota; kingdom Metazoa; phylum Arthropoda; class Insecta; order Orthoptera; family Morabidae; genus Vandiemenella; species Vandiemenella viatica. Next base: position 199,907,377 of record CM061920.1, read on the forward strand.
AAATAATTCAACTTTCCCTTGGGATCGATATAATAATCAGTTACTTACCGTTCTTATTGCGGATTACACTAAGCATATTATTGCATCACAGACCACTAGCCCGCTCTGAGGAACAGTTCTTCGTTCTGAAAGAAAAACTTTTGGGTGGAAAAGAAAATCAACATTATATGCAAATTATTTTGTAATATGCATGAAACAGTAAAAAAAATCCATTAATTGTTATTTAATCACCACCGATGTCCGTCACCAGATCCCGATGCAATTTTTTTACGGATTTCACTTTTCGTTTCTCGAGCCTATTCTATTTTTTGTTCCTTACCTTAGATGTAAAATTATTTCGTTTTTGTGTAATGATTTTTACATTTATTGAGATACAAAGCTAAACTTCTATCTAATTTACTGCTTTTAGTAATTTATATATTTTATACAATACATTTGGTATTTGTCATTATTATTATTATTATTATTATTATTATTATTATTATTATTATTGGCGAATTCTCCCAATAAATGGAAGACGTCAAGCAAATGACCCATTCAAGCTTCTTTGAGTTCTTCTTGTTGTTCCAATAGGCTTTCATTCTTACCGAAATAGCTTGTTTTCGTTCTTCCGACCACTTTGGTCTGTATTGTTTTTGTTTTGGTTATAACTTCCCATTTGTCTACTTTTTGTCTGAAGGTGTCTCTTTCTGATATGTCTGTTGCTCCTATGTTTGCACTTTTAAGATCCTCCCGAATTTCATTCAGCCAAGGTGTTGGATTTTTAAATGTAGTTACATAATCTATTATCTTTTTTGTCAGTCGATTTTCTGGTAAGCTCTTAAGGTGACCAAACACTTTCATTCACCTTTTCTTGATGTCAATTTCAACGTTTGAAAACTTTTCTGTTGTTTTGATCGATTGTAGTCTGTAAGCACCTTTAGTGACTCTTGCTCCTAGAAATTATCTAATGATTTTTCTCTCTATGTATTTATTTCTTCAAGGTCATGTTTTAAGTTAAGTGTTAACGTTTCACTTGCATAGAAGACTGTTGGGTTTAGACTGTGCCAAATTTTGGTCTGTATTGACATGGATTTTTTTTGTTGTAGAGATTTTGGACTAACCGTAACGCTTTTTTTACTTTTTGAAGACGATTTTGCTGCGAGATTTTCTCAAGGCCTGTCGGTTCGTTGAATTCTCCGAGATATTCTAAGTATGTGACTCTGTTGATTTTACCGTATTTTGTTCTCAAACTTGCTATTTCTGTCTTTGAGCATATGAATTCAGTTTCCTCGAATGGGATTTGTAATCCTTATTATTATTATTATTATTATTATTACTTAGTAAGGTATCTAACCTAAAATTTAAAGTGGTAACAAACTGATATTATTCCAAGTCCAAAAGCCATAATTTTAGCAGCAACAATACGTCTCGAAACACGGAAGAACGTGTTTAGTGTTCATGAACAATGCCCTCTTCTGTGGCTACCATTTGCATCTGCCTTTCACCTCACTAACTGTTGCGCATTGTTTACACACACACACACATCTCAGATACTAACGGTAACATTTTCTTTTACACGTCCTTATTTTCGTTTCTTCGCAGTGCGCTGCTGTTTTAGGAAAAAGATCTGATTCTCACTTCGTTCTTTGTCTAATCAACCACCCGACCGACTAATGATAACAATACGACTTACAGTTTAAATACCACAGTACTGTTATTCGACGACTGTCGAGAGTGTTGGTGCCACAGTCGAATAAATATTAATGGTGTTTACTTGTCTTATGCGAAATTTGTGACACTTTTATTTTGCATATTTGATGTGTATCATCCGCCTGTAATGACCCCGACGTCGACAAGGAGTAAAGTCATAAAAAAAAAATTGTGTGTTTCAGTTTCCTTTCGGATATTATACGATTTATATGGCGTAAACTGCGACATACTTAGGGTTTTGATGCTACAACTTATTTACCATTTACATTGTTACCACATTCTGTCATTACAAAGTTCGTAGATGGCGAAGGCCCTACAACTTCTTCGCTAGAGTATTGGTTCTGCTTTAATCATCATTTTTCTTGGATAATGTCCTTTTTATTCAATCCATACTGAACAATAACATCAGCTGAAGCTACTAAGCAGTTCATAAGTCAATACTGCTTAAATAAGAGAGTATAAAAATCTTAGAATAGAAATACAGGATACGAGTTTTTGATATTATTGTTGAGTAGCCTCGAACATTGAAAGCATACTAAATAAATGGAACAGAAGTGGAAGTCATCATTGGCTTTTAAGTTTCAGTTCAAAACAGTAATTAAGTTGTAATCAAGAAGCCTGAAACTGTAAGTATTTCCAAACAAAGTCAAGAAAAGAAGGGAAAATTTGACTTAAGCAAATTCTTTTGTGAGTGAATGACAGTAACGCGATTAAAAGCAGTGGGAGGTTACGTTCTCAAGTTTCCAGTTAAATTAGATAGTAATAACGTTAGTAATGGCCACTGGGGCGACAAATCTGATTAAAACAGTTCGTCGGAAGTGTCCCTCCCAATTTTAAGCTTCTACTGGGAAACACTGCAGAAGTCAGTTTCTTGGGGAGCAAAGAAGCGAAATGCTCTATAACTTGGTATCTCGTTACTACCTATTACGATACAAACCTTCCAACAAGAGACACAAAACAGACGAGGGAAAAATGTAAAGGCATGTGAGATGAAGCTCTCTAATATACTGAGATGTGTCGGTAGCCGTATTTTGGATTGCCAAAATGAAATACTTGAACATACAAATTATATGATTAAAATTTTAGGTTTGGTTTGTATACCAAAAGCTGTCTACTCATATTACAACAGTTTACAATTTCTTTAATTGAGTAGCCCAAGTTTTCGTTAAAACGAGAAATACTAGGCAATATTATCAGAACATAAAACGAAAACGTAAGGAATTCTCAACATTTAGAAGCAACTCACCAATTAAACCCATTGAAACGCCGAGACCAATACTTATTAGCGCTTTAAAGCAAATTCCTTAAAAGCAAGAATAAAATTGTGTACTTTTTCTGTGTGTGGAAGTATAAAAAAAAAACGAAAGAGCATGTTTCAATGTAACTTACACACAGATTATAACATGTGCTGCTAATTTTCAGGATATTTTTAAACGCTAAATGATACATAGGTACCGAAGGAATAAAAAGAAATCATCCATCTAATGCATTTTAATGAACATTAATATGTAAAAGCGCTTATACATAGGCTACTAATAAATTTTAAAAGCGATTATCATTAAATTTATACAAACAAACGAAAACATAATGGTTCCTTCGTACCCTTAAATAGTTATGTATAACTTTGTTACTCTCATTTAAACGGAAAATTCGCTTGCTTGACAACGGATGGCAACATTGGTCTTTTATATTAGGTGATTGTGTGTTCAAATAGTATACAATATAACGAAATTACTTTACAATATAATTATGGATTTTTATGGATTTTATATGATCGTATATATACGTGCCAGTCAATAACTACTCGTAATATGTTAAAGGAGTTGGATTAGGAGTCAGTGGAAGACGGGAGGTTGGAGAAGAGAGTATCGGGAGTGTCCAAGGCTTGGAAAGATATTGGTCTAAGAATTATGAATAGTCCATGGAAAGGAAAATCTGGCACTCGATTTCATGCATAAGGGAATGGGAAAATTTTCTTTCGTGGGTAAGTGTGTCAGGTATTGGAATAAATTATCAAGAGAAATGATGAATGGTTTCCCAAAAAAGCTGAAGGAATTTAAAATTAAAAATCTTAAATGGTAAAAGTAGAGGAACTAAACACGCAAATTACGTAATATAATAGTAATAAAGAAGGGAGTAATTAGGTGACTAAGAATATTGCCATCTGAACATGTACTCCATCGAACTTGAATCAGATTCAATTAATTTCAATGCTAATTCGTTCCAAAGTAATCATCCTCAACATGGATATACTTCGCGTATCTCTCACTTGTACAACTATCATATTTATGCGAGTTAGTTAAGCGAATAACGTGTTCGTTCAGGCATCGGGCAGCATAACTTCAAACACTGCTTAGCGAGAAGCTTTGTGAACAATTCTGAAGTTTAGCTGTGGATCATCAACCTACAAAATCTTACAAACCAGTGACAGTTTCTATTTGTGGTAGAAAACAATGACGTACAGAAACGTGTTCCAAACATTTATGTACAATCTAATTTCAGAAGAAAATTGAGAGATTCAGGAAGAATAAAAAGGGATGTTGTTCAGTTTTTTTTTTCAGCTTCTACTTAGCCAACATATCTTTTATAGTTTATCAGTAAATTAACCGCTAAAATCTTAAACTTTAAATTGACGGTGTCGTGAGTATACGTTCGTACATAGCCTTTTATCTCTCCTTCTTCGCAGCAATACAACGTTGCATGTTGTCCCAAAATGAGGATATACGCCTGGTCGATGTCGAGCCTGTTCCCGAACCGTATGGCTCAGTCCCAGCGCATGACTTGTTGCTATCGTTTTCGGAGCCAGAATATGTGACTCATCGCTCTTGCGTTACGGAACAGCATAAACAACAGGTCGCTCCCGTTCCTCGGGTCAGAATTTCGTCCACCATCCTAATTTATAGACGTGGTCTTACATCTATGTCTCGTGATCGGTGACTTTAATTTTTGCACAACATGATTTGAAATTACTCAACTGTTCTCCAGGCACTCAAGGGTCACTGTTCCTCTTAAAAATAAAATATAAAAATCACCACTGCTTTTTCCGTGCGGAGTAGGGAAATAGTATTTGTCATATTGTCTACTACAAGTTCACGTTCTCTTTACATGGCCTCGCTGCTGATTCAGTCCGAGCCATTTTTTGCAGTGTCTAACTAAACACGGCACTTCCAGGAATCAAAAACAGTCAAGCTGCTGACCACACAGTATCCATATTGTCACGCAAGTCTCGGAATTTCTTTGTTTTAATCATTTTTTATTGGTATATGTTTACTTATTAGCTGAAGTTATACAGTTTTTTTCTGTATTAAAAACTACCATTTGGTTAGAAATGTAGAATAACTTTATTTAAAAGTTAATAATACTTCCTTTCAATATGACAAAATTCTTTATCACTTAAGTTTCTAGTTCTCTGTCTACACAAATAAGTATCAAAATTAATTTTCCAAGATCATAAGAATAATATATATTTGTCTCTGATAAAGTTGTTTCTCGAACTTAAGAAAGTTCAATAAAGCTCTTAATTATCGTCTGTAAAACACTCTTTAAATATATTTAATCTGAAAAAAATTGAGCCCACAGAATTAACAAGTGATAAAAATAGAAATCGGCTGTTTTTTTTTTATTTTCCTTTAAATAATAGCTTGAGATTAAAGGTAAATTATAATAGTATATTTAAATATTCCTAAAGATATGTGTGTTGGAATAAAAGTGTCGTACTTATTTACAAACTGAAAGCAAAATGAAAATACTAAATCTGTAACGCAATGTTGAAGAAATCTGTAACATTTAGGGAGACATTGCTTTGGCTGAGCTTACGGGAAAGGAATATCCTTAAAAGAGTGAGCTAATATATCTGCTAGTCACCGTAGTGCGCTCCGCGCTTCTCGGAGAGGTAGTTTATGAATTGTGGAGCAAAGTAGTGCGGGGCTGCCTACATAATGGGCGCGCCCCTCCGGGTGCGAGGCCGTTATTAATCTGGTGACGCGTCTTCCTCTGGCAGGTGATGAATCTTCCCTGCGCAGAGTAAGTGCTTGCGACGACTTCAGCGTCTGCCGCCAGGACATACATCTCGATGGAAATAACACATTACTTCGAGATCGGATCTCCGCAGTAATGAATTCCAAGAACTTCATTTCCCATTAGTAAAGGAAAGCTATAATTCTATCTTACGTTGTGGCAATGAACCATTCTAACAGAAGCTATGCACCAAGAGATGCTGAGAATCAACGTATTTATACGACACCAGTTTCCATGTTAACAATAATAAATAAGAACAGCAAATTTTAGAAATATATAACGATACACCAATGATGTACTTGTATGAAAATGTTGGTTCAAACGTTTAAAACTTTGAACACATTTATATTAAGACTAGCATTTACCCACTGCTTCGCACTCACGGGTTTTGGTGTGTATAAAAATACGTTTTTTTTTTGTTTTGGTAACAAATATTAACTTGAAGAAGCAAAAAATATAAATTTCGTTTAAATATTTCCTAGTTACCAGCATAAAATTTTCCACTGATATGGCCAAACTTAGTACTTCTGAAAGTAACCTACTAGCATCTAAAGCCAATAATATTATCAAAAAAGAGTTATTAGATAGTACAGGTAAATTAGATAAAAAGAAAAACAATGACCAGAAAACCCTTTCAAGTATTCAATTATCAACCAAATTAAATATTTTCCTTTCCTTTAGTTATTACCTTAGATACGGTTTTAATACTACAGTTCGAAAGTTTTTTTGCTATACATATATTTTAACACAATATATTAAAAATAAGAAATTAAAATTAGATGAAACATTATCGCTAACGGTCCAATAAGGAAGTATCGAGAATTTGTTGACCTTTTGGTCAGAAATTTGAAAAACACTTTCCTTGAGATAAAAAGTGAATATTAAGGCTAAAATAAATTTGCCTTAGTCTAAAACAAAATGAAAGTTATAGTCTGCGGTAGTGTTGGCAGTACCGAACGGTCATTTTAAAAAAATAACTCTGCCGCTAGCGATACCATCTGTAATAATGAATCTGAAATCGGTGGAAAATTTTCGTAATACGATATGTGTACATTCCTATGCCGTGGGTACGGAAATATAGGCCGGACATGCTCAACGTGTGTTTTTTTTCAGGGAATACACGTCATAACTGACAAGACACTCATTAAAGCAGCTTATGAGAGGGAGGGGACATACTCCACCTGCCCGAAACTGGTACTGATCTGTTGAAATGTGTTTTAACTGCTTCGTTATAATGTCCTCTTCACGTTTTGCACTCTCACATTTTCGGAAACGTCGTAACGTATTATATTAAAAATACCGAAATGTGAGAGTGACGCGTATCTATTAGATGCCACCGTCGCTGCATAAGCAATGACAACCTTTTTAAATGTTGGTTAAATCCTTTGTTGTGATATTTTATTGCCGTGGCACTCATTAAAGCATCTTATTGATTACTATTAATAACTGAATTCCTCATACCTCATGTTGTGCAAAAACATTCTGGTCCAGGCTGAATTTCGACCTAACCACAATCTATACTGATATCGCCGCTTCAAAACAAACGATGCAGTTACACCTAAACACATGAAATGCATCGCTAAATATATTTTTGGTAATGACAACATTGTCAGTTTCAGGATTAAAAGTACGCAGAGGGTAAATTATAACAATTAATTTCAAAAACAGCTTCAGTTTAAACTGCAAGAGGAATAAAACACGCGCAATAATACATTGACAGTATCGTAATGTAACGTTTATTCTTTATTTCTTCTAGCGCTTGTGGTTAGGTAGAAATGCGGCCTGGAACAGATTAAAAACTTCGCCAAAGGCAGAAGTAACTACACATATATCTGCCTTCGATATCTCGAGAACTACCGGTAAGCGATGTAACACAAAATTTTATACTTTATTTTCGAATTGTCGCTATTCACCATCAAATTTCGGCGACCCGGGATCTTTAAAACCCTATACTATCTATATTAAGCACAAAATTACCAACCATAAATATTACACTTTTGTTACATGGGAGAGTTAAAATATTATGTAGTGGTTTGAGTAATTAGTTCCGTATAATTACATTTATCAGAACAGATAAAACCGAGAAAGTATAACAAAAGACAGATATATACAATCCAGAGATATTCGTCTTTGGTCAAATCCATGATTTTTACAGTAAATTAAACACCGCTATTAGTAAGGTTTAGTGTCAGATTCAGGTATTCCGTATACAGCATTCAAGAAAACTAGAAAAAAAAATATTCGAAGTCAAAATAACAAAAATAATTCTAAAATAAGTTGTGTGTGAAATTTTTGTCAGTTTTGTGCAAGGAGTGAACATCTCAATTATAGTGCGGTCCGTATCTCATAATTTTATCTCAAGAATTGTATTTATTATTCCCTCCGTACCTCGGTTCATATACGTCATTTACTATTTCCGCAGATTTCAATTATGACCGTTAGCTCTAAAGATTTCAAAACACCACCCAAATAGCTGTGGTAGTTTTTGCACGGCTCCCGTTCCAATAATGAGACACACGCAGCCTGCTTACAGATTTATAATAGTATAGATGATTCCAAACTACTCGTGGGAATAAGTATTTCATTAATTTGAAGTAAATTTTGGTAGTGAAGATAAGATTATTGGAGTATCACATCAGGGTTAGAGTCAATGTCGTCTGTATCATGACTGAGCCCGTATTTCCTTCCATGAGATCCCAGGTTAGTAAGATATCTTGGTTTACAACTTAAGTTTCTGGATGCTTGTGCTTCGCATTTACGTGAATGTGAAGGAATTCGGTGATGACAACTGAAGGAATCTTTCCGGAACTGATTTCAGGAAACAATGGAAAGTTTAATTTGTATTGCCGAACGGGCGATCGAGGGAATAAGTATTTAATTAATTTGAAGTAAATTTTGGTAGTGAAGATAAGATTATTGGAATATCACATCAGGGTTAGAGTCAATGTCATCTGTATCATGACTGAGGACGTATTTCCTTCCATGAGATCCCAGGTTAGTAAGATATCTTGGTTTACAACTTAAGTTTCTGGATGCTTGTGCTTCACATTTACATGAATGTGAAGGAATTCGGCGATGACAACTGAAGGAATCTTTCCGGAACTGATTTCAGGAAACAATGGAAAGTTTAATTTGTATTGCCGAACGGGCGATCGAATGTGTGTCGGAGCGAAGACCAGGCCCGAATACTGATCGCTCATTCACGGTGCTCCTTGATGATTTCATGAAGAATGTTATGGATGGAAATATTAAATGATGTAATTATAAATTCCTGTACTTACAATAGAACCTCAGAGCGAGAGAAAGTATTAAGAAGCTATTTTAGGAGAGCATTAGGCACTGTCGCAGAGAGATAACAGGAAAAATAACCGAGCATGAGGTTTCCCACTAATGTAATAATGTGAAGAGTGGGAAATTAGAAATAGTTACTGGTAATATTTCAAGGGAACTAGGTAACTTAAAGAAGAGTCTGTAAAACTAATATTATCAATGGATGTTGAAATAAAAATAGATCAGACGTCTTACTGAATCTAAAAATATTATTTAGAATGAGTTTGAAGGTTTGCTGCATATATATGGAGAGTCGAAAACATCTCGAATTTCTGTCAGGTATACATCTGGTTAATATATCGACAGTATTGGCGATGATATGCTGGTAGATATTCAATGCTGAATCAGGAATAGTATGAGGAAAAAAAATTGATGATCAGAAATTGGCACATATAAGAGACTACGGAAAATTTCACTTATCAGTAAGGCAATCAGGGACAGGAGCTAAAAATGTACATCAAACAGTGAAAAAAGATACAGTATATGTGGGCGAAGAATTTTCCGGCTGCAATATAATTATCTCGGACGTACAGCCGGATGGTGTTGTGTAAACACAACGATTCGACAGCTAGCTCTGCTATCTTTTATCAGGTCTCTTCTAGCTGTCGCAAGCTGGCTGCCACCGCTTAGACTGGCTTAGCCAGGCCAAGAGCAAATCTAGTCGCAGTCTGCAAACTTGCGTTGTCATCTTTAGTGCCAGGATTTCCTATTACTGATGTCTTATTTTTTGTGTTTGAGGTTGGCATTCTACTTTTATCATAAGTTCTATTGCTCACTATTTTCTAATATATATATTGAACTATTCTTGAACTATAACTAAGGGAGGTTTTTTCACTACGACACCTGCTCCCCAGCCGCCCAGATGTGCTGGCGATCCACGATACTGGTTGGTCGAAAGCGCTGACTTGATAGTATAAGTTAGCAACATAGGTGCGTATAAACAAGGCCATCGACGTATAAACTCCTTAACAATAATAATAATTTCCAAACATTTTTTTATACTCTGTAGTTTCCCTGAATGTCTATGTCTTCTTTCTGAGGGCATGAGTTATCAATGGATCTCAAGCTCCTCAGATGGCACCGGGTCCTAGTATTAAATAATGACGTTTCAGCCGACCTTCTGCCTTCTTGTCGGATGGGAATGTATTCAAACGCTCTGCTAAACACATCCGGCCAATCAGGAGAGCGCTGCTGTCACGTGGGTTATGGGGGTTGCGGCGTGAGTTGTTCTTTCTGCAGCGATTTCACACAATTCTTTTATCCACCGTAGCAACATCAACGAGGACAGCGATCCAAAACGTCGTGACGTGTGACATACCAATTGACCACATGACTGCTGCGTCCTTATCCTCACTGGCCGCACCGATCAAACAGAAGACCGATAAACGCAGATGGGGAGATAGTTATGTTTAGTAGAGCATGTGAAATATACCTCAGTATAGTTCCATGAAAGAAGAACGAAAAACAACGTTTGGCGAAACTTCAGCATTTAATACTACAATCTGGCACCAACAGGGGAACACTGAAATTATTATTTTTTGGCCGCAGAATATTTCAACTGCATGAGTTATCAAATAAGCTTTTCACATAAAAATGCGGAATAGAACACCACCCCACAGTTTATTGAGTGAAATATATCATCTAAAATCATTTGGTGATGACCACATTCAGTTTATATTAGTATTTAAATTATTAACACCTCTAATTATAATGTTTTATTATTTTCAGTAATTTACTATCTTAAAAAATATCTGAAAACACCGCAGTTGAAAATACCTACATCGTCACTTGAAGTTTGAAATCTAACAGTATTAAATGTTATGGCAAAATAAAGCTATCTCCAATTGAAGATGTTCATAAATTTCCTATGGAAAAACAACTTGCGATAAGATCGCTCAGATAGAATTTTAGAACAACGACATTTTTTCTTGAGAAATATCAGAGTAATAAACTTAAAAACTATTTTAATGTTACTATTTAAGATACTGCTCTCATTCAGTAGTATAATCATGTTAGAAGGTCACAAAAATCAGTCGCGCTATTGTGGGACTAGAGTGTTGAAAATTAAAATTGTTATTCTCAATCTTTAATTCAGTTAGAAACTTGAACACATACAAGTATAATAGTTCCGTCATTACAAGTTATCGAATAAAAAGATACTCTCATGCATAATATCTTCAAAATACAATATCTGCACCGACTCCTTATCGTATAGGTAATGAGATCTTTGCTTTTCTATTCATATTTGATCTGACTACATTGTAACTCAGTAATGAAGGAAATGAAGGAAGCAGCTGATTTTTTCATCCCGGCATTCGCCTGGAATGATTTGGTGAAACAATGGAAAACCCAAATCTGGATGCCCGGACGGGGATTCGAACCGGCGTCTTCCAGAATGCGAGCGCTCACCCACCACGCTTGGTGGAAGCAGCTGAGATAGTCAAAACATTAATCAGTATCTTATGGGGCCCAATAACAACGTATTTATTTTAATTAAATGTGTTGTTAACGACTTTATTAGCTTTGTATAAATCGGCATTCCTCAGTACAAAAACCTTCTTTACTCGGCTCTCACCAGCAAATAAACTTATCGGCGACTTTTATCCGTAAATAATACAATACGCCTACCACTACTTCATCATCTCCAAAGTAATAATCTTGAATCCGGAAGCGAGATTCCGCGAATTCTTCATTCGGAATGCGGATGAATACTGCTCCTTGTAATTATGCCTTCGGATGGCTCATATTTTCTATTAAAGCTACGCATGATGAAATCTGTAACAATAGCCATTCCAGGATTTATATGGCAACCTCAATCTGTCTTTCACAGTCCCGAACGAGATTATCTGATATCCTTTAATAAAAGAAATTCATACATTCCAACTGCAAAGCAACTCTAGAAAAAACACGGATGATGAAAAAAATCGTGAAGTATACATCTTCACAGCAATCGTAAAGTCAGCCTTTCCATGAAATAAAAAAAAAAAAACATAATCCTTTACGGTTTGCTATTAATTAACCCTAATTTTCTGTATATTCCTTGTAACTTAAAAATTCATTTATAAAATTTACCTCGATGTTTCAGAGAAATATATAACTTTTCCAAGTTTATCTCTTATAAAAGTCATAGTAAAAATAATTTGAATGTAGGAAAATTTCAATAACTCCACTGTTTTTACCAGAAATTTATTATAAATTTGTTTTCGTTAGTCAAGTGGGTAATCCACAGTGAACAGCGTAAGAGCTTTAAATCTGGCAGCAAGTCAAAGGAAAGTTAATTGTAAAATGAGTTTCAAGTAATTTCGAATGTATCCAGTTTTCAAAACATTGTTTTCACTTAATTTTTTTTTTTCCATGAAATGTGGCACCCACTTCAAATATACAAGTCTGAATACGCTTAGGACATAAATGCTGATTCTGGCTATTAACAGGAAACATTATGTTTAAGATTATCCGTTTGAGCATTAAGAAAATATTAATAATAAGTGTATAAATTTAGGTAAAATTTATTAATTTTAAAAGGCTACCTTAAATTTTTATATGTGGAGAGAAAATACTAACTCCATCACAGTCTAGCTCCTTCACAGGACCACAAGGATAGGAAGTTAAGAGAGCAGTAGGGACATTTAAAAGCAAGTGTTTGTACCGTCGAAGTTTCAGATAATGACGACTGAATACTGGATGGCTGGCCAAAAGACAATCGATAGTCAAAAATTCCAGGCAACGTGGAAGAACTGTCTTATTCAATTCTACTCGGCTGCCATGTATGAACATACTGGCTGTTACTATACATGTTTATTTTTCGATGCTAGCTTAGGGCTGATATTTTGACTGTATGATGTTGTAGGAAACCATTCTTTCTAGTCAACTGAAAGAGATAACTACAATTGTTTCTTGTATGCAGTTTGTTAGTTAAACTGTTTGCTAACTGTTAAATACTGATTAAATTTTTAATCGTATAATATAGTCATAAAAACTAATAGAAATTTGTATCACTATATTTAAGTGTAAATGAAACTAGTAAATGACAGATAACTCTCTCATTTAATGGTCATAAAGGCAGAATGCAGACGATTTAAGAAAAGAGATCTGTAAGAAATAATTAAATGTTCCTTCATATCACTTAAACTGACAATCCGCATCGCAATTTTGTTACCAGATAAAGGTTCCAATGGTCTAATGTCCTCATGTAGTCGCTTCTACGAGATCATCATATCATCAAGACTTTTTCTAATAGGTAATTCCAGGCACACAACATGATAACATAAAACAACAATACCTCGTTGCATAAGAAATTCCCTGGAAAAAATTCCAGCTTTAACGGTAGCATGAAGTGTGTCATTCACCTCAAAATGGATGTACAAATAATCTACTCGAAGAAATCATTTGCGAAGAGTAACGAACAGAGGGTATAAGATCAAAGCAGCTGTGCAGATGTGTATACTTCTCTAAGCAATGCGAGACATCTCTTACTCACACTTGTTATTAAAATGATCCTTTTTAACGAAATTCAAAATGTTTATATTAACTATACATGAAAAAATGGCAGGCTATCACCGCAAATTCAAAAGAAAATAATAATAATAATTTAATTGCGATGGAGCACATACTCCAGTAGAAGCTTCATTTACATCCATATTTTCATCCATTTTTCTTAAGCTTATTGATTTTTCCTAGAATTTTTTCCCTTATGATTTTTAATTTTAAATTCTTTCATTGTTCTTGTTAAACTATTCATTACTTAATAATTTATTGCACTCACTCATTCCCTTGCCTACAAAAGAAAATTTTCGAATTTTTTTAAGTCGTGATCGTTTCTTTCTTTCCATGCACTACTTCTAATATTTCTAGCAAAATATTTCCAATTCTCGTCACCAGTAGAAGCCTTTTACATTTCCGGCATTCTCTTCATAATTTATATTTCATAATTTGACAGTTGTATTCGTAATGATTGTCTCGAGGTACTACACTTTGATGTGGAGAAAAAACAACTGAAAGACTATCAAAATACAGTAAATAGTTTAGAAAGATCTACGTGCTTAAAATTAATTCTTCTAAGTTCCATCATGCAATGCACTAAAACTGATATTCTTTTTATGTTTATCTCTATTTTGAAAAATGCCAAAATCTGTCCCTAGAAAAAACTTCAGAAGAAAATCATTTAAACAAAAAACTACGCATAAAAGTTTATTACCTGAAACGGATATTTTATTGTTATTTATAAGTTGTCTGTAAGGATTTGACGATGTAACAGAATGCTACAACTATCCCCTTCTTCTCTAAAGGCAGACATCTAAGGGCTGGTTGATTTATTTCATCTCACAGTAAAAGTAACCAGGTTTTCGGAAAAATTGTGAGGGTTGAGAGGATATCCCGTTAAGTGAAGTAGTTCATTTTAGGAAGTAACGCAGAGACGCAGGCAGGTAACTTCAGCCAAAGCCATTCGTTACGTGAGAAACGAACAGTTTCACCAACTTTGGAGATGCAATAAATCTGAAAGCCCATTCCTGCGAGGACCTCGCTGGCAGAAATAAAGCCATCGACAAGTTTATTTGTGAGCGGAGACTGAAGTTGTTTAACCGGAGATTCGCCAAACATATTTTGCTAAGTTTTGTGTATCTGCATGAAGTAAAACCAACCTGGCAGGATCGCTTCCATTTCTCATTGTTAGAGAGAAAAAAAGGTTGTTGGCAGCTGGCTTAGCTGGAATTATTTCTTAAGCTAATTAGCTTGAAATCTTTCATTTATTCACTGTGCAGCTTTAACCTTGGCGAAATTACATTCTTCCCTTTTAATTAAATTTTCTTGGCATGAGATTTAATTAACATGCTGTCTAAAAAAATATGTTATTATTTAGTATGAAATTCTCTGCCTCGGTGCTCACACGTTCCCAGCTGAAAACAAACATCTAGAACAATGGCATCCGCGGTTAAAACATTCTTTATTTTTTATTGTTAAATATTTGTATAAAGTTCTGAGTTTCCTGTAATCTAACATCAAGAATGTACAGATATTGTACGACGTTTAAGATTCAACATTCCATCAGACTTTCGGTTTTTGTGCTATCTGTAGCCGGATCTGTGTGAGGGGGATATTTATGATAAAAACAATTATAGCAACGATAGTGGGAAACGCAATAAGTTTTGTATCAAACTATGCAACAGAGATGTATTTGTCAAATTCATTCGTAGTATTTTGTGTTGGTTTTAATTACAATATTACGATCCCTTAGTTTAATAAAACTGTTAGATCTGGTAAATGTAATCATTACATAGAATGGTCTGTGATATTTCTTTTCTTTTTTCTTTTTTCTTTTGCTTTTTGCTTTACGCCTCGTCGATATCGAGGTCATTAGAGGTGAAAAAGGCGTGGAGGCAAGGAATGGGAAGGAATTTGGCAATGGCTTGCTGAAGAAACAATCAAGGCATCCGCCTATAGCGATTTCTTTAAATTATGGTAAACTGGAATTTGGAAGGCCAGCGTCCACCCACTGCGAGGCCAGAGCGTTATCTCTCAGCCACCACATTTCAGTCAAAACCACTAGCAAAAGTTTCACAACAGCCGGTTAGATTTAAATAAGTCAGTTTTATTGTTCTTCGGTTACTGATCAAAACTTTTTTGAATAATTTGATTTTATTCTAAATTATTTTTACGCTGTCGATTAATTTTATTCAATTCTTGCGATGGTTTGGCTGATATTTCCGTTTACATTTTAAGACGATGTACTGAAGTTTTTCATGTTCGCAATTGATTTCTGTGTTTAAGATTTTCTGATATCGGAACAAAATTTTATCAGTGTTTGAGGCAGCAACTATGAATGGGTTATGGCACAGCAAGTGCGGCTCAGCGCACCGGTTTCCCGCAGTTATCAAGGCAAATGCCGGAACGATCTCCAATTTCCGCCTGTTAAACTACCCATTTCAAAACAAAAAACTCTGTTATCTCACTCAGAACATGGTTACAAATTTCGCTAATAGATGGCAACACTTCCTCCATTTGTACGTAGTACGAGCCTGCGGTAGGTATAAAATGCTTGGTGACAGTAAACCAAAGTTCCAATCCTGACCATGCCAGTGATGAGTAAAACTTATCGAAGCCAGCCGACCCCTACTGTTGAGAAAAGGTGGTTAAGAAGAAGAAAAAATGAATGTGTTATGGAAGGTCCAGTGGGAGCCACAGGAGGTGTAAGATCGCAGTCTCATTATGGATATTTGAGCTTGATGGTCATCACCACAGTCAGCCTCTTAATCTCCTGTGGTGATATCATCGGTTCTCATTTCACAGTAGGCTAAGAGGATTTTCAAGTTCAACAAGAGATCCTTGGCTTCACAGCAGTATACAGAAAAGAAATGGAAAGATATTTTTGTTTCATACATTGAAACATAAATTCATTGAAAAGTAAAGTAAATTCATGTAGTCGTGTCACCTGGTGACAGTTTCGATTTGTCGCACATTCCGCCTATGTCATGACTGCACCTACAGTTTAAGGTAGAATCCGAACCACGGAACAGTCTGGTGTAGATCATATGATCAATTACATCTCTTCAAAATTCCTGAACCTACAAAGATATTTATTATTTAATATCTATAAGGGGTATGAATATTACCATCTTTAGTGGATTGGCAGGTAAATTCATTCTTCATGTAGCCAGTGGACGGGCTACAGTTTATTCGCTTCACTTATAGACTGGTTGTAAAAACTGTAAACTGATTAAATTTACTTCACAGTTCGGGGACCTGACAATACACAAATGATTTGAATTACAGAACTGTACTTCCACTTTGACCATGAGAATTCTATATGGTTTCAAACTGCCAAGTGCCGCAATCGGAGCATCTAGACGTCGTGGCATGGAATCAGACAGACTGGATATGCTGCTGAAGAACGCACTGTCACGCGGTCTGCAAAGCATCGAAAGGGACTGCAGGAGGAATAGACTGAACAAGTGGCCTACCGGCTATACTTCGAATATGTTCGATGTGTGACATGTCAGGAGAACTGACGTTCCAGGGAAACACCACTATCCGTCGTTCTTCGAAGAAGGCTTGCAAATTCCTCACCACATGTAACCGGTCATTGTCCTGCTGAAATAGGACTTGCGGAGCTGCCTGCAGGAAGGGCTAGTGAGGGCAGTATCACGGAGTCTAGATCCTCCCTGACGTAGCGGTTGCTGCTCATATGTATGAGGCGAGATCGCGCGTTATTGCCAGAGGCACCGTAGACCAGTTCACTTGGCATTTGTCCGCTATGCCGCCAAATAATGCAATATGTTCAATTCCTTTCACGGCGGTAGCGTTTAATACGTACGCAGCCATCATTATAGCACAATTTGGAGCGAGGCTAGTCCAAAAGTGCTAAATTTTACCAGTGACGGAGTTCGCGTACTCATTGCGGTTAGAAGCGTTGGTGGGTTCTGGAGGTCAATAGCATACACACCTCCAGTCCAGCCCTTGGCGTCGAACCGTCGACGTAGACATGTCAACCCCCGCTGCAGTGCTCCACCGTCGAGACGGCGCTGTGAATGAAGCTGCCCTGTCGGTTGCGTCCATCTTTTATTCGTTCGTTCGTTCAGTTTGATTGTTTATATCTGAAAAATTACGGCACATTCAAATTTTTCTTTTATTTTCTTGTATGTCCGTTTCTTTAAGGTGATTAAAAGTTTTATCAAAATTAAGTCTTTGTCGATTCATATAACATGGCAATTGCCGGGTTAGTCTAACTGATCTACGACAGTAGGATATAAACGGTTATAATCTCTAGCTACTGTCTATGACTGTTATTGACTGAGTCAAATAACTGGTATAACAACACAGAGTGATGATAGAAGAAGATCCGATTACAGAAAGAGAAGGAGTAGACCACAAAAGAATAGAAGAATTAATTGAAGCTTAATAAAACAGAAAAGCTGCTGGATCGGAAGGAATAGCTGCAGAGTTACTTAAATATGAAGGAACGCTACTGAAGTAACGGCCTATACAAATAATAAACATGTGATGGTTTAAAGGCAAAATATCTGAACAGTGGCGAATGGCAGCTACTATCTCTATTTTCAAGAAAGTATACAGAACCGACAAGCAGTTACAGAGGAATAAGTATTTTGAATACATGTTATGAAATCTATCCCAAGATAATTAATGCTAGATTTTAACCAATAGCAGAAGCCAAACTACCAGAATTTCAGATTGGATTTATAATAGGACGTTCTTGTTCAGAAAATGTACGTGTTATAAATTGAACAGTAAAAAAGAGGATGGAATATAACCCTCCGATATAGATTGTAATTGTGAACTTCGAGAAGGCTTTTGACAAAGTAGATAGAAAAGTATTGTGGGAAAACTTTCATATTAGAATGGATATCCGAAACGTATTCTAGAACCAGAGAAGAGTTTATATTTTAATACAGAAAACTCCTCACAAAAAGAAACGAACAGCAAACTTTAACAATTCCAAGACGAGAGACAAGGGTGTAGTCTTTCCTCAACACTTTTTAACATATATCTTAACGATGCCAACAATATGTGGCAGAATAAATATCCAACAAGAGGGTGTAGACTTAGGACAAGCCATGTCCCTAAATGTACTTTCATTTGCTAACGACCTACTGGTAATAGAGGATACTGAAAAAGGATTACAAAGAGAACTCCACAAATTGTAAATATGTTCAGAGCATTACAAACTGCAGATATCCACTACATAATGGCTCTCAGGGGTCGAGACCCTAATACAGCACAAATAGTTATAAATGGCTTCCTGACTGAATAAGTTTCGTGCTATAACTACCTGGTTTGTGACATCACTTATCGTGTAAGCAAAGATATTGATAATAAAGTGAACAAGTATCAGATAATGTGTGAAACGATAGCTAAAACTTTTAGGAACACGACGCGCAGAGATACAGAGATGAAATTCTGTAAAGTGGCGGCAGTTCCTATGCTTCTCTGTGGAAGTGAATCTATGGTAACGAATAGAGGAGACAAAAGCCACATATTAACAGCGGAGATGAAGTTCCTAAAATATGTAAAGGAATGCATCAGGCTACATCTAACAAGAAACGAGACAGTAAAAGATGAGTCGAAAATATATAGCATGAGTTACAAGATAGAGGAACGTAGTAATAACTGGAGAAACCATCTGTATCAGGGGTGGCCAACCCAAATGATCTTGCAGGCCACTTTGAAAATGAATCTTAACACCGCGGGCTGCATATAAAATCATATATCCCCATATTAGATTTAGACCCACTATAGACTTTTTTGGAGGGAAAAATTTAAACATAATGAGCTATTATTATTCTGTTTTCTATTATTATTATATATAAACAATCACAATATAATAATAATGATACTAAACGCACATTTAAAAAAAATATATAACACTAAAAATGATACATAATTATAAGTGAAATAAATTTTGAAAATATAGATGCACAAGTAATGTATATTTAAAATAAATTGATTTTCACTACTTTGGCCATTATAAAATAAATATATTTTGTAAAAGTGTGATGAATTTCGCGGGCCGAAAAAATATTCAAGGCGGGCCGCATGCGGCCCGCGGGCCGTGGGTTGACCACCCCTGATCTGTATAGAATAGATGATGAACGATTAGCAGAAGTAGTAAACCAATATAGACCGAAAGGTAGAAAGAGGAAGAGATGGAAGTTGTCTTTGATCCGGAAAAGGTCAACAGGCCTAATCCTTGAATGGAAAGAAGAAGAAGAAGATCGCTACATTTGCCACTTCTGCATTGAATGTAACGCTGAAAATTTTGATGTAGCCTGGTACAAGTAGGGGGTACCACATGCTGCCGAACAGTTCCATCCCGCACTTTAGGTCCCAAATTGCTGCAAACTCACAGTAAAACAAAATTAATTTAGTAACTATGAAAAGTTAACTGTAAAAAATTGGCTTAATGTTCATTTTCGTAAATACTTTCTACAATAATAAAACTTAAATCTCGTCTATAAGATCGTTATGAACAAACTACAAATTCGTGACCAAATTACATCATACGAAGATCCAAAAACAAGGTATGATCGGTGTAAACAGTTCTTAGAATCGACAGCAGACACTGATATTTCTATGCTATAATAAGAAATAAAATTCAGAACGCTGATTATATTCTACAAAAGACACAAAAAAATCCTTAGTTATCCTATAGCTTGACTGTCTATTATAGAGGCAGATTAGTTTTCAGGACATCGTTGCTTTCAAATTTGAGATTTAGCTTATATTTGACTATTCTTACTCATGTTGTCAGGAGGTATATCAAATGACCACCTTTATAGTACTTGTGGGATTCTAAAAACATAAAAGTATGTTCAAATTCTAGAAGGTTATCTTCATTATCATCACTTAAAAATGTATAAAAAAAGTCTTCGCTTATTATTTGCTATCAAGGAAAGAAATGCTGGCCTCCTCTGACATTCCGCACGTGCGCACAGTGCCCGAGGGTTAAGCTCCGTAAAATTAAACCAGTGTTATTAACGAGACACACATCCAGAGAATAATTTAAGGACGTCGCATGCGCGAGCTTATGGTATGCAATAACGAGAGTCAGCGTAATCTGCTGGCGAGCGCGGCATTATCAGGAAATTGGACACACCGTTAATTTGTTGGGCACCCTTTTCACCTGCTGTTAGAATACAGCAGTAGCTGCCATTTTTAGATTCAGCTCAATTTAAGCTGTGTCGCATCTCTTAGCTTTGTTGAAGGCAGTTGGCTCTTAAGGTTTTCCATAATATGTAGAATATCGCATTATAGTCGTTCATGAAATCATCAATGCTTTTGCTCGGTTCATGTGCCACAAAATAATGGATTATAACAGAAACCTGAAAACTGACTGAAAAAAAAAGAATCAAATTTGAGTTACTGGCTAGATAAATGTTTCGAATTTTTTCATATCACGCCGATTTTAGTATGATCTTTACCATCAAAACTGTTGAGATATCCATGGTGGATCCGTCTATATTTCATGATAAACGCTACTTGAGTGTAATCCCAACATTGGGGTACAAGTCTGTTGGTTAATGGTTAAATGTGAGTATATTGTGTCAGTGTATGAGTCAATGTGTAAGTGAATATGTGTGAATGAAGAATAAATATATGGAAGTTGTTGATAATTTTCCTCAATTGCTGATAATATTTATAAATAAATACTTCCAAAGCGAATGAATGTTATTAGCTTTTCGAAAGGGTTTCACTTCTTTTACAGAAGGATCTTCAGTGGTTTCTCATTATTCGATCTACTGCCTATATTTATGCTCAATCTCAGCAGCAGTGGTTTTGCTTCTTTCTGAGTCGCAATTCAGTTTCAACTTGTTATTCTACTCATAATAGCAGAACTCTGCACTGCACTGTATTTTTATTACAGTGGTTTATTCATGGTAGTGTAGATAGATGCAGGGGCGGCCCTAGGGCGGTGCGAGCGGTGCGACCGCACCGGGCGCCGTCACATGGGGGGCGCCGAAAAGGCAGCGAGAGATCGTCTGCGCAAAAAATAAAAAAAAATTCTACAATAACCCAGCTTGCTGTTCATATATTATTTTAACACGCACCATTCAGAAGAGTTTATAAAAGTAAGAGCTTCAGCTTAATGCATAGTCGTATGTTACCATAGAATAGAGTCAATTTCGAGTTGCTACTGGAGTCAGTTCGAGTTACTCGAATTATGAAAATCACAACTCGTTCCAAAGTTAGCACTCTCCCGTGCCGCATCGCGCCTCCCGCACCTGTTTCCTGCCTTTTCGTCTGTAGTGTTGAAGTTAATGCATGCGGGTACCTGTACATGGGGCGAGATTCAACCTATTTATCTCTTTTTACCATATTAAATCCTCGGTGATTACAATTAACGTTGGTATCGTAAATATTTACAAAGCATATCTGTCTTTCATAGAAAAGACATGTCCCTAAACTTAAAAAAAACTGTATGGCGCACAATACTTAAAAAAAACCAAAGCGAAACTGAGGTTTCAAAATCGCTGGCATTTTTTTTTTTTTTAGAAGTCATCAGAATCGTCGTCACCAGAAATATTTCAGCACGAGACGGAAGAAAACTTTTAATGGAAGTTATTCAAAAGAGGCTCATGGTAAAGAGCAGCATGTACAAGAAGATTTATCTATGGCTGGAACGTCGTCTGCTGTTCAACAGATAACAAATGGGTATACAAGATATACCACTACCGTCGACTCTTCAAAGTACAAATTATGACAATATTTCATAATTGTCGCTCTTTGACTCTGCTGGCATAGATGAAATAATTATTCGAGAAATGAATAAATCCAAGCAAAAAAAAACATGGACTTCATTTTTCAAATACGTATTTTCAAAGAGTAACACCAAATGAAGAAACTTATAAAAGCACATAGCTTGTTTATTCTAAATCTGCAGATAAAGTATATTGTTTATATATTATTTATTCAGCAGAAGGTCTAATTTTTATTTGGGAAAAGAAGGATTTGATGACTGGATTTACTTATCAGAGCGTCTCAAAACTCACGAAACGTCCTCAGATCACAATCACTCCATGCTCAGTTGGATAGAAGCGTTGATTCCGTTAAATAACTTCAATGTACTAGACAAGCATTTGTAAATACAGAGTGAAGACGAAAAATCACAGTGGGCTGCTAACCCTCTAATGAATGATGTCTTGTTCAGAGGAAGCTTTGAATCTGAAATACTAAATACTTCTAATGAGGGTAACTTCCTAGTTATATTGCAACTGCTAGGAAAATATGATCCTGTGATGATGGAGCATCTCCGCCGTATTGCTAATAACGAGACTAATGTCGTATTACATTGGCAAATGTATTCAAAACGAATGAAGTCCGTAATAAAATTTTGACTATAGTTGGGTCATCTAAATATTTTTCCAAGATATAGAATTTAACCCCTGATGTAAGTCACGCCGAAAAATTATCTTTGACATTGCTGTTTTTGACACTAATGAAGACGAAGCCTAAGTGCGTGAGTATTTCGCTGTGCTTACAATCCGGAAAGTGACTCTTTGGGACCTGGAAGCTGGACTCGTTGCCCTATTTATCATTGATACTTCGTAAAAGTTCGATTTGGATATGTACGATTGTTGAGGCTGAAAGATATGATAGTGGATTCAATTTGGTAGGAGGAAATAAATGTGTCCAAGCCAAAATTCTGAACCAGTATCTTCAAGTATTTTTTAATCCATGTAACTGTCATTAAATTTGGTAATAGCAAGTACCACCAAAACATCAGTTTCCTTGTCCGGATATCTTTGAAGAATATTTGTTTTATTCTCTAGATTAAAAATGCGATGGGAAGTGGAATTCAAGCACTTAGAAGGACTATCGCCAAAAAATTTGCGAAACTCGTTTTGGGAATAGAGTTTCTAGCGTCGCTACTCTTTAGTTCATGGCCCTTCAGAAACGAATTATTCAGTTGCCGCAACAGATGCCTTGTCACTTAGCCAGATCATGAAGCAATTTGAATTCATAATTAGAGTGGTGACTTGGTATAATACATTGTTTCAAGTAAACATTGTAAACAAAGGCTATGCAGGCTGAAAGTGGATTTATGAAACTATTCACAGTTGTTGAAAAACACATCGGAATTTGAGAAAGAGTGCCAGCTCTGAAAACAGACAGTTAGAGAAGTTGATTTTCAGACTGGAACATTTCCTATTATTAACCCAGTCAGATGCAGAAGAAAGTAAAGACTAGTTTAGTATGAGCTGTAAATGACATAGCAACAGATCCGGAGAACTGTTTACAGTAGCACATGATCGATACAACTGAGAATGCGTTGATCACTCTATTTGCACAACGTCCCAAGGGCCTAGCCAGGATTAGCTACAGAGTGGGGCAAAAACAATTAAAAATACTTGTTGAAAATTGTTTTACCTGGGAAAAAAGTACATTCATTTAACCTGTTTAAGCATTAGTCAACGAAGGTTCTGGAAAAGTTTTGGTAAAGTTTATTTCTCGGTATTAAAAGTAGGAATTTTTATTTCCTTATGTTTCCTATTTTTATTTATTTTTAAAAAATATTAAAAACTGTGAATTTTACGTGTAAGTGAAATGAGCACTGTGTTCGCCACAGTAGCTTAAATAAACCTTTTCAAACATATAGAATTCCATTTCACTGTTGTTTCTCATTCATACCGCTGCTATCATAATCTTTCCGAGGTTTGAGTTATTATTATTATATAAAGACTATCTTTTCCTAAAGCATTCATATACATATTCGTATCCAAATCCCATGGGAACTGCTATTTGGGGTAAAAGTATATGGCCAATGCATTATTCCAAATTTATCCTAAGCAGTTCAGTCGTTTCGACGTGAAACAGTTAAAACATCCAAGTAAACAAACTTTTACATTAATGACATTAATAGTATGTAAAACCTGTATGTTATCTTCAGTCTATCTATATGGACACCTTAATCACCAATAAGCAATAGCACATTTGGGGCGCCACAATGAGATCTCGCACCACCTGAAAAACTTGGTAGGGCCGCCTCTGGATAGATGGATATATTGTAAATAATTTTATATATATTATCAATAGTATACATAGATGCTTATGCAACAGAAAAAAAAAAATGTAGGAAAAAATGTAAGCAAGGCACTGTCAAGTGACGGCAGAAACATCGTGTTTTATCGATGGACTAACTCGGCTATTTACCCGAGTAGACTTTATTCATAATCAATGCCAAGAAAACCTCCAGTCTTAATTATTTTAGGTTTGCCAGATTATCGCTTCAGTCCTCTTCTATCCTTTATAAAACTAAAACGTTTTCTTGTTGTTTTAAAATATAAACTGCTTCGCGTGATTTAGCCTACTGATTTTCGCGTGTTCTATTCCTGTCAACAGTGTTACAGTTGTGGATTGTTTTGCCGCCTATCCGATAGTTCTCAGACGGTCGCAATGGATGTGGAATGCCACGTGAGGTGCGCGGAAGCAAGTGGAACCCACACCTAATGAGCCAATAATGGCGGAGACTGACAATGGCTTTTGTTAACTAGGGTTTCACGTGAATAATTGCGTCAAGGACAAAGGCTGCCTCGGCCCCGCGCGACAATGGCTGCGCTGTCGCCTCCCACTCCAGCGCCGGACCACTGCCGGAACCAACGCAGCCAGCGGAACCTGCACTACCTTACCTGCTGCAGTGGAGGAGGACCACTCATCAACTCTACACAACTACTCCAACACTTGCGATAACGTTATCCATAACCATACCTGCCGTTTGCTTTCTGCTACGAAAACTGATTGTATCAGAAAATTGGAAATTAAAATTCGTGATAAATGAGATACTGCTAGTCGCAGATACGATTTTTAGCATCAAAGTCGTTTCAATAGTTGGTTCAGTTTTAGTAACAAACATTAATATTTGGGCAGCGTCTTCCCTGATCGCCTGATGACATAAGGATGCAAGATTACGCCACATACAGTAGTTACGGTAATACATTCTTTTAAAATGTTTGAATTTAAAGTGTTTTTGTTTGTGAAATAATTTCATAAACCGCTTCTTGAACTGATAATATGTAAGCCTTAGCCATTTTATCGACACATCTGTTGATTTTACTATCAAAAATAACACAAAGAATAGCTTTGGAGATATTTTCTACTGAACCTGTTGAGTGAGTGGTAAATTCAGGATGCGGGTACAACCCCAGTGCTGCTATCCAGTTTTCGGTTTTCAACGCTTTCTCGACAACAACAAATACCCAATTCACTACAATGTATGTGACCGAGGGTGTGGTGCACCTTTACTAATACGTAAACGTTTGTGCATATGAAGGGATTAGCAGATACCCGCGACTTCGTACGCATGGACCTTAGAATTTCACTGTCAGAAAATTGAATATATACATCTGTAACTTAGGACTGGTCCCAAACAACACCGAGTTGGCATAATATGACAGGAAAGCCATCACTATATCATTCTACCGTCGAATCTGTCTCATAAAGAGAATCATTTTCCAACATATTTACAAACTAAGGTGCGGGGATGTGGGGGGAGAGGGGGGGTTAGCTAAAGACAGCTTTATTTCACCTTGGTCTTTTCATCTTCAGTATGAGCATCCGATTCTTGGATTTTCTAATAACTTTAGCTGCTCGTGCTCTGCTAGAGCTACCACTTAGGCCAGGTTTACACCATGATTTTCTAATAACTTTAACTGCTCCTGCTCTGTTAGAGCTACCACTTAGGCCAGGTTTACGCCCGCAAGGCATGTCAAAAAAGAAGATAAATATATTGGTGCCAGAAACATTTAGGCAGACACAAAGTAATGGTACAGTGCAGAGCAAATCGACATCTATACTGAAATACGTTATGCCTGTAAAAAAAAATTACTTAAAAATTTACTAACAAATAATACACTTACTGACTGCGCGAGAAACACAACTTCAGCAACCGACGTAACATTACAGACTAATACACGCATCCGTCCGTCTGTCACTATTCGATAAGTTCTTAAAACATTATGACCAAACCTGTTATTCATACCGAAAAAAATTTCGTGTGTCCTTCTTATAGATATAAAGTATTTCCTTGTCAAATTCCATAAATATTGGTATATCCATTTAAACGACATAAAGTAACAAAAATACAGAGACTTACTTTCGCATATATAATACCATTAGTATCGATCACACACACACACACACTGACTGCGAGAGAAACAACGGCTGAGCGATCAATACACCGTAAAAAAGTCTACACCTACAGCATTGCTAGACTGCGTACGATTTGTCAAGAATTTCACCCCTAAATTTGTGATATCTACAGTTTAATATGGAACCTGAAAAATGATCGTCGATGCATGGCTTATACGATCAAAAATAAATCTTAAAAATATTTGCCTCCATCGGGGTTTGAAGCGGAAACTACTATCCAAACATCAGTAAGCAATCATATTAACCACTGAGCTACCAGCCTGCGATACTGTAAGATACTACAGAGTTTTACACATCCCAAGCGTCGGTGTACGTTATTTTCGGTAATTTTTCGAAATTACATAACAATATATACCATTTATACAGAAAAAGTATCCCATGTCCATTCTAATGCCAAATCGCATCTCCTTGTCAAATTTCATCACGATCAGATTAGCCGTTTAGCCCGAGAAACGTAACAAACAGAGAGACAGAGTTACTTTCGCATTTATAATATTAGTACATATTAGTGCACATCACACACACACACTGACTGCGAAATAAACAACAGCTGAGTGATCAACAGAGCACTAAAAATTGTAAACCTACAGCACTGTTAGACCGCGTATGATTTGCCAATCATTTCACCCCCAAATTTGTGATATCTACAGATTAATATGGAATCTGAAAAACTGACCGTCCAGGCATGACTCATACGAACAAAAACAAATCTTAATTTTTTTTTTCCTCTATCGGCATTTGAGCCGAGAACTATGGTCCAAACATTAGTAAGTAAGCGTGTTAACCACTCAGCTTCCATCCCGCGACACTGTAACTTACTACAGATTTCTACACGTTGGTCTATGTTCGTTTCGATATTTTTTCGAAATTACATGGAAATATGAACTATTTATACAGAAAAAGTAACATATGTCCATTCTAATGCAAAATCGCATCTCCTGGTCAAATTTCGTTCACGATCAGATTAGCCGTTTAGCCCAAGAAACGTAATAAACAGACAGACAGATAGACAGAGACACAGGATTACTTTCGCATTTATAATCTTTATATATAAAGATGAATGTATGTTTGTTGGTTTGTTTGTTCTTCATACAAATCCACAGTTTTCATCCGATCTCGATGAAACTTTGCAAACTTATCCTTTGCAACAAGGAGAAAAATACTGTCTACATTTGGTTGACAAATTACCTGTATAAATAACACAAGTTGTCTCATAACTTCGAAATACGGCGATAGACATCACATTGGATATGGTCGCCTCCGTACCGTGTTTCCGTGTAGTGGGCTGGCAGCTTAGTGCCTAAAGCGCTTGCTTACGAACGCCGTGGTCTCCGGTTCAAATCTCCGTAGAGGCTAAGATTTTTAAAAATTGATTTTCAGTGTAAGAGTCAGGCCTGGGCCGTAGGTTATTCGGATTGCATGTTAAACTGTAGATAATATAAAGTTAGGGGTGCAATGCGAGGCAAATCGTAGGTAGTCTTGCAATTTTGTAGGTGTACACTTTTTTACGTTATAATGATCCCTCAGGTGTTGTTCGCAGTCAGTGTGTGAGTGTGAACCACAGTAATCTTTATATATAAAGATGAATGTATGTATGTATGTTTGTTTGTTCTTCCTACAAATCCACAGTTTTTATCCGATCTTGATGAAACTTTGAACACTTATCCTTTGAAACAAGGAGAAAAATACTGTCTACATTTGGTTGAAAAATTATCTGTATAAATAACACATGTTGTCTCATAACTTCGAAATACGGCGATAGACATACACGTTGGATGTTGACGTCTCCGTACCGTTTTTCCGTGTAGTGGACTGGCAGCTCAGTGGTTAAAGCGCTTCCTTACGAACGTCGTGGTATCCGATTCAAATCTCCGTGGAGGCTAAGATTATTTTTTTAAAAAAAATTCATCGTAAGAGTCAGGCCTGGGACGTAGGTTATTTGGATTGAATGTTAAACTGTAGATATTATAAAGTTAGGGGTGCAATGCGAGGCAAATCGTAGGTAGTCTTGCAATTTTGTAGGTGTACACTTTTTTACGTTATAATGATCCCTCAGGTGTTGTTCGCAGTCAGTGTGTGAGTGTGAACCACAGTAATACTAATATAAATACGGAAGTAAGTCTCTGTCTTTTTGTTACGTTTTGACGACTATATGGCTATATCGTTGTGATGGGATTTTATAAGGAAAGCTGTATGAAGGGCACAGGATATTTTTTCCAGTATGATTAACAGTTGTAGTCATGAAATTTAGAGACCTTATCGAATAGTGACAGAAATATGTTGGAAATTGATTCTCTTCAAGAGGCAGGTTCGACGGTAGAATGATATAGTGATAGCTTTCCTGTCATATTATGCCGACTCGATATTGTTTGGGACCAATCCTTCGTTACCAACAACTTTTTATATTTAATTCTGGCAAAAAAATTCTTGTGGGCCATATCGTTCTAGGCGAATGATGATTTCGTTCCAAAATACAGGCAATTATCCGATTTCCTTCTCAACCCTAGCACCATACCCTCTCAAGCCTTCAATGAACACGCCAGTTTTTTGTTTTTTTTAATCTCCTGCTTTAAATGAATTCAGCGACGACGAGCCATAAAGCCCTAAACAAGGAAAAATATTATCAACAAACACGTTAACGTAGTGCTAAAGTATCTCACATGACATCGAGAGATTCTCGGCTTCTATTCCATTCTCCGGTGGAATTTTAATGTGCTATTTATCTGTCCTTTACACCGAAAAAATTTGCTTTGTTTTTGAAGAAAACAGAACCATTTTCTTGGATTATATTCCAAGTGTAGGCTCCTTTCATTCTTAAACATCAATCGATTTTGTTAAATGACCGTAAATATGAGTGCGCTTCCCAACTAGTCTTCCGAATATGCATATTCTTTTATGTACGGGAAAAGTTATAGGCTACTGCAACTTCTTTCTATACATTAGCAATTTCTCGGTGGCAATAATTTTGATGACAGCGATGGTCAACTGAACGTAATTGGATTCTGCATTTGTGGTGCACAAAAGGCTTTGCTGAGCTCACAGTAGTGCGCACTACATCTATTCTCATAAAACGCTTATTTGGTCACGATGTTCTGTCACACCATGCCATGACGTCACACTATTACGTCGGGCTATGACGTCACGCTTTTCACCTTTGTTGTCCAACACGAGCAGACATGTGGTTCCATGTAATGCACGTTATTTAGTAACAGTTCTATTTAGATAATCATAGATTAACTGTCAGAACGCTGAAAGAAAAGTAAAACTTCGTTTAAATTAACATAATAATTATTAGTTGTTTATATTTATTTAATAGTCGTTCGAAGTACATATGTAAGGTAAAACCTTTAATTTTCGATCAGCAATGTTAGCGGTAGTTTTTACTAGATTGTTATTATAACCGGCACTTGACGTTACAGCAGAGGGCATGAATAAATTAATTTTTTTAATAATTTAAATTGTTTTCATGAGTGTCCTGTTACTTAGTTCGTTACTTCGTTTAAATGAAAGTAGTTCCACACTGATCTTAATCTATACAGCCTGGACAACAATTAAATCTAATATTATCTGGCATGACGTAAGTTGTTAAGAATTTTAAAAAAATTCCGTTGCTTTCACTGATGACATATTTCAGCCGTATGTAGCTGTATTAGCCATTCAAACGTAGTAATATCGATACGAATCACTGATAACAAAAAAATCAGACAAAAACATCTAAGAACCCGTGAAGATTTTTGATCAAGTTTATATCGCGGTGCATTATTATCACTAAAACGCGATACAGTACATGTATTAATATGCGTTCGATTGAAGTATTTAACGTACTTTTACAAGAATTGTTGGTTTGCATTACAGACACGTTGTAAAACAAAGAGTTGCATAGTTTTGTGTAATATATTCTAATTAACGTTAACGTATATACGACTGTTTGTATATATTGAGAGGAACACTTATGATTTCTTATGTAAAACTAACATTTAACGCAGATTCTTCTTATCCATGTTAAAATTCAATTAATATAAAAATTTGAATTACATTTCAAAATTGGAAGCTAAGCCTGAAACGTTACAATTGCATATGATGAAACAATCCACACTTTAAAGAACATATAATTTAAAATATCATTTTCGGAAAAAGTATTTGAAATTGCCTTTGCCATCCAAAATCATTAGTAGAAGCAATAGACATCCAAAAAGTATCATTGTACAATACCGTTAATACCGCTTGGGCAGGTAGAAATAATCATGTATGAATTTTACATTTGTAACTGAAAAATGATATATATTATATTCACCTTTTTAGTAGAGTGAAAAAGCTTTACCATTGGTAACTATCCCCTGAGAACTATTGGACACAACCTGTGTGAAACCATAGACAATTATGGTTCCGACCTTGGAAACATGCTATCAGTTGATTCTACCAGAGTGAATTGTTTACAGTAGAATCACTTACCTCCTACAGATTAAAACTTAGCTGTTTTATTTGAAGCATTGTGTAAAATCCGCACCCGCTACAATTGAAATATCTTATTAATATAAATCCTATCCAAACTATCAAGCAAAGTTTTTGCTTTTGTTTCCCTTTTGGCTTCACTCATCGTTGACGTTGAGGTTGTTAATGGCAGGAGAGGATTGAGGACTAGAAACTGGAAGCCGTAGGCCATGGACTCTTGAAGGAGCCACCTCGGCCTTCGACTGGAGTGATTTTTTGAAATCATGAAAATTTAAATCCGAATGGTCGGGTAGAGTTTGAACCCTGGTCCTCCCGAATGTCAGACTGAATTTTAACCTTGATACACCGAGGAAATAATACCCACGGCAACCTGCAGCAGATCATTTTTCAACAGTAGAAGAATATAGCAAATGCACATCTTTCCCTTTCCGTAACTAAGGTTAATTCCAGTGCAGCCTTTATCGCTATGGAATTCAGTAATTCGCATGATTAGAAGATTTGTTACAGATTGACAACTGCATTTTTAAAAGAACAATAATCATGGACTTCTGTTAATAAGAAAATTCAAATAAATCGCCGACCGTAGGCGGCGGCTCTAGTGGGAAACGAAAGTGTGGTTCCAGTGCTGAGTTCAAGTTTTGTTAGGAGCATCCACTCGCTTTTGCATTCCGCTACAGGTGCTGGAACAGGTCTACCAACTGCGACAGGTGAAACAAACTTATTGTCAGAGGAAGAGTGTCGGTGGCAAGAGTTGGCTAAATGAGGCCACTCCGCCGGCAACTTCCCGCCAGTTACTCTGGCTGCGTGGTTTGTCCAACTTGCGGGAAGGGCACTTTCTCGGCTTCCTACCTTTTCGAGAAGAATACGCCTTTGTAGAAAGAAAGATGACGCACTTTTGTGACATCAGTGGCATATTTCGTCGCTAGAGGCCACGCAAAGTATCTTGCCGTCAGCTTGAAGCAAATACATAAGCCTAATGGCAAATACGCGTGTTAACCACTTATACAAATACTGCTGTAAATGCTTTGATATTGCAACCTTAAAAAAGTAATTAGACTATGTTAACGTATTTAAGTTATTTTTAAAGGGTACCAAGGACCAAATAAAACCTGGAAAATGACAAAATACATCACTAAACGGTAGAGTGTACCAACTGTACAAATTCTCGAGTAAACAGTGGGAAAACCTAATACTTAATACCAAAGAATTTTTGCGTTAAACTGAATTCCACGAAGTCTATGATTCATACCGCACTTTGTAAATGGATGGCCATAGAGTACTACTTTCTTCTATTGTTAAAGAATGAAATTATCTCGTAAAGAATAGACAAATTTCCTGTTGACAGAAAAATATATTCGTTTACATGATAGATATCTCTTCTTTAAATTGTAGTAATGAGAATTTTGGTTCCGAAATAAACATGATTTTATGCCTTAGCAAAAGATACATCTACATACTGAAATCGGCAATGGACTTATCAGCTACGTGAATAGTCGTAAGTGACATAGGGAGTTTGTCAAATAGGGAAAAATTATCAGTTAACACATACGAAAATATATAATTATCACTTTACACAAGAAAGACACAGTTTTCTTACGGCATCCGCGAACGTGATTATCAGTTCAACATAATGTGATGTATTAAAATGATCTACGATTGATATCCAAAACTATTCATTCCACCTTCGCACAGAGATTGAGCTTTAACGTCTTTAGTAGACAGGGGCAGTGTCCGAAACGCTTCTACTGCACTGACAATAAATAACAATGGTAACTATGAGAAGTAAATACGCATACTAATGGTAGAATGTTGCAGCATTATATAAACGATAGCTGGTATTTGGAAGATTGCTACAAAACTTAACGGTTATTGGCATTTATTTCAAATGAGTTAATTGACATTAGGTTTACGATATACGAGAATAAGTGCTCACAGAATAGTTACACAATGTCGATAATAATAATGATAGTAGAAAATAACTTCAAACAAACGTATAATTCACTTACCTGCTGATAAATGGCGTTACATTGTGTTCAGCGACGAATCGCGGTTCTTCACTACCTAGAACGACCATAGTCGGCGAGGATGGCTGTGACCTGTGGAGACGTACCACTGTTCCAATGTTTTGGAGAGGAGTGACGTCATTGTGTGGGCAGTCATCTGATATGACTTCCGGCCACGGCTGGTAGTGACTGAGGGAATTCTGACGGCACAACGTTACCTCACGGACATCCTGCGCCCTCACATGCTACCTCTCATGCGACAGTATCAACAGGACAATGCTCGTCCACACAGGGCAAGTGTCTCCCTGAACTGACTATGAACTCCCGGGGTCAGCTACATTCCCAGATCTGTCACCGATTTAACATGTGTGGGACCAGCTCAGACGTCAACTCCTTTCCACTGCCAGAATCCAGGATATCAAGGACTGGTTACAACAGTTTTGGGCCAGCTTACTATTACTATTACTCTGTGATTCACTAAAATTGTGTGGCAGAGGTTGCGTTGCACCTATCCGAAAGGGTAATAGTTTGGAAGGGATATGCGGGATATGGCAGGAGGTGCCCATGGGCTATTGTGAGGAACCATCCCAGCATTCGCGTGGAGTGATTTGAGAAAACCATGGAAAACCCAGATCAGGATGGCCGGAGAGCTTTATCGAAAGCTACTCCTGTCGGATTTTAAGTTTACTCGCCCGGTAAATCCTTTCTATTCCATTCCCTAATCGCTCGTGGAAAAAATGAATACAGAAAAGAATCGGTTCTGGCCCTGATTTCTCGTATCTTATTGTAACGGTCATTCCGGAATACGAATGTTGCTGGTAGCAATATTTCTTTGCTGTCATTCTGATATATGTCAGTCGTGAATTTTTCAATTAGCTTCCATCGAGAGCAACGCCTTCGGTGTTCCAGGTCTTCCCAACCTAACTCCTTCAACATCGCACTTACGCTTTCCCTCCAACTATATATACCTATCACGATTCGGGCGGCCCTTCTCTGAACCCTCTCTAATGCCTCTAATAACCCCTTTTGATGGGGACCCCATACAGAACAACAATATTCCAAGTGAGGACGCACTAGTGACTTATATGCAATCGATTTAACTTCCGGAGTGCATTGTATTAATTTACGACCTAGAAATCGGAGCATACGATTTGCTTTCCCAATTACATTCTCGATATGTTCATTCCACAACAAATTATTTCGAATTGTTACCCCTAGGTATTTAGCGTAATCTACAATACTAAGGACAGTACCATTAATTGTATATTCAGAGCTAAATGGTGTCACCTTTTTACTTATACGCATGACTTGGCACTTTTTAGCGTTCAACTCCAACTGCCAGTCTTTACACCACGCAATTATTTTCATAATATCGTCTTGTAACAAAGCGCTGTCTTCCTGGGTTTTGGTTTCACGATAAATAATAGCATCATCGGCAAATAATCTTTTCATTCCCCTTATTATGTCACACAAATCATTAATGTATACGAGAAACAACAGAGGGGGTACAACATCATAATGATAAGTGGTCTCACACCTACAAGTTACTTGTTACTGAGTGTGTTTCAAATGTTTTAATAAAAGAAAACGTTTTATATTATTCAATTTAAAATACAATCTCTAGACGGAACCTTCAGTGCGAGAGAAAACCGTTCTTTTTATTCATATTAATTGTGTTCTATGATGATTAGGAAGAACTTTCTTATTTTCTTCATACAAAACAGTGCACAGGAAGCACTGATCACATACTTCAGCAGATCTTAATTTTTGTCTATAATCGGAAGCTCTTTAGGTTCATTTCAGATACCGGTCTGTCTCTTTGCATGTCTTTTCGTAAGTGAGTATATGTTTGCCAGTGTATAACATATGTCCAAAAGCGCAGAATGTTCGCTCCTAATGACCTTATGGTCTATACAGAACTGTATTTTCTTAAATAAATTTCTGCAAGTCTTGCTATCATTGTAATAAATAGTTTTAACAAAATTTGATAGTTGCTGTTTGCTCTTTCATAATTTTTCTCTACATGTTTATTACTTTTAGCGTTGTCCAATAATTTTACTTAAACCTTAAATAGAATAATTGAAGTTAGTAACGTCTTTCTACTGTAAGAATTACGATTGCTGGAAAAACTGAGAAATTGGTTTATGTTACTGGTCACTGTAATTAATGTACGCCTTCTTTTAATTCAAACTTTTCCACATATGCTTCCTAATTTAAAAAAAAAAAAAAAAAAAAAAAAAAAAAAAACACTTAAAGGCAGTTGATTCTACTTTATAATCAAATGTAGATGGCTATAGTGCTGTAGTAGCCTCCGTTTACTTGCTCAGTCGTTAGTTTTTTGGTTTTTAACCTGACATTCGTCAAATTTTCTAACAATACAAGTGAATGTGAGTGCCACAGAGTAGGGAAGATCATGGCATGGCTGCACGGCTGCTTATTCAGGAAAACAGTCCATATTGTTCAGCTGTACTAGTAATTCCGTAGTCATGTTCCTCAGCTTTTAAGCAACTGACGTTTATCCAAGACGCAACGAGACCAAGTCATAGCACGTTGCTCCCTTCAGCAATTTGGCTGATGAGGGCAGCCATGGCAGGTGTACAGAAGAGTAATAAGCATGGTTACCATAGTTTTGGAGGCTTCATTATTTAAGCGGGCAGATGAAAACCAGTAAGAAGAAACCCAAAATCCATTGTACAAAGATTTGTATGGCTTTTGGTAGTTTTAGTGTTCCTTTGGATAAACATTCTTTTTAAAGCAACAGTGAGACCAAAGGACCCGCAATCAACAACTTGGATTCACGAAAGGTAAACGTTAATTTAAAATTAATCACAAAATTCTGAACGATAACTCGTTATTAACACACACATCCGTTTTGCGAAAATAACCGTTGTACCTTGATAGGGCTGTGTGTGTTTATGGATGTACAAAAATTATGTTTTATTTTGCTGACAGGTAATCAGACAACTAAGTCGCCACTAAACACCGATCGCATGTGTATGCGTCTGTTGGACATGTGAGATTAGGGGAGGATCAAGCTACCGGTGACGTGTGTCAGTCAGAGATTAATGGCACAGAGAGGGTTACAGTATTGTGTCGAAACGTTACCAAAACGGAAGTTCCAACTTACAATTTTTCAGCCAACCGAGAAATAAATTTCGAATTACGCAAAAACATTTACCTTACATCGGTTGCATTCAGTGTTATTCTTCCTAACATAATCTCTTAACCAACTGAATTACAACTTTTATTTCTAATTATAAGTTGCCATGACATTGAAAAACAAACTAGCATGGTATACATTCATTTCTTTACACAGTATACATAGTAGAGTTAGCGTGTACGTAGTAGATTACTCTGATGAACACAATAGCGGTAATTTTCATTTCAAATCGTTCCTGTTCTAATTAACTGAACAGACTTTTAACTATTATCCGACTGTCAGGAAAATTATCTCTACAAGCTGGAACCGTTATTGAAGTTTAGGAGACGAATATTGTTTTAAATTTTTACCCCATCAGAAAACGTTCTAGAAAACTAAATTCCTAAATTAAAAGTCTCTAATAATTTTTTAAAAGATATGGCGAATATAATAAATAAATCGTAATTGTGAAATTCTGAATTAACTTTATTATAAAACTTTTCTTTAATGTTAACTGAAGCACTACAGTTATAGAAACTTGTCACAGATAACTAAACCGAGCGTGGTGGTGTAACGGATAGCGTTCTGGCCTCGCATTCGGGAGGACGGCGGTTCGAATCCCCGTCCGGGCATCCAGATTTGGGTTTTCCATGGTTTCCCCAAATCACTCCAGGTGAATGCCGGGATGCTTCCTTCAAAAGGCCATGGCCGAATTCCTTCCCATTCCTTGCCCCCATCCTTTCCCGTCTCTAAAGACCACGTTGTTAAAAAGGGACGTTAAACAGTTACAAAAACAAAAAAACAAAAAAACAAAAAAACAAAAAAACAGATAACTAAGAAGTTAGAAAATGTCACAATTCTGTAAAGTTGAAAGTTTTCGCTATTGTACTATCTGTTCGTACCATCGTAGTTACACTGAAAGACAAAACTCTTAGTAGCAGCTATTGATTGTCCGATTAATATTATCACTTTACATACTTCTTACATACATCTCGGTGTCAATACAAATTGAATACAAAGCCCAATATACGCGAAACTGAGATTCTACCGACGAGCTTCTGTATCCAATTTCATCTGCGCACTTGGCAAACGGCAAGGCTCGGTTGCTTCTCACGATGTGAAAGTGGCTGGCATGTTCAGCAAAAGTTGGATCAGAGAGTCTAAGCAATGCTTTAGACATAACTGTTATTAGAGCCTGCGTTTGCTCATTCTATCGGTTGTATAGTATGTAAATAGGCGTAACACATTATTAGGGCATTTTTTTTTTCTTTCTTTTTTGTAAGAATAAAAAGATCGAGCTACTGTATAATACTACAGATGTTAGAATGCTAGTCTCGTTCTGACAAATTATGCAGAAACGGCCATTGTAATACTTTGCCCACAAAAGAATTGTTCTCTGCAGAATACAGACTCTGAATACTGCCCTTGTCTTCGGTAACTATGTGAGGTACTTCATTAATCTGGTATAAATAAAAAAGAAACAGCAGGAATGCCAGCCATATTTTTGGAAGTTAGGCCTGAATATTTAGGTAAATTCCTGTGCCCCACATTCGAACAATTCCGCGGAAATTTATAAGGACCGCGCCCGTACTACTACAGTCAACGGTGACACATGTAGGACTTCAACGACGGTTAGTTCACTCATTATTAGTATTACTTTTGAGTTATTGGGTCCAACACTGTAAGTAATACACTTTGTACAATAATACTCTGCGTAAATAGTGATTTCCTTTCTGTGGAAGAAGGTTAGCAAATTTGTAAAGCTAGGAACTGTTAGATTACTCTACCTTCAGATTCCTCCCAACCTGTTGGGCAATCCATCACTGACAAGGGATCCTATCTGTCCTCAGCTATGAATAGATAATCTGTGGTAGTTTTCAAGAAGAACCTACTCTCCAGTTCCTGAAGATATCACCATACAACTAATTTTCATGTTAAATCCAAGTTTTTATGCGTTCAATCTAAAAGTCGATGTTTGTATCACCATTTATAAATAGCTTCTACCAACGGCATGATAAATACTTCTACAATGCTTCATAGCTATATCAGATAGCTTCATGTCATCTTCGAAGCTCAACTGTAACCACGAATTACGTTTTAGTTAGTAACAATAAGTAAACCCAGTTTGTCGAGGAAATACTTATAAGTAATAGGTACAGCTGTCGTTACATGCGTTTTAAAATAATACTGGAGATCTATAACTTCACCGTTCCACTTTTATTGAGGAAGAAATAATGATTTCAGAATTATACGTAAAGAAGGCGTTACCGAAATTCATGCAGCTGATTGGGTCTTATAACCAGTAACAGCCAGCAATAGATAGACTCGAGCCTCAACCAGCATCTCAAAAACTCCTCATTGGGATAAGATGAGTATACTATTTTCTGCTCAGATCTGTTTCTCGAACTTTTATTTACTAATTTAACTTCATCAATATATCCTGCTTCTTCTTAGTTTTTTAAAGGTAGTTTTTGGTAGAATAAACCTTACTACGAAAACATTCAACTGTTCATAGCTAACTGTTATACATACAGTACTCCTTCACATTTCTTTACAAAACATTTTAATAAATAAAACGTTTTGTTGAGCAGAGTATAAATTTCAGGCTGCTGCCTAAAGACCGTCACATCATTTTCCATTGTATTGTTATACTAGTACTTTGTAGTAGCAAGTTAACTATCGTAGTTGTGAAAGTGGTTTTCTTCTGTGAATAGTGTGGAATAACTTGATGAGTGTTTTGTTGTTTTTGTTGTGAAGGCTACATAATTTGACACTAAGACAAAAATATTCCACATTTCTCGGAACAAAACAAAATGGCACAATAATTACACTCAAATGTCTAAACGAAACATTACACTTTGTCACTTCAAATTCTACATTATCTTGATCTCGTACTCTTAACTGAATTTTTTTTGCTTGTTTTTACATATTTGCACAGAAAATCAAACTTAGTGTATAACAGATATTGTTACAGTATTACCTTGTTTGTATACAACTATAAAGAAAATGTTGTAAAAATAGGTGCTCTGAGAGGTAAATAAATTTTGTGAGTTCAGTTTAGAACTTAGCACTCGAGTTAATTTAAACTTTGTACGATTACTTTTTTTGGTTTTTCCTTCGTGTCCCACTTTAGATACTAACGTTGACCTTTCCCTTTATTACAATTTTTTAAGATTTTTGATTATAACTGTCTATAATCTTTAACTAGATTTACAGATTTTATTGTGATGATTCTGAGTGGGGTAAACGGGAAATCGATATAGAGAATTAAAGTACCAGTACCATCAAAAATCTAAAGTTGGCAGATACTAGTCTGTACGTATCAAAACCGATGGAGGATTAAGACAGGGTCCTAAAGGGTTAACTACTTTCAACACCATTATGATGTTCGTCATAATTATAATTTAATTTTTGTAATAAAATGTAATTAAATCATAACATCTAAGTCAGCTCAAACGTGGGAGTATGAAGCCCATCCACCTGTATCACATAAAAGGAGACTTGCGTTGATTACTACTTGTTGGGTGTGCTATTCAATTCAACAATCCAAATTACTTCAATTAAGTCATGTTCAGTTATTATACAGGGCGTTCGCCGGGAAACGCAACCCACTGTTAGCGCTACAAGGAAGAAACTGCTCCCGGCGAGCGAACGGTCAGCTTCCGGCATTGTTCGACCGTCGGCCGCGGACTATTTCATAATAATTACGCTTCATAAACTTGTATGTGCTAAGCATTTAAATGTGACGTAATTCATTAGCTTACCTTATAAAAGATGCTGGAAGTGTTGACCCTCTTGTGTAATGCACATTTCACATCTTCTGAACATATTTCGAGACACACGCTGCCCTAACTGACTTAATGATTTTTTGGGTGACTGTTCTAGTCGAAAAGCGATATCGTCAATTTTCTCCTCTGTGAGAATACGGTTGACCGACAGTCTCTTTTTGTTAAAAAATGAACCCGTTTCTCTTACTTTTTTAACCAGACGCAGAATTGTTGATTTAGCTGACAGTAAAGCGCCAGGAAATTCACGACGAAATTTACTGCGACACTTTTTAAACGACTTCTTCTTCACATATGTAGAGAAATATTCTTTGTTGCAAACTGTAACGTACCATAATTTTACTCACACTCAAACACGGTACAGATTAGTGAGAGTATGAAGCCCCAAACCAGCCAAACCGCAAAGAAACGATTATTCACAACACTGATTAATAGGAGACTGAAGTCACAAACTAGCTACAATGCAAAGAAACCGTTCTTAACAATGTAAGGGTCCCATTACACTGTATCACTGCACTGTTGGGGCAGTGGAGGTGTTAAACAGTGCGGTGATTCACGGTGCCGTGTGGCGGGAGGTGCTGGCACCACTGACCGAGCAAGTTGCCGACGGCAACAGACTGGGAGGGTAGCGTTTTCCGGCGAACGCCCTGTATAACGCAAAGTCATAAACTTATAATTGCATTACCAAATTGGTTGAGCCCTTTAATTCCACTTGTGTTCTTTGGTTCGTAATATTTCTATCAGAACCAGTTTGTTTGGAAGTTGATACAAAAAGCAATAAACGTTTCCGCGACTGTCGCAGATCACAAAAGACAACAAATGCAAGTATTATTTTAATGTTTTTTATTACATTAAGGACACATGATCTTAAAATTTCAAATTAAAAGGTGTAACATTAAATGTTCTGCTTGGAAATATAGATTCTTTGTAGGAGATTTTCTAGAAAGTTTCACTACTATAAATACTTCCAGTACGTAGAATCTATATAGAAAAGTCGCAACAATTACAAATTTTAGTTGTGTGATAGGACACAATGTTAAATCTAAGAGTTTTCTGATAGCGATAGAGTTTGTACCAATTGTGTGAAATGAATATAAGTTTTTATCACCTTGAAAACTTGAAACACAAAAATAGATAGGTATTTTATGTCGCAGAAATCCTTCAAAATTAGGAGGATAGAAAATATAAACAAATATGTACGGTGTAGCAGTTCCTTCACACTGGATCGATTGGTTAGAGTAGTAAGCACAGGTGCTGGCGCAACCTGCTCTAATGTAACGATCTGTTTATCAGTAATCCTCATAAAGGTTCATGGCTACTTTTCTGTCTTTATCTAAGAGACAGCTTTGAGATCCATTATTTCCATCCCATATACGAGCACGGTAAACGTAAATCTTTTCAATCAAAACAAACAAAAAGACTGGCTACGTGCGGACAGAGGCTCATGTAATTAGTTTTCCGTATTGTAATTACTCTAGCTGACATGGATATGGAAGGTCAGACGAAGATATCAATGCCTGACCTATTTTCAGGTTAGTTGCATTTGTTCAATTCCAGACAATTTTATTATTGGTAGCAGGTATCCAACCCATTATGACGCAGTGCACTTTGAATTGAGAGCCTTCGATATAAGATATCTTTATTATGTGGCAAATTAAAGGCAAAATAAAAAACTTTTTTTTCTCGCAACTTACAAACTATATTATAGGCAAGTACTTTTAATACTTGTTGTTTAATTACAAGATACTAGATTACCGGTGCGAAAATTTCGCGAATACGGTAAATAGCAAGGTTGATGGTTTGTAATAGGATGAAAGAAGAATCGCCTCATTTTGTAGAATTTGTTTATTTGTTTAGTGTAACAGGGACATAACAAAAGTCAACGCCAGTGAAGCAGTTTACTGTACTAATCCAGTATATGATGCTTGCTGCTGTCTAGTGGCTTCGTTCTTTACTGTCTCGTACCAGAAACTTTCACAGTTATTACTTTTGTCTTTCAAGTATTAAATTCCGAATAATTCCTTTCTTAAAATATGACTTAACCAGAGCGGAGACTTTACTCTTTAAAATGATACATCATTTATCTATTTCGGTTAGATATCAAGGGAGATAAATGTCTGGTGATAGAAAATATACGTTATGGAAATAATATTTTTGTCCTTTAAAGGTCGAATTCCGAAAAATTCTTTTCTCAAAATATGATGTGACCAAAGCGGAGACCTTAATAACTCGTTTATCGATTTCTGTTAGATAATAAGGGAGATCAATTGCTCGTGACACAGAAACGCGTTGCAGAAATAGTTATAATTTTGCCCTTTAAGGGTTAAATTCAGAACAATTCCTGTCTTAATATACGATTTCACCAAAGTGGAGATCTTGATCGTTAAAATTATTATTCATTTATTGATTTCGGTTAGGTTTCCAGGGATAAAAATGGCTCGTGACGCAAAGAGCAGCATTTTAGAAATATTGTCTTTTTTGCCCTTTAAGGATCGAATCTGGAAAAATTACTTTCTTAAAACATGATGTGACAAAATAGATACCTTAGTTCTTAAAACGACACCTTACTTATCGATTTCGATTAGGTTTGAAGGGAGATATTGGCTTATGAAAAAAACACACACACACACATTTTAGAAATAATATATATGATAGTCATTTGAAATAGACGTGTTAAAAAGACTGGTCTTAAATTGACGACTCTGAGGGGCGTTCGCGTTTTCTGAGAGAATGCAAACTGATGAAATATCTAACTTCTCTATCAGACTACATGTAATCAACAATATCTCAGAGACCACAG
The DNA here is from genome assembly GCA_031002005.1 of Vandiemenella viatica. Classification (NCBI taxonomy): domain Eukaryota; kingdom Metazoa; phylum Arthropoda; class Insecta; order Orthoptera; family Morabidae; genus Vandiemenella; species Vandiemenella viatica. Next base: position 199,950,250 of record CM061920.1, read on the forward strand.
TTTCTCTTGTTTATCTACTTCCTTTATTTCTATGGAATTCACCTGGAATGTAACTTTACACAATGTTACGTCGAAATTCGTTATCCGGTGAACGAAGAACACAGTAATTTGAGGTCTTCAACTAATTCCATTTACGCGTTGGAGGTCTGAGAAAGACGGACATACAGTGGATCGTTTCGAGTACGGAACCCTAAATATGTATTTATTGATTTTATATGTGTTCCATATACTACCAGCTAGCAGTAAGATTGCGGTGAACGTAACACAAGGAAGAATAATCCACACAATTTTAACTAATTTATTCTGAATGGTGAGGACTGTTTTATATATATATATTGAGAATTCCCATTTCCTTCTACATTTTCCTCTCCGACCACAAACGTTTCTCTCACATTCCAGACAGCCTTTCAGACGTGGCGCGCCTCTGAGTAGCGTTCCGATATTTCAGGGAAACCTTTCAGAGCGTCGACCGGCAGCCATTATCGAGGAACATGGGACACTGCGCTCACTCAAATTAACGCCGCTGACGGCTCCTCTCCTAATTTCTGCCCGGCCGCTCCCATCACGTGCTTGCCTTCCTTCTTTACAACGCGACCGCTCATAAATTCCACTTTATTTTTATACGGGCCCTGCCCTGCCGTGCGGTGGTGCGCTCTTCTATATTTACTGCGCGTCGTTACTGGAAGCCGTCCTTCCTCAACCCCTTTCCCGCCTCCTTGTAAGCATGTTTCACGCGACCGACACCCGCCGAATCGCTCCAGTAATTGAGTTATTGCCGCCTCTCTCTCTCAGCCGCTGTCATCCTCCTGAAATCCACTTTAGGCAAAGGGCAGGTGGTGTGAAGTGCAAACGGTGGCTATTGCTCCATCAGGTCCGTTTTCATACTGAATCGACCAATTCGTTTTCCAATACATAAGGTACTTGCGCAGCCACATTCTCATTAAATTTGCTAGACGATTGACATAAAACTAAACGCGGCCACAGCAAACGTTTTTAAGGATAGTTGGAGCGAGTCATGTAAGGAAATGGTAAGAATTTGGATTCTTGTGAGACCAATCTACACTCTTAGATTGAATTTCAAGTGGTTGGGATCTTTCAGGTCGGTAACATCACAGGGAATGTCTCAAAAATCTTACGATATAATAGAATAAAATTCATTAGGGTAAAATGAAAAGAATGGAATGCATCCATCAGTGAATACTTGGATAACAAAGCTCCTGTAGATAAGAATCGAATAATGAGAGTATTAGAAGTATCAGACGCAAATCAGTAGTGCCGCAGGGAATTATTTCGACAGCTGCTGTTGTACGTTACACTGACGAATAATCTGGAAGTGGCCTTTCACTTTTTTGTTAGAGCACTTGCAGATGACTTTATGTGCGATACTAGAATGAGGCGTAATTGCAGTGAAATCTAATTCGTAATCACCAGAATTTGCTTCAAAGTCCTGGACGTTAAGCTTGGCGGCCCCATTGTATCTTTCGGAAGAGTAGGCCCGAATGGGTAGTCATCGGGTTACTCCCTCTTCCTTCTTTCATCTCTCATACACAACACTACACAAAACGGCAAACAGAACATAAAACCATCATACTCAAACACACAATAACACTTACTCTCACCCTGGGGAAAGCAATGGGAAACCACGCCAGTCCATCATCTTCCAGGGACATTAGCACCTCCCGTGTTAACCGCGTACAGTCGAATACGGTTACGGCACCCAAAGAAGAACAAGCAGTGAAATCTAGTTAGAATATCTACGTGTAAAGTTGAAAGTAAAATGAAAATAATTATATGATGTATCAACCTATTAGATGCACATAAGAGTAACATTATTTCCTGACATCATTTGATAATTGTTTGGCAGAGAGTATTAGCAAAATAATTTAAAAAGTGTAAAACAATTTGCATTTAGCAAGGAATAAGCAGAGAAATTGTTACAAGGAAATTAAGAGTGGACTGCAAAAATCTGGTGCCTTGGCCATTATGCAGGCCATGTTTTAGTTAACCCACATAAATACCTTAAATGTGTTGCTTTATCAAATTTATAAATACTTAAAAGCCAAGATTTCCCTCACTGTTTTTCGAATTTGACAAGTTTATATAATTCCCTCAATTTCAGTAAAAATTATGACGTGCATAATTACCAAGTAATCAGATTTTTTTATCCTAAATAAGCGATCTATGACACCGAGAGAAATCATTCTGTTTCACAAAGTGAAGTGAATACACACTGTAAAGTGTAGACTTGGCTCAGAAGGAGATCTCATAAATTTTTGTCGCTACATGAACACGAGACTTGGCATATTTTTACAAGAATTGTTTTTTTTTGTGGGAGGGGGGGGGGTCTCATTCTTTTTGTAAGTTTATCGCTTATTCTTAATCGCCTCTCAAATGTAATTATTCCATTTGAAAATCGGTGAATAAGAGCATTTCAGAATTTAAGACATCACTAAAGGTTACCAACATGCCACACTCTCTGAAAACAATTAATGTTCGTCGTAGTCGAGCAATGAACATTGTCGCTGGTTTAACTACCACCTGAAATAAATAAAAAGTAACTTCCAAATTAACAATAGGAACAAAGTAAAATTTAAGGCTTTGGTTAAACTTGCTTGCATCCATGTAGTATAGAAATCTCAGGTTTATAGTTTGATCCAGAGCAAAGTAATTAAGCCGCAAATATGTGCCAGAATTTTTCATGTTTGGGATTGTAATTAAATAAATACGGAGAAAAACTCCAATATCAGATTTTTCTTATGATTAAGGGATGAAACCATATATGTGTACCAAATTACTTGTTTCTAGGATTACTGGACGTACAGTGGAATTTTGATGTCGGTGTGAAATGCCGAAATAAAATTTTGAATTTCAATGACTTCGAAAGTAAGAAAACGAAAGAAATAAAATTTAACACATTAGTTAAACATAGCTCACTGCACAGTGAAAATCTGAGGTATATAAAGTAATTAGGGTGGAAAGCGATTTACGTTAGGGGTAGGTATATGGAAATTTACGAGTTTCAGACTTTTCCTATAATATGTGAGTAAAATGTTATCTGTGTTCCAAATTTCAGCTTTCTACGGTTATGGTTACGTGTCTGTTTCCCGACACTTTAAACAGGCTGCGATGTTCTTGCTGCAGGTATTTCAGAGACTACAAAGGCGAGGAGCGGTGCATTATTTTCACGTGGAGAGTCCCGACTGACCGATGATGAGTGAAGCGAGATCTTCGCCTCACGATTGGTCCTCGAAGCATTTCGCATGTCCAAGGAGTCACGTGTGATCGATCGTCCCTGAAGAGGCAAGGAGGAGGAGGGTTGTGAGGTTCTTCTGAGACCAAGCAGTCTTCCTCTCAACAGTTATCTTAGCGATCAGTTTTTGCAGTTTTTGTGTAAATATGTTGTTGCAGATATGCATACATAAATATACCAACGTTAACAAGAAAAATCGTATCATTCTTGGTAAACCAGTCTGCGCCAAAAAATAACATTGCATGTCGAGGAAGCGTGAAAACGCTCGAAATTACAACCTGTGCATTGACCAGATTAGGCTGTCACATTTTCTGTTGCAATAAATCTGCAATTTCCCTTTTGTAGAATTTGGTCATGTTTTCCCTCGTTAATGAATTAATTATAGTTTTGTTCAACCAATTACAAATGATTGTTTTAGCTAATTACCTTCGTATACTGTAACACATGTTCTGTGCAGAGTTCAATAAAGTCCAGAATTTTTATTCTCATTCCGTGAGTTAACAGGTACTTGAGCGTTAAACAAGTTTTTGTTTGCGTTACAGTTCCTGTAGACTCCATCCCTTCATATTCTTTAATGTTGTGTAAAGTCATTATTTGCGATTAACTATTCATTTTTTATTAAAACAATATTCCTAGTATGTTTGAACTACTGATACCAAAATGCTAATAATACGATAAGTAATTTTTCCCATTCTTCTTAAATAGAAAAACTTTTCCAAGTCAAGAAGAGTAAATATTTATCCGAGATAGCTCACAAAGTGTATACTCCTAATTTTAAGATTATTAAAAAAAAATTGTAATAACACCCATTTCAAATTTTGTTTGCCTTTGTTACTAGCCACACGTATTTTTATTCTTTTCTGCATCACAAAACCGCGAATGGAACACACCAATAATATATGCATTACAGCAAATCAATGTACGTACATTGTTAATTTGTCGTGAATTTCGTTTGCAAATACCTACATGACGTCTAATTCATCAAATTCTGTTCCTGATGTTTTCACGTCATTAGTATGCTAGCAGAACGTGAATTCGTTACACATTTCAGCACCACTGTTACAACAGTTTAATTTTAACAAACTTTGGTGATGTCCGAATAAATTTATCGAATCCTTCATCTATAACTGCGTATCTAATGACAAAGCACACTGTCTTTCTTTAAGCTTCACGGAATTCCTTTATTAAGATTGGTAGGATTTTGTTAAGATAAGGCCACTGTATGGTGATAACAACACTGCAGTTATTCAAAATATAAAGAACGAAATGCATATTATGATAAACATCACGTGTACTATTTTCACCATTTCATCTGCGTAATTAAAGGCAAAAAGTCTTAGCATTTGTAAAGAAGTAAGGTGTGAAGATGTGAAAAACTAAATAACCGTGATGGTAATGAGCGTTAGATAAAGCAGAGAAGTTTCTTGACAGTCGCTTCCGCGAAGAAGCCTTGAGCACATAAATCTCACATTTCTTGACGAACACGATGTTCGTTGCAGTGGCGAGAGATATTTTTTTCTTTCCTTTAGAGGAAAAATTATCCTACTTTTGATATAAACTCAGATTTCTTTCAGCAGCAGCAGCAGACTAATTTTTTTTCCTCCATTTTTTTTCCTTTTCTTGCCGTGCTGCCAGCGAAAGCGAAACGGGGTGGGGCAGAAGAAAGATGACAAGCCGGCACCGGAATGTAATAAAAAGTCCGGAGGAGCCGCTCCCCCGGAGTAGTGTTATGCAATACGCGACTCGTTCGCGATCACAGCGCCCCGCCTGCTCCGGTTCCACCGACTCGCTCCAGATTGAAATTCCACCTCTACACCCTTCCTTCCAACCCACCACCTATTCCCAATCGACGAAAGGTCAGTCGCTATCTCACGTGTCGTCCAATCCCTGAGAACCACTCTCAATTTCTTCATCACCGTAGCATCATGACAAATTCAATGCGGTCTACTGTTAATCAAAGCCTAAGTTTCAGATAGCACTAGTGATGATATTTCACCTTCTCAACGTTGAGAATTATTGGTAGTTTGTTTTTCTGTAACAAAATTCATAATGTAGAAAGAAAGTGGTGATCGCATTCGTCTAACTCCTAATTACCTTCTGCCATTATTGTCTGAAAATCGTCAACTATTACTATTTCCGGACATACAAAGTTCAATAGATTTCTGGAGGGCGACATTAATTAAATTTTATGCATTTGTTTTTCCAGGAGTTCAAGGTAAACTTTAGAATTCTGCGTTGAATCTGCACACTGGACGCAACCTCGATAGCTCGGAAACTTTAGGAGAGTCAGATGATGCTCTAACTGGAAGTTAAACAGGTCGCCACTGTTCGTATAACAAGGAAATTTCAAATTACCAAATATACTGACCTAATTTAATTTTAATTTTGCGCTTATATTGTCAAAAGGAAGTGTAAATTTCAAATTAATGATTGAATTTGCTTTTATTTGCAATTATACTGTCAAATTGTTGCGATGCAACGGCGAAGGCAATTCTCTGTTGTGTAAGGAACTGCACGATAATATGGACAGATATAAAAAATCGTTTAAATCTATGTTGCAATTTGTTTTATTTCAGACGACTAAATGCATAGGTTCATGAGAGAATCTGTTCTCTGTAGCATTTACTAGACCCAGGTCACAAAATAAGCTAATAATTTTTTGACAGATGATAAGAAGCAGGGAAGTTTATTAAAAAGTCAGAGAAAGTTTACAGGAAATGTAGGCAATCATAAAATAAATCAATAAAATGAATCTTAAACTTTAGTTTCCTTAAATAGTTTTTGATAAAAATAAAAATAAAATTATCATTTTCGGTGGGCTTTGTGAAAATAATTGCAAACGGAGGGCAGAGATAAAAAAAATATATATTTAGAGGAAGAGATTTTAAAATTTTGTCACTACAAAACTTACTCATTGTGTACATATTCTGTTTACCTCCCTTTACCTGTTGTGAGGTGGTTTCAGATATAAAACAGTTTTAAATTTAAGATGATGGCAGATATGCTTGAAAGGGTGGGGAGTGAGCTGCACTACATTTGTATACAGCCACGTATCCGCGTAGGTGTGGTGTGATTATGAGATAAAATCCTCTTTTATTTACAATTTATGTGGTTAATGACGTTTGTGCTGAATTGGAAACTTATGAAACCTGAGAACATTACTCAGCAAGATGGACGTAAAAGAACGGTGTAAGAATACTAAAACATGAGATAAACAGGCAATCAAAATATTCATTCGTGGAATCTTCACTGAAGTCTCACTCGACAGTTTATGTTATGTTCGTCTCTTTGCTGCTTGATTTGCTGGCTTTAACAACGAGTTTGCCACTTCTTTCGTCTGTTCTGGATCACTACAGATTAAATGACAAATCTGATGTACTGTATCCTTGATTATTAGTCAAAAGTTGCTACTTTCAGCAACTTATCGTTTTTCCTGACAGATTAAATGCAGTTTTATTGGGGGGTTTCCTGGGATTTATTATTTCAGTCCTTCAGTTTTTTGAAATCATCTATTGTTGGCGGGATGTCTGATGTTTTGTTGCTGTAAGGCAGTTATGTTCACATGTCTAACAGATATTGCGCTTTCGTATATACTGTGTATTCCGTTGTTTGTGCTGACAGGAATTGTTGGTAGAATAAGCAAGTGAAATGATAATCTGTCTATGGTGATCATAAATGATGTCTAATAACTATCAGCAAGAGGAAGTGGAATGGTCCTTGTTGGGATTGCATTCTTAGTTGACTTTATTATAGGACCTGTTTGCAAAATGGTCTCATAGGCTGACTGAAGACAGGTTTGCTTTTCCTGCACTTTTTGTTTTTGGTCTGTCCTTGTTTGTTACAATTTACTTCAAAGAAAATCTAACAAAGGATAACAGAGTCCATTCTTTAGCTGGAAACCTGAGTGAAGCACGGCATATATTAACATTGTAGACTTCTTTACGTTCAGAGTTGTAAAAAATATTACTGAAGAAGACTGGAGTGAACTCCATGGACTGGGCTTTGTCTATTTTGTTTATTTGTTCGTCTACTCTAGCCTGGAATTTACTTTGGCGTTTCTCACACACCATTAATTCAACTACGCCTTAATGCAGCAGAATGGAGGTTTTTCTCACTTGGTTTAACTATGGCTGTTATTCAAGGAAATTATGTGCAAAAAATTCCAGAGGATAAAATTAAATCAACAGCAGTATATATTTTAATTATCCTGAAAGACACTCTTAAACAGCATCCACTAGAAAATAAATTAGGCTCTGAAGATTTACATCTCTACTTTATGGTAAAATCTTTTATTTGTTTACTAAGACTGTTGGATTCTAGCTGATACAGTAGCAGCAGCAACAGATTTACCCGCCAGTTTGGTAAGGCGCCGCACACTGGATCAGGAAGGTAAACGCACTGTGCCGGAGCGCAGGCCCAGCTTCCAGACTGTTCAGTCTGCGGTTTTCAAACACTTATCATACGCTGAACATAGTTACACGTTTCACAGACAGATGGCAGCACTACATAGTATTACCTGGCATAAAGTATAAAACGCTTGGTGTCGGCAAGGGCATGAGGCCGTAAAGTCATAGCTCCAAATTTGATAAAGCCTACGATGAGTAAAATTCATCGAAGGCAGCTGGCATCAAAATATTGAGAAAAGGTGTTGAAGAAGACCTGTTTTCGACAAAGTAGCCAAAAAACCGAAGGGTAAAGCAGGATGGTACTATGTAGAACAATAATTTTTTTATCGGCATGCACTTCAAAAATTTGTAGCTTGCTGCCGTGTAATGGGGCCTTACTTTAGAAGATCATTAAACAAAATCAGTTGTCTCTGCAGCTAACCAAAGAAGATATGAAAGTTTATAAAACTCTGCGCATCACTAATTCAAAATCAGACTATACAGTGTATTCATAACACAGTTGATATATTACTTTCTGTTGTTCTAACTTCAAACAATAAAACTTTTCAGTATTGTTTTATTCCATTTCTAACTGAATTTTGTACTTAATAATTACAACTGTTAAGTAAAAAAATTTCTATGCTTTTGAACGCAATTTGTTTGTACAAATGAATGTTTTGCTCACGTCTTTTCCAAATGTTTTAAAAAAATCTTTAGAATCGTTTCAAGTATCTTCTGATAGACCCAACGCGTCACTGCAATTAAATTTTAATGGTTTATTTTATAAGTAGCATCTATTTGCATTCAAATAACAATAAATGTAACAAATTCCTTTATTTTATTTTATGATTATATCATGAGATAGGCCTACATAAAGTATTGCAATCACTTAATCACTTAATAATGTCGATATCGAGTTGTTTATAGACCTACACGTCTTTAAATTGCTGAATCATATTCTTTTAGGCTTGTTTTTATGTATTAGGTGTTCAGACTAATATGAAATTTTATACTTTGGTAAACAAACCTGATAAGATTTTAATATTTTGTTTTTCGTTTCCGAAGCCAGTTATTTAGATGAAAGTGTCTAAATCTTTCAGTTTGTGTTGTATTCAACTCTATCGTAATTATTAATTGCGGACTTCTGCCTAGGTGGCAATTTCCTCACAAACCACCTCTAGGATCACTTGAAATTTTATTTTCAAATCTTTCTGTGTAAAATGAAAATTTTTCAAGACCTTTCTCAATAAATTATTTCAAACCCTGACTTCATTAACTACAAAGAAAAAATTTTCAAATTCTTTTCATCTAAAATCAAGAACCAATGGTCCTGTCCTCGCAAATACTAAAATCTAACATATCACAGAGGCAGATGGTTTATCTTCTTTCATTTGGGAAATTTTGAAACTAGTGTACTTATTTCATTGTTTGAATTGTATTTTGTGTTTAACGTTTTGTGCAGATGAGAGTGATGTGTGTATGACTGTGATTGTATGTTCATTTAGTGTAGTGTCCTTTTTTGTGTTGCAAGTGAATGAAAAATGGAACAAGGGAGTGGATAAAATCCGGTACCCGCCCATTCAGGCCTACTCTTCCGGAAGACACCAATGGACTGCCAGGCTAAACGTGGCATTCCGACGCAAGACTGAACGTCAGGAGTATAGTATACCCTCATTTCAACGCACCCGAATAGAGGTTTAGGATTTAGCCCAGGACATTATTGCACAATCTGGTGATTAGGAATTGTCCACCAACGTCTCTCCAGATGATGTATGATGCATTGTATACATACGTCACTCAACCCTCCATATGGACTAGTATCACCAGACTCTTGAACAAACACTTTTAATTACCTGTCAAAACTATGCGTGCAACGCAGAACACAAGTCTTCTTTCTTTTTTTTTTATACAGACGTTACTTCAGTTACTCAGTGTAAGATGTAAACAAATTGTAACTTGTTCACTATTCTTTTAAGGTAGCAAACTGACTCATGCTTCAGCAGAGAATCCTCTATTCCGGTGACACAGAATAGCTGTTTCGCGTATCATTTCTGTTCCTGCTCGAGACACAACGCCGAGTATTTAAATGTAAAGCATGCGCTGGCTTAAGACGTATTTGAAATTTAAATTACTTGGCAACTGTGCCTCATGTCATGAAAAACTCGTTTGAAATTCAAATCGACGTCAATTTTCAAACCACACTGCGAGCGTTAGCTCCGTCATTCTGTCCTGTGGAAGGCAAAGATCTTACGAGAAGTCCTCAGCCCAGTCGGTGCCCGAAAGCTTCCAGTGCCTTTAATATGCAATGCGGGACTCACGTAAAATGGAATGAAAACAGCTTTGTTTTGCGGCATTTTGAGTTGAACGACCAATGTGCGAGGAATGGTTCGCTGATAAAAGCCGGCCACTGTGTGGGTTTGAATTCGTCTGTGTACGCGCTTGGGTGCGTTTGCCTTTTGTGGCTGTGTGAAATCGAGGGACACTGCTGCGAGAGATAAAAAAACAGCGTTAAAAGTAAAAATAAATCGAAATCTCCAGCCCAGTCGATAATTGGTCTCGGCAGAACGCCGCAGTCGCTGAAGCGATTCAGTACTGTGGATCAGTGGGGGAGTAGCCACTATCATCGCAGTCTGCAGTGCCATAAACAGCTTCGCTCACTATCCCTGGTTATCGGTTTCAATGTTCCCTTTATGCCACAGACGTTAACCATGATACGTGACCATCGTACAGGGGATTTTGGTGAAGTGCAATCGTTCCACCTGTAAACGATTATTATCCGCGGTAACATCATTCGACGGAAAGGGTCACCAATGTAATACTCCCGTCCCAGCCACCAATCTTTCCCGCTTAAGAATCTCTTTATATGTCAAAAAATTCAGTGTTTTCGAGGCATGAAATTAGACTAGCTCTCTTGTGCCTTTTTTGTTTCTAATTCCACAATTCTGTTTTATGTCTCTGCCTAAAATGTTATGACAACATTTATAGTATCTAAATCGAATCTATCATGCGAACATACAGTAATCGAGTGTCACACATTTTTCAGTACTCAGTGACAGTTACAGTTACTGTTCAAATACTAAGCCAAACAGCGTGAAATGTATCGGGTTTGCTGCCTAACTTTATTTTTAATTTCAGTAATTCACTTCTTCTTTAAATCAATAACGTAACAAAAATTCAACATACCATCACGAAAATTTTTAATTATTTACGTGACTTAGGTCAGTAAAATTGTTTTCTGTAATGCTAAGTTTTGTTTAATTGTAGGTTATTTTTCAAAAATTATTTATCAACAAAAACATTTTTTCTGGTGTTATGAAACCAGCTTGTACGATTATCGTGTAGTCATAGCGTTTTAAAGACCCAGTTCTTTGAGAGCATTTCAATACTATTATCTGGTTAGAAAATAATTCTATTTGTAATTCAACATTCACAATACATTTCAAATTTCTTTATAGTAAATGACTATATTTTAGTATGTTAGTAGAGATTGTATTCAATAACAGCAATCAGGAGATGTAGACCTAAGACGCACCTAATGTTAACAATGAATGCCACAAACACACTTTAATGCCCAGACACCCATCAGTTGCTTCTAAATGAAAATGATTGGTAAATGCGTTACTTTATGAGAAAGATGTTAGAACATCTGAATTACTGTGACTAGGCAGATTAATCAGCCGATGTTGAAAATAATCTCCAGTAGAAACTGATGTGATCGCTACATATTTATATATTTGAAAAATAATTCTGTGACTGTAGAATCAAACATGCAGGCTGCTTCGTTAATTCTCATGTGCTAATATTGCGTTAATTTTACCCTCCCACTGTATGACATTCTTTAAAGATAAATATAATTCGTGTCACTCATAAGAAGACAAATTTCGGCACCAATTACTGTGTTAGTAACAGATTATTACCTAACTCGGGTTTAACGAAGTGTTATCGTAATTTATATCTCTTCAGTTGCTTAACTAAATTAAATTTCTATAAAATAAAGCTCATTATTATTTATCAATCCTTGTGCTGTAAAAAAGCTTCAATTGTCAACTTGGTCCAGGATGCATTTCAGCTTAACCCCAACTCCGATAATATTGCCGCTAGAAAAGCAAAGCTTCAATCACACGTGAATTAATACATTCCCTGTATCGCATGTCAGTGTCACTATACATCGCGATATAAACTTAATCCCAAATCTTCACAGGTTCTTACACCTTTCTTTCTTATTACCTGTGTTGAAGATCGATGTTTTAACGGCTGACATGGCTTACATCGGCTGAAATAATGACCCCAGTGAAAACGAAGGATGCTAAAAATAAATAACATCTTACGCTATACCACGTAATATTTAATTGTGGTTTAGGCCACATAGATCCCGGTCAATTTAGAACATCTTTCATTCAAACCATGTAATGATTTCAGTAAAAAAAAATGCCAATTTAAACGAAATACATCCTTTTCTTTAAGTGTTTCACAAGTTAATTTCTTAGCAATTGCTTAACTAAACAGAATTGTTATAAAAATGAAATTCAATGTAATTCCTCGTGCCTTGCGCTGTAACAACCGGGTACAGGATGCATTTCAACCTAAACTTGCCGCCAGAAAAACAATACTTCAATCTCATACATATTAATACATGTACTGTATCACATTTTAGTGGTAATAATCCTTCGCTATATAAATTTGGGCTCTAGCGTAATCAATGGGACTCATTACGGAATTGTCCTTTTGGTCTGACAATTGTTGCACACGTTCGATAGAATATATTGTTTAATATGTGTTGCTCTTAGAGCTGTAAAATATATAAATACCTCACAAACTTCACTCAAAAAGTGCCGTAACGCGAGCGACTGGGAGGATCTATAAAGCGAAGTATAATGATCTTGCACACGTTCTTTGAACGATATTATTCGGGAATATGTTGCTATCACAGCCATGAAAAATATAAATATGGAACAAATTTCACACAAAAAAACCCTGCAACAACATTAAACCGTTATCGTACGAAGGAATTTAATTTTTATAGTTGAAATGCTACCTGTACCAAAATGGCGTTTGGTTCTTGTTGTTAAAGCTAATTCCCTAGAAATGTGGATTTATTAAAGATTTTAATTATCATAATTTTCGATCAGAATCATTAGCAGCGTCTGTGGATAGGTTGGAGTGTATCCTGGACCACAATAGTGATAGATGCCTCCTTTTGTAGCTTAATGGACTGTATTTTAATTATAAACTTGGTTTGATTTTCATCGTTAATGGGCATTACTGCATCTTGTTGCACGTAATATTAGTATCGCTAGAGGGCGCATACGATAACAAATGTACACTAATCACTTAGTGTGTAACGTTACAGATTTTTTTTATTTTTATTTTTTATTTATTTTTATTTTTTTTTATTTTTTTTTTGGTTCGTGCATTATATACTATCTTGATGGGCGTATTAGAAATATATTACTAAATAATTTGATCTAAAATCTGTAAGGGTTTTTACACCTTTCTTTTTTGTTATCCGTTATTTAGACCGATATTACAGTTACATGTTGCGTAAATAATAGCCCCAGTAATGTTACTCAGTGAAAGCAAAGAATATTAAAATAAATCTCATAAACTTACATTATGCCGCGTAATATTTGTTTTAATTGTAGTATAGGCTGCACAGGTCGCGAGCAGTGTGCAACTATTTCCGTTAATAATTTCAATAATAGGGCACAGTTTAAATTATTTTGAAAAAAAAAAAAACTAAATTATTCATGCCCTCTGCTATAGCGTCCAGTTGTAATTCTGAACCATGATAAGTAAAAAACTAATGAAAGCTTTCGCTAACATTGATGTTCAAAAATTAAAACTTTTATCTTACATATTTATGGACAAAAAATTTAAACAATACGTCTATTTATCAAAAGAATAATCTATACTAAGCCTGTAAGTAAGCTCCATGTGTGTCAGAATCTACCACACAAATTTGGATGGTGTTTTCAAATGTTTAGAGCTAATGTACCAAATAAAAATCTGCGGAAATATAATGACTTATGTATATGTACGAATGAAGGAGGAATTATTTAAATTCATTTCTAGATCGGTAATTATAATATACGGTTCACACTGTAGTTGAGATGTTCACTCCTTGCAGGAAAACTAGCAGTAAAATCACAATCTCTTTTTTTATAGGATCATGTTTGGTTTCTTGACTTCGGCTATTTATCTAATCTGTTATCAGAAATTTAAAACATTAATATTAACGGAATATTGAGACTCAAATGTATCAAGCGTCATTAATACATAATTTACTGTAAGCACAGTCGCCATGATTATTAACATCTTTGACAGTTAACAAACTTAGTCTCTGGTACAACATGATTTTAAATTTTCGTTGAATGCCGTACAATCATCATCATATATATTATTTCTATAAGGTATTTTTTTGTCACAAGCCTATATCTTCCTTCATACTTAACCGAAATCAATGAATGAGGTGTCATTTTAAAGCTTATGGTCTCCACTTTGGTTAAATCGTATTTTAAGCATGAAAGTTTTCGGAATTCGACCCTTAAAGGGCAAAAATGTAATTTTTTTCTAAAATGCTGTTTTCTGTGTTACGAGTCAGTTATCTCCCTGGATAACTATCTGAAACCATTTTATGAAGTATCGTTTTAAAGATTAAGATCTCTGCTTTAGTTCCGTCATATATTAAGCCAGAAAGTTTTCGGAATTCGACCCTTAAAGGGCAAAAGTATCAATATTTTTGCAATGCGTTTTTGTGTCACGAGCGATTTATCTCCCTTAATATCTAACCGATATAGATAAATGAGGTATCATATTAAAGAATAAGGTCTCCGCCATGGTAACATTATATTTTAAGAAAGGAATTTTTCGTAATTCGACCCTTATAGGGCAAAAATGTCACTTTTTCTGAAATGCGTTTTTTGTATCTCGAGCCATTTATCTCCCTGGATATCTAACCAAAATCGATAAACGAGGTAGGAGTATCAGGAGTAATTTCTCAGCTTTGTGACATCATATTTTAAGAAAGAATGTGTTTGGAATTCAACCATTAAAGGGAAAAAGCATAAATTTTTCTATAACGCATTTTTGTGTCACGAGCGATTTATCTCCCTTAATATCTAACCGATATAGATAAATGAGGTATCATATTAAAGAATAAGATCTCCGCCATGGTAACATTATATTTTAAGAAAGGAATTTTTTGTAATTCGACTCTTATAGGGCAAAAATGTCACTTTTTCTAAAATCCGTTTTTTTATTCTCGAGCCATTTATCTCCTTGGATATCTAACCAAAATCGATAAATGAGGTAGGATTATGAGGAGTAATGTTTCAGCTTTGTGACATCATATTTTAAGAAAGAATGTGTTTGGAATTCAACCCTTAAAGGGAAAAAGCATAAATTTTTCTATAACGCATTTTTGTGTCACGAGCGATTTATCTCCCTTAATATCTAACCGATATAGATAAATGAGGTATCATATTAAAGAATAAGGTCTCCGCCATGGTAAAATTATATTTTAAGAAAGGAATTTTTCGCAATTCGACCCTTATAGGGCCAAAATGTCACTTTTTCTAAAATGCGTTTTTTGTATCTCGAGCCATTTATCTCCCTGGATATCTAAGCAAAATCAATAAATAAAAGTAGGAATATAAGGAGTAATGTATCAGCTTTGTGAAATCATATTTTAAGAAAGAATGTTTTTGGAATTCAACCGTTAAAGGAAAAAAGTATAAATTTTTCTATAACCGATTTTTGTGTCACGAGCGATTTATCTCCTTTGATATCTAGCCGATATAGAAAAATGAGGTATCATATTAAAGAATAAGGTCTCCGCCGTGGTAACATTATATTTTAAGAAAGGAATTTTTCGTAATTCGACCCTTATAGGGCAAAAATGTCACTTTTTATAAAATGCGTTTTTTGTATCTCGAGCCATTTATCTCCCTGGATATCTAAGCAAAATCAATAAATAAAGTAGGAATATAAGGAGTAATGTATCAGCTTTGTGAAATCATATTTTCAGAAAGAATGTTTTTGGAATTCAACCGTTAAAGGAAAAAAGTATAAATTTTTCTATAACCGATTTTTGTGTCACGAGCGATTTATCTCCTTTGATATCTAGCCGATATAGATAAATGAGGTATCATATTAAAGAATAAGGTCTCCGCCGTGGTAACATTATATTTTAAGAAAGGAATTTTTCGTAATTCGACCCATAAAAGGCAAAAAGGTCAATTTTTCTAAAATGGGTTTTTTGTGTCTCTAGCCACTTATCTCCCTTGATATCTATCCAAAATCGATAAATCAATTACGATTGTGAGGCAATAATGTCTCAGCTTTGCTGACATCATATTTTAAGAAAGAAGTGTTTGGAATTCAACTATTAAAGGGAAAAAGTATAAATTGTTCTACAACGTATTTTTGTGTCACGAGCCTTATATTTCCCTTGATATCTAATCGATATAGATAAATGACATATCGTATTAAAGACTAAGGTTTCCGCCATGGTAACATTATATTCTAAGAAAGGAATTTTTCATAATTCGACCCATAAAGCGCAAAAATGTCAATATTTCTAAAATACCTTTTTTGTGTTTCGAGCCATTTATCTCCCTGGATTTCTAACCAAAATCGATAAATGAAGTAGGAGTATGAAGAGTAATGACTGAACTTTGTGACAATATATTCAACCTCACTATTCATCGCATTTTATTCGCGAAATTTTCGCACGGGTCGTCTAGTATATATTATTTCTATAAGGTATTTTTTTGTCACAAGCCTATATCTTCCTTCATACTTAACCGAAATCAATGAATGAGGTGTCATTTTAAAGCTTATGGTCTCCACTTTGGTTAAATCGTATTTTAAGCAAGAAAGTTTTCGGAATTCGACCCTTAAAGAGCAAAAATGTAAATTTTTCTAAAATGCGGTTTTCTGTGTTACGAGTCAGTTATCTCCCTGGATACCTATCTGAAACCGTTTTATGAAGTATCGTTTTAAAGATTAAGATCTCCGCTTTAGTGACGTCATATATTAAGCCAGAAAGATTTCGGAATTCGACCCTCAAAGGGCAAAAGTATCAATATTTTTGCAATGCGTTTTTGTGTCACGAGCGATTTATCTCCCTTAATATCTAACCGATATAGATAAATGAGGTATCATATTAAAGAATAAGGTCTCCGCCATGGTAACATTATATTTTAAGAAAGGAATTTTTCGTAATTCGACGCTTATAAGGCAAAAATGTCACTTCTTCTAAAATGCGTTTTTTGTATCTCGAGCCATTTATCTCCTTGGATATCTAACCAAAATCGATAAATGAGGTAGGATTATGAGGAGTAATGTCCCAGCTTTGTGACATCATATTTTAAGAAATAATGTGTTTGGAATTCAACCCTTAAAGGAAAAAGGTATAAATTTTTCTATTACCGATTTTTGTGTCACGGCCGATTTATCTCCCTTGATATCTAACCGATATAGATAAATGAGGTATCATATTAAAGAATAAGTTCTCCGCCGTGGTAACATTATATTTTAACAAAGGAATTTTTCGTAATTCGACCCTTAAAAGGCAAAAAAGTCAATTTTTCTAAAATGCGTTTTTTGTATCTCGAGCCATTTATCTCCCTGGATATCTAACCAAAATCGATAAATGAAGTAGCAATATAAGGAGTAATGTATCAGCTTTGTGAAAACATATTTTAAGAAAGAATGTTTTTGGAATTCAACCGTTAAAGGAAAAAAGTATAAATTTTTCTATAACCGATTTTTGTGTCACGAGCGATTTATCTCCCTTGATATCTAACCGATATAGATAAATGAGGTATCATATTAAAGAATAAGGTCTCCGCCGTGGTAACATTATATTTTAAGAAAGGAATTTTTCGTAATTCGACCCATAAAAGGCAAAAAAAGTCAATTGTTCTAAAATGCGTTTTTTGTGTCTCGAGCCACTTATCTCCCTTGATATCTATTCAAAATCGATAAATCAAGTACGATTGTGAGGAATAATGTCTCAGCTTTGCTGACATCATATTTTAAGAAAGGCGTGTTTTGAATTCAACTATTAAAGGTAAAAAGTATAAATTGTTCTACAACGTATTTTTGTGTCACGAGCCTTATATTTCCCTCGATATCTAATCGATATAGATAAATGACATATCGTATTAAAGACTAAGGTTTCCGCCGTGGTAAAATTATATTCTAAGAAAGGAATTTTTCGTAATTCGACCCATAAAGCGCAAAAATGTCAATATTTCTAAAATACGTTTTTTGTGTTTCGTGCCATTTATCTCCCTGGATTTCTAACCAAAATCGATAAATGAAGTAGGAATATGAAGAGTAATGACTGAACTTGGTGACATTATAGTCAACCTCACTATTCATCGCATTTTATTCGCGAAATTTTCGCACGGGTCGTCTAGTATTAATGAAAAACGCTAATGTGTGATATGGATGCAGAAATCAGTTTTTTCTCGAAGATAGGTGCCTACAATAAACATTAACAGGTAACGGTACGTAATTCTTAAGTGCAAATATTCCGTAATAATATAGCACAAGGAAAGTATTTATAAATTTTGGCTTCTGTTCAAACCACAGCCGGTAGAATAAACTGTTCTTTGATTAAATAACCACCACACCCCTAATTTTGTAAACTTGTAGCTTTTATCGCCTTTTGGAACGTATAATGTGATATTGAGTTTTTGACGGCGGCAACATGGAACCAATAAAATTAAAAAGTGACTACGAATTCTTACATTTCGTGCTATACTGCGTAAATTATAAAACTAAATCTGCCGTTCCATATGCTTTAACAAACGTATCAGGTGGCTTTCTGATGCAGGCTGCATTTAAACCTAATCACAAACTTCGTTAATATTTTCTATTCCAAAATTAAAGTTTCTGTTACGTGTGCATTAATACATTCATGGTATCGCTTACGAATCATGCATGACCAGTTGGGACTACTAACATGTGGTTGAAACTGTGACATTAGTAATTATGGCGTCATTGAAAGGAAAGGAAATTGAAAATAATTCTTGGCTTCATTTAAAACCAACCATTTTAGTTCAAAAATCACATGTCAATTAAAACATTCAGTGTTTCGCGATCGAAACTTGACGCACTGGAACTACTCATATGCAACTGAAATAATGATATTGCAGTGGTAAAAAAAGAACCAGGTAAGAAGGTATTATAATAATCATTTGAAATTTGTCACACACATTCCTCAGGTCACACATTTCGAGAAAAAGTGTACACGAAAGCAAAATGAAACGGTATCATGACTTTCATGAATCTCCAAGTTGAATATTTGGTAATAGAATAAATAAAATTCGTAAAGAATTTCTAAAGGATTCTACCATATCAGTGGTGCCACAATTTTATGAACGATTCTTATAGAACTTGACGAAAAATCTAATAAAGAATAAATGTTTTTTGATATCTGTCTTAGTTCTCGAGATAACTTGACTGAAAGATGATGTGGTTAAGCTGATATGCAGCCCGGACCAAAAAGGAAATTGGCAGTGCCATGGGTTTCAAGTTTGCCACATCAGTTTTTGAGGAAATATTTTTATATAAAAAAGTATACAAAAACAAACATACCTGAGACGTGATGCGGCAGGAAAGTCGCGGTACGGCACAGAATTAATAGTACAGAAATTTAACAATCTCTAATCACATTCACGTTCAGGCAAGGATATTCATGCGAATCTCAGTTGGTGGGATATATGCAAGATATTTCAGATGAAATGGACAAAGGAGGCCAAATTGATAGTGTAGCACTAGATCTTTCAAAGGCTTTTGACAGAGTTAGCCACAAAATGGTAGTAAATAAGGTAAAAACTATTGGAGTGGATGAGAAAGTGATTTGCTGGGTAGAAGAATTTTTAAAAGGTAGAAAACAGAAAGTTAGGGTAGGAAATGCGGTATCAAATGAAGTGGAAGTAAAAATGGGAGTGCCGCAGGGTAGCGTATTGGGACCATTGCTATTCATTATTCTAATGAATAATTGTGTTGATTGTTTAATATCTGAAATTAGATTGTTTGCAGATGACATAATGCTGTATAAAAGGATCAAAACGATAGAGGACTGTAAACAGTTGCAGGGTGATCTGGACAGGATATCTAGTTGGGTTGGTAAACATGGGATGAAGATAAATGCAAAGAATAGTCAGCTAATTAGATACACAAATAAAAAAGAAAAGGTTAATTATGAATATAAGGTGGGGAAGAATTGCTTGCTGAAGACTTGAAATGTAACTATCTTGGCATTACATTTGATAACAAGCTTAACTGGGCAGGACACATTGGACAGCTGGTAGGAAAAGGTTTCAAAATTCTGCACTTGTTGGAGAGAGTGATGATGGGATGCACGAGAGAAGTAAAGGAATTGGGTTACAAAACTTTGGTCAGACCATTGCTCGAATATGGTAGTGTAGTATGGAACCCACATTTTGAGTATCAAATACAGAAGTTGGAGAAAGTGCAAAGAAGGGCTGCTAGATTTATTTCTGGAAATTATTACAGAATGCAATCAGTGACAGATATGATAAAGGAGCTGAAATGGGATTCATTGCAAGACAGGAGGAGGATGAGGAGGGTAATGGGAGTGTATACTGGCGATGAGGCATGCAAAGATATTGCAGTAGGTATGAAAAGTAGTTCATGGAAGGGAAAAGATGACCATGAGCACAAGTTGTCACTCGATTACAGGCACAAGGGTGTGGGAAGATTTTCTTTTTTAGGTAAGGGTGTCAGGGATTGGAATGAGTTACCAAGGGGAATCATGAATAACCTAACGAAAACGTTAAAAGAATTTAAAGTTAAAGTTGGGTGTGTAGGGAAATTGCCACCGGAGCGTGTGCCCCATTGCAATTAAATTAAATTATATTAAATTATTCACGCCAAAGGTAGTATCTGAACTCTGTAACAATGAATTTAAGAATACTGCCAAGTTTTCAAGATGCAAACATGCGAATAAATTCCTCGGATGTATTTAATAAAGCATATTCGTTACATAATAAAAAAAAAAGTATGCACCTAACCATATTTTGACTTGTTTTACATGATCCTTGCATATTTTGTGGTTTTAAGGTTTCTTTGATAGTTTAGGCTCGCTTGATTTTTCGGGCGTAATACCAGAAGAAAAATTTCCATTGGCGCCGCAATTTGATGATGCTTTTTTATATAATTCGATGAAACGGTTCCAGACTACGCTTAGTTCTGGAGATATAGTAGGTATATAGATTGCGTGGTTAGGTCGAAATGTGGTCTCTATCAGAAGATAAATTTCCGTTGCACTGCAATTTTACGATGTCTTCTTAAGGCGAGACATTTCGACATTTCGCTTAGTTCCAACCATATCGTGTGTCAAAGGTTTTTTTTTTGTTAATTTGTTAAAATTTGGCCAGGAGCATTCTTATGCAAGAATACGAGACATTTAGTTTTAGAGATACGTTATGTAAAAGGCGATGTGATTAGGATGATGTGCAACCTGGACAAGAACTAATATATATTTCCCTCTGTGCCATGAATATATTTTGAATTAAGTTATTTAGAAACCTGGGTTAGATATCGAAAGATTTTGTTCTTTACTTCCATATTATATTTGGCTTGAATAATATCATTGGTGATGGTTGTTCTGTACACTTTTATAGAGAAGTATGTATTCAAAAACGGGTATTGGAAATTATAAAACTATGTCACTTCCAATTACCCTTCTGGTAAATGACATATCAGCCTAACTACGTAATATTTGAGCCAATATATCTCGGGAACCAAGCGAGATATCAAAAAATTTTATTCATTACTTTCGATTTGTGTCATCGAGTTCTATAAGATCCATCATCATATTGTGGCGCCAAGGTAATGATAGGACTACCAATTCTACAAATACCAAAAGATACACGCGCGCAAAGCAGCGGGCAAAAGCTAGTACCTAAATATAAACATCTAATGATTAATATGACGATTTACATGCAATACATACTTTTTTCATTGTTCTGTCAGTTAATTTTTCGCGGATGCTCAGAAATGTTATTAAATAACGTGCATCACCAAGAAGAATGGCGTAAAGCTTGACATTATTGCGCGATGTCATAGAGTGACATCATGAAGTATCAGGTGACGTCATACATGACAGACTTGCTTATTGTAATATTACTAATATATAAGCTGGTAAATTTAAATGGTTCGGTAACATCATTATCATCGAAAATCTGCAGCAACGGTTTCATGATTCTATTTTCTTCCGGCTATGTCGTATGCCAAGCTATATCAATACTAGTATCAATACTAGTTCATTAAATATAAAAATAGGATCGGATGCAATACGAGAAGTAGGTGAATTCTGTTACTTGGGAAGCAAAATTACAACCGGTGGTCGAAGCAATATTGATGTTAAAAGCAGAATAGCACTAGCAAAAAGAGCCTTCATGAAAAAGAGAAATCTTTTAGTTTCAAACATTTATCTAGGAATTAGAAAACTTTTTAAAACTCTATGTGTGGAGCACAGCACTTTATGGTAGCGCAACATGGACTTTCGGATTACCAGAAAGAAATAAAATTGAACCATTTGAAATGTGTTGCTACAGAAGAATGCTGAAAATTAAGTGGACAGACAAAGTAAGAAATGAACGAGTTTTGGAAATGATGGGTAAGGAAATAATTTATTGGAAGAACCTTTCAGAAAGAAGACACAGCTGGTAGGTCATATTTTGAGACATGCAATATTGGTTAATGTGTTAGTGGAAGGAACAGTCGAAGGTAAGAACTGTACAGGAAGACAGAGATTGGAATATACAAAGCAGATAATTGAAGACGTGGGTTCTAAGGGATATGTAGACATGAAGAGGTTAGTACAAGATAGGAAAAGATGGAGGATTGCATCAAACCAGTGGAAAGACTGATGACAGCAAAAAATTTAATAAATAGCTAATAAATGTTACAAAAATCGATATTAATAATAGTAAATTAACAACAAAAAATGATTGGGGAGTTAGTGATAACGTTACAAATATCAGACTTCAGTGATTCAAATCTACATTCTTAAATTCATAGAAGTAAATATTCCATCAAAAAAATGTAGGCATGAATTGTTTTTAAAATTAATGATCAAATCATTTAAATAAAATAGCTTTCTGGTAGGATTTCTCATTATGTTACTTGTTTCGCCTCTCGACAAAGTATCGTCAATGCTCTTTTAAAATAAAAAAATCACCTTGTATGACCGAGTGTAACAATAGCGTAATCATAAATCTACTTCTCCCTACATGTTCCAGTTGTTTTATTTAACTACTTTTAACCTTTTAATTAGTTTTCCTTTGATTTTTGAAGACATTAGTTTGCTTTATTTCATTTAATTTAGCTTAAATAATTTAAGTTTTTCATTATATATATTATAGTGCTTTCTAAAAATGTCCAATATGGATGGCTAGGGCGCGTTTATGATAGAGCTGCGAATAACAATGAGAGCGAGGATGGAAGCGGCGACAAAGCCAGTGCTCAATTTTTATTGTTATGTGATTTTTATGGCGGAGCCTCAATACTAGCTTAGATCTGTGCATTTCAAGTGAAGATAAATGGAGTAATCTTTAAAAAATGTTTTGAAGACGACATTCGTTTATGCCAAGTGCTAAAAGTATGGAAGTTTTCTACCCACCCTACCCTCCCTCGTATTAGTAGACAAAGATACATTTTCTGACAATTTCATCACCTTTATAAAAAATTAAGGCAACATGTGGGAGAAAGGAAGCAGAAAGAAACTTCTGATTAAATATTTTATATTACTTCTTATCTCTCAAAGACTTCAGAAAAATTGTTGCAATTGTCCAAGACTAAATTTATATGAGAAGCGGTTAATGATTACCGTCAGCTAAATAATTGCGCATACTTATTGTTTTATAAACAGTTTATTATTCTGAAAGATTTAAATTAATGTCAGGACTATCCTAGAAATTCCTTGCGGTTTCCTTCACGTATCGACTGATGTAGAATCATAATCATTAACAGTTCTAATTAGTAAGTAAGTACTCTGGTTTGGTTTTAAAAAAACTTATTTTTTATTTTCCGTCTCTAGTAAATATTGCATTTTCTCTTTTTCTACTTTCAATAATGCCTCAGCTAAGCCTGATTCATTTTTCCGGACATTTTATTTATCAAAGCTACACGCCCAGCATGAACTGGTGCACTTATCACAGGGTTTGAACTAGGGGTGTCCACTTAGAAAGTACATCGATGTTTTTAATCGATGTAAAACATTGGAACTCTGCATCGATGTTCTTCGATGCATCGCTTAAAAATATCGATGTTTTTTCAACATCGAATACTTTTATGTTTTTATTAGCTCAACAAATACAAACCAACAATATTCGTCGGTAAATTTCGTTTCATTTATTTCTTACCTGTTCCTTTAAAATCACCAAGAGAAAATGTGACAATAGTTTGATATTCAACATTTCCATTTGAACCCAGATAGTTCATTGGCTTTCTGATCCGTGTGAACACAGAGTAACACTATACCAGCAGTGTAGTGTTGTAGCTGTAATGATGTTTTTAATTTTATGCTTTTTTTGTTTATGGCTTTACGCCTCGTCGAAGTCGAGGTCATTAGAGGCGGAAAAGGACTGGGGGCAAGGAACGGGAAGGAATTCGACCAAGCCCTTTTAAAGCATTCACCTGGAGTGGTTTGGGGAAACCATGGAAAACCCAAATCTGGATGCCCGGACGGGGATTCGAACCCGCGTCCTCCCGAATGCGAGGCCAGAGCGTTACCTTGCACCCAACATTAAAAAATTAATTTTATTATCTTTTGTGTTGGTTAAGCAGTGTTGTATGAGTCATGTCTAGCTTTGTGAGTAAAACAGAGAACACAAATTAACAGAAATATTTTATTACGATACCAGACCATTACAATCAAAAACTAGACAATACATACTAAAGTCTAAATCCACCTAAAATATTAATTTTAAGTCTTAAACCACTTAACACTAATGGTGTTTAGGCAAACTTTGCAGAAAAAAAAGTTTACTCAATCGTTTTCCTTCATTCTGCTGCTTTGCTCACTGATTATTTGAGCAGCCTTCGAAAATAAACGTTCAGATGCAACAGAAGTCCTGACAATAGTCAATCAGATGTTGCCCCAACCTGGTTTATATGTAAATACTGAGTAGTATCAGCTAACACTTAGTTGTTTTAGAGTACTAATATCTTATTTCGATTCACAGCAAACAACAGGAGTGAACCTAAGAAATTGATTTTATCGTTCACTGATATGGACAGGTTAGCCAACCGCAAGAGAAATTCATTTTCACCGTTCTAATGTCTCGTTAATTGTTCACAGGTTCCACCTGTTAATAACAGTTACTTTAAATTGAAATAATTTAATATTCAACAAATTTAGTAATATTAACATTAATTTCTATTATTTTGTCATTATTACCCAGAGTTAGCTTTCTTTTTTACGATTCGATGTTTTTATAAAAAAAAAATAATCCATGTATCGAATTGAAAAATTCTTTGTCAAAACATCGAATCAATCCGATGTATCGTATGTTAAACATCGAATGGATATGATGCATCGATTTTTAGTGAATATCCCTAGTTTGAACACTCCGGTTGTAACATAACGCGCTGTCGCCACGTTACAAGGTGCATTTTTATTATATATGTCATAATGTTAGAGTAATTTACATAAATCTTGGGCGACCACCTAAATAGATTTTTGTTGTAATTTTATAAAGTACGCAAGATTCCAAGTGAGGACTGTAATGAAATGGTGAACATACAGTGTATCTTAGTAAAGCGAACATTCAAGAATTATTGAGCTATGTAGGCTTGAAGCTAATCTTGGTCTTCCCGAACCTTGGCGACAGGACGTCGCTGATTTGGGGTTTGCCGGACCACACACTCTGCTCCCTGGGGATGGGTCACTCACCTGGCGGGAAATGTCTGCCGCCCGACACCCGAATGTGCTCTCACCCCGGCGAACTTAGCCGAATATGTCCGACCTCTGTTAGATACGCTGGGCGAATCACATATCGGGGATATCACGTGACATTAGGTGCCGACCTGAAGATCCAATCCAAATGAGCGTATAACTTAAAATCCTGGGAATTTCTGTTATATGTGAGCTTCGAGACTGCAAGGGGTGAGCGAGAAGTTTCCTCGTGGACCGAAGAGCGAGGAGGACCGAAGAGCGAGGAACTGGACATTCTGCCTGGGATTCTAGTCGAGTCTAGTCTGAGGTGGACTTGGAAAGTTGGCTTCTCTCGCCAACTGTAGTTGTACGATTTCTGGCTGTCAGCTTGCCTTGCTGGAGCAGGCTTATCACGGCGACGCCGCCAGTAATGCGATGACGCGCATTGTCAGACCAGAGATGCCTGTAGCCGACTTGTGAGATAATCTCACATATCGTGGGACCGCTCCAGTCACCGCAGACATCAGACGCAGAACTACAATGGTAACTTATTACGACCAAGCCATCTGATTGTGTATTCCGTGAAACAGAACCCGTAAACGACTTTGAGAGGATAGATCCATGTTCTCACTTTGTAATTGTAAAAACCCCTGAGCTAGCGGCATAATTTGCCAGAACTAGTTATTTTCGAATGATATATTGTTCATTCGTGGCGCCCATGATTGTTTTTTTAACTGTAAAGTCACAGTATTATGATGCCTTTGTCTGAGGTCGTCATAACTTGTATTTTTCATTGTTTCCAGTTGTCATTATTTCTTGCATTTTGATTCTGAGATATATTTAAAAGTAAATATACAATTGTTTGCTTGCTCATGACGGCTAATTGTACCTCTGAGCGTTGCTTTTATGATTTTGCCAATTTGTGTTAATGTTAACGGTAAATTCGCTCAGACTTGTAATCGCCAGTGATAAGAAAATAAATGTCATATTGTGACAATTTTTCCTAAATTCCAACTAACGTCGAGATTCTTGCAAAATTAATAAATTTTCACTCCTTCATAAAAATTAAAATTAAAAATCCACAATTATTAATCATAAAGGTATGAAAGATAATTGTAACGTAGTTTGCCCACCAAGGCACCCACTACACGGTGAACATTCAGTATGTCGTATTACATTAACAAAGTGTGTACTTTTTTATGTCTCGTCAAAAACAATTTCATTCCTAATATTTTCTGGAAAAATTCCCTAGGATGTTCTTACTGAAAATTGATCTTTCACTAGCAAAATGACTTAAAAATATTTACATTTTCCATTTGGGCACCAACGGAATGGATACCAATACATTCCTAGATTTGTTGTGTTCATTTTTTCATTTATTCCTTACTGTAGCTCCTAAAAAATAAACAGATATTATAAGCAAAGTATAAATAGAAATCATCAAATAAAATCATAAATAAAAAAATTGCTTTTACTAAACATGAGATTATATTTACCAACTAAATACTTGTACTTTATATTGCAGGTATTTGTCAACTGGTTAATCATTTAGAGGTCTTACGTTTTCTTTTTGTATGGGAGTTCCAATATTCTTAAAAATTCTGAGAAAATAATTAAGATTTGCAATACTTCACCCACTTCATACAAAAATTCTAGACGAACAGAATTTCAGGAAAATAGCAGAAGACTATTACAATATTTATAATTTTCCGAATTGCATCACCGCTATAGACAGAGTTATTTACCTCACACTCTCTCTTCATGTTTCATAATTGTTCTTCTAGGATTGGTCGACGCTAATTACAAATTTATAAACATGACGCTGGATACTGTGGTAAACAGAGTGATAGTAGATATTTAGGTCTTCAGCTTTGTATGTGTAATTAAAACATATGAAAAAATAATTATTCTAAATTCCTCTACCAAATTTTAAAATCCCAGTGCCTTGTGCTTTTATATGTGAAGCACCTTATCCAGTTATAACTAATTTTATTAAGGCCTAATTGAAAACAACAATTAGATGCAGGCAAAGAATACTTCAATGATAGGTTAACAAGAGCACGAAAAACCATCTAACGTACATTTGTCATAATTTATTCTAAATGCAGAATTAATAGAAACTTATATAGATGTATTTGACGATAATTTTAAGGCCAATTGTTTATTACGTAGCGTTATTATTGATGGAAAATTTATTGAACAGGTCTTTAAAGAAACAAGTACTACAAATCATAAAAATTTGACACTAGGTACTACTGTAAAGTCAGACTAAGCTGCAAAAAATGTTCACATTTTATTTATAATCTCCTTTTGTTAATAATATTACGAACGTCTATATACTACGGATTTAACTTAATATTTTTATTTTAAATTACTTGTAGTAAAAAAAAAAAAAAAAAAAAAAAAAAAAAAAAAAAAAAAAAAAAAAACCTTTTATTTCAATACATTATGCACTGTTTTTCTTTGTTTATATTAACACTAGTTTAAATTCCCGTCAAAAAAGACGTTTACCTTATACGGCGATAGTCGGAATTTGTTCTGAAAAACGAATAACAGTTAGTTATTATCTATTTTACTGATATTTTTCGTGATATTAGTAAACTTTCTGGTTACAATTTTTTTAAATAACTCCATATAATTTTATTTGACGAAAATTTTTATTGTTATGAAAAGTTTCTAAGTAAAGTATAATTTAAAACACGAATAACTATTATTTATTTGATTGATATATTTCGTGATTACCGACTTTTCGAGTGAACCTTCTCTGAGTTTTAATAAACATTCGTGTTTTTGATCCTCTGTCAAATAAATTATTTAGTTATGTTGTCACTTGGTTCCAATAACTGCTACATAGAGTACAGCGAAAACATTGGACGTTTTTCCCCTTACATGAATTTCTGTATTTAGCCGTCGTAAATAAACAACAAACAATATGAAAATTTAAACGAATGAACCATTTAACTTTTTTAATCTCCGCATGGTATCAATTTTTTATTTTGTCCCTGCTCTTCGTATTTTTTTACAGTTACTTCCACAATAGACAATTACGTTTGGCATCGCAATTACACTTTCTTTTAACAATATAAGTGCAAATGAAATCAAATTATTTATTTGAAATTTACGCTTTAACAGTATAAACGCAATGCAGTTATTCATTTGAAATTTCCTGTTTTTGCCAAGCAGAGCTATCTTGGCGATCAAGGTAACTAAGACATCGAGCATTATCGTGACTTGCCGAAGGTTGTCGAGCTATTGGGGTCTGCCCAGTCTCCAGGCACAACGCATTTTTGCTGGCTTTAACCTTAAATTTGAAATGTATACACATAACGGAAACCATACTACAGGGTGCGGCAGCATAACTTCCTTTTTTAAAATGAGCGCCATTCAGTCGGTTGATATTGTAGAGCGGCGTTAATGGTCTCGTTCGAGTGGTGTAACTATAAAGTTTTGTCCCAACACCGTTTAGTCGCAATCATGCGTTGGAACAATGAGGAGCGTGCGTTTGCCGTTGAGGCCTACTTTTCGAGCGGATGTTCTGTGATCGCAACCCAGCGCGCTTTTCGGAATCGCTTTAATTTAGCCCCGTTGGCCCCTGTCCCGGACCGGAAATCAATTGTTACGTGGGTCACTACGTTCAGACAAACTGCAAGTGCGACAAGACGAAGATCTGGAGGCTCTCGGCCCATTAGATCACCTGAGAACATTGAGGTAGTGAGAGCTTCAATGTTGCGATCACCACGACGTTCTGCGCGCAAACATGCGTCTGCCCTTGGAATTTCCGATCGTTCTGTGAGAAGAATTCTTCACGATGATCTTCATTTTCATCCATACAAGATGGCGATTGTACAGGAACTTTCTCAACGTGACTTCAATTCTCGGATGAAAGCCTGTGAGGTTCTTCTGGAAGAGGTTCCTGAGGACGCTATTGTTTTTTTTAGTGATGAAGCCAATTTTCATTTGTGTGGATACGTCAACAAACAAAACATGCGCTACTGGGCTGACAACAATCCTCGACAATTGCATCAAAGGCCTTTGCATTCACCGAAAGTCACAGTGTGGTGTGCAATTTCCTCAGCTGGAATTATTGGTCCCTGGTTCTTTGAGGAAAATGAGGTCACAGTGACAGTGAATCCGGACCAGTACGTAAAAATGTTAAAGGATTTTTTTTTTCCCACGGCTAGATGAGTTGGACTTAGGGGATACTTGGTTCCAACAAGACGGTGCAACGGCACACACTTCAAGAGCATCGATGGCTGTTTTGAGGGAACACTTCCCAGAGCGCCTCATCTCAATTAGGGGCGATTTGGAGTGGCCGGCCCGCTCTCCCGATTTGACCCCTTGTGATTTTTTTCTATGGGGTTTTTTGAAATCCCGTGTTTATGTGAACCGCCCAAGGACCTTACAAGATTTGAAGACTAACATCCGGGAAGAAATTGCCAACATAACGCCTGTTATGCTGACGGGAGTCATGAAAAACACCAGAAATCGGTTTACTCAGTGTGTGGAGAATGGGGGACGTCACCTACCTGATGTGACCTTCAAAACTAAGTAAAACAAAACTTTATGTATGTGCCTACATTATAAAAAACAAATAAAAATTTCTGATTAATACAGTGGGTTTTATTAAGTTGTGAAAAAAAGAAGTTATGCTGCCGCACCCTGTAGTTAAAGAAACGTTTATAATTAAGTGTTGTATACGTACATTGGCCACTTCACACTGCAATACGACTAGAACGAATGTGAGGGCCTAATAAAAATTTCACCGATCAAATGTTCGAGATCCATACCCGACATGAGCTAAGAAAATGCATACAACGATTATAGTCGCTCTTATCGCTGCTCAGCCACTATGCGTGGCTCGTCGCGCTGCTCCAATATAAACATCTACATTGTCAACAGTGCTTCATTTTTCTTCGCTGTGCTACTATCGTCGCTCTCATCGCTTATCGCAGCACAACCTAAACGCACATAAACGTTCAGAGGCTTAACGACATAATGTGAACTGAACAGCACGCATGACTGTCACAAAAGAGTTCAGTTCGCTTGCTCGCTGGACATTGGCTAGAGCGTATCGCATCTATAATGATGGTAGGTGCAGACAGTCGGGGTGATGAACACGTTGTAAACGTATATGTGTGTGTCTCTCTCTTTCTGCGTATACTCACCATTATCCTCGAAATAGATTAAATACTCTTATCATATGACAGGAACAAAAAACTGCAGTTCCATTTGAAGATTTCTTTTCTCGTTTTGATTCTTTAATATTTCAGAATATTTCAGTTTTATAAGTTCTAAGCTTAAATAATAAATTTGTCTCACATTTTTTCGCAATAGCTATAATTGTTTGAGATATTATGGCTAGTGGTAGTCATTTTTTTCACATCTCTAACTGTAACAGTAATGTAAAGCAGGATTCCAAATCAATTTGCTAATGGTAAAGTAAAATTTGAAACATTTTTTCAACAGTCTTACGTTATTTCACTTGCGTAGCTATGGATATGTTTTATTTGATAGTTTATTTAGCAGCAGAACTGTTCTATTAGCTTATATAATTATAAACGCATTGACATTTATCACAGAAATTCAATAAATATTGGAAAGTCTCGTGTTTACCGAAGTAAACGTAAACGGGGAATGATAAACGACATTTTACCCCGTGATGGAATTATCAGTT